>CM034243.1:6708043-7174277 GCA_019916065.1 Vitellaria paradoxa | reverse complement strand
TTCTTTTTTTCACTCTTCATTCTCTGTTCTAATTCAACAGTCCCTGCTTTCTTCCATTTTCTTATTTGATTTAGCAATTTAATTTATTTCATAATTTTTATAATAATTCACAAATTAGAAGAGGAGAGTATAAAAATTTAGAAAATAACAATATTCCGGTATTTAAAGCTAACAAAAAGAAAAACTATTTTAAGAAATACTAATAGTCCCAAAACAAATTAGAAATTTAAGACACTAACAATTATCAAATCATAACAAAAGGCAACAAAATCAAGAACAAAACTTTGCAAATTTTGAAATTCACATGCCACACCACGTAGATACAAATAATATATTATCAAAACATAATTGCAAAAACAATCATATAACAAAAGGCAGACAAAATCAAGAACAAACCTTATAAATTTTGAAAATTTGAGATACCAGATCTCTAACATACAAATAGTATATTATCGATATATCGCCAAAAATAAAAGATAAATTCGAATGGTTAAATAAGGTATATAATAATATACATATAAAGAGAAGGAAAGAGAAAATATAGACTAACGACGCGGGTTTCTTTTTCTTCTTGTGGGTAAAATATAAGAGACAAAAAAATAAAAATTGAAAGATCCTATAGTTATAGATGTGATAACTTTCAATTATTAGTGGAAATAAACTTCTAAATACCATTTAAATTTGAAAATGATGCTACATTTATGAAATTGGTAACTTGTAATTATTAATGAAAATAATTTTAATTATTAAATATCATTTAAATTTAAGAAGTTTAGAAATGAGAGATATAACAAGGTTTAATCTAATTTATAATTATTTAATTTTATAATTTTCATTACTGATATAATTATGAAAGACGGGGGTTAGGAAAGATGGAAAATTGATTGAATGAAGGTATATTTGGGTTTGTATATATAATGAGGGTTAATCTAAAAAGTTTTACAATTACTCAAACTTTAAGTGTAGTACTATAGATTGGAAAAAGAAAGGTAAATAGTAAAACAATGATAATAGAGAGACAGAATTAGGTTACACTAAAAAAAGGATAAAATAGTAAAATAGTCAATAAAGTGAAGATAATGAAAGGACAAATTTGGGTTAAATTGGAAAAAAAAGGGTAAAGTAGTAAAAAATATTTTTCAAACATTGGAACAGAGTAAAGATAATGAAGAGATAGAGTTGGGTTAAATTAAAAAACAAAGGAAGGATAAATAGTAAATGATGACAATGAAAAAAAATTAGGTGAAATTGAAAAAAAATGATAAAATAGTAAAATAATCAACAGAGTAAAGATAATGAAAGGACAGAATTGGGTTAAATTGAAAATATATAAAGTAGTCAAAAAAAATTTTAAATATTGGGACTTCTTATAGTAGTATAGATAATAGTAATAAAATTATAGGGTCAAATTTATAATTTTTAATAAAGTGGCTTAAATAGAATTTTTTTTTAATTTCATAAATTATAAATAAAAAAGTAACGTTTTTAAATATTGAATGAAATTTTTTATAAAATCATGAAGTCCATTAACATAAATGTGGAGGGAGATTGACAATATTTTTATTGTTAGTTTGATAGTAATTTTAGGTATCGTTTGGTTTACTTTTTTATTTTTTTTTTTATTTTATGTGTTAAAAATTTCAAAACGAGAAAATAGAAAATACACTGTTTTTCTTGTTTTAAAATTTTCCTTATTTAAAATTAAAAACTTTCAAAACTACTTTTTTTCATTTTTCATTTTATGTATAAACTCATTTTTTTGTTTTTAAAATAAATTTTGAAAACATAAGCCCAAATGAATTTTAAACTGTTTTCTTTATTTTTAAAAAAATAAAATGAAAAATGAGTTCAAAACAGAAAATAGAAAATAAAAATAAAATAATAAACTAAATGGTACTTTAATAATCTGAATTATTAATGTGATATTTGATTTGCTTTTCTGTTTTCTATTTTTTTTGTTTTAAAAATATAAAAATAAAGAAACAGAAAATTTTATTTTATTATTTTGAGATTTTTCTTATTTTAGGTTAAAAATAATTAAAATAATTTTTGTCATTTTTTATTTTATGTATAAACTCATTTTTTAATATAAATTTTAAAAATACAAGTGACTAAATGTGTTTTAAAGTATTTTTCTTTATTTTTAAAAGTATAAATTAAAAAATAAGTTTTAAATAAAAAATAAAAATAAAAAATCAAATGAGCCCTAAATTAAAATTCCCCGATTCAAATCGTTAAGTTTTAATCAACTGACCATGTCGGAATGTCAACCACCGGATCCACTAACATTCCCCATCCAACCACTGGCCACCCCCCTCTTGCCAGTCTGCCAATGCCTGCCAGTGCCAGCCTAGAACCATCCAATTTTTGTCAACTTGCCGTAAACGACGCCGTGTCCCCCACCCCACTAATATTCTCTGAATTAATTAACACAGAATCTACAGGGAATATCGATATATATATTCATCGAAACTTTTCCTCATTGACACCTAGACAACGCACCGTTTCCGGTTGCACTCGCTATCGTTTGCGCCGTTTCTCTTTCAAGCAAATCGACAAATAGCTTGAAGGCGGCCCATTTCGCCGATTCATCGGACGGCTTGGAGCCACTACTTTTCGTCACTATTAACTCCCCTTCTTGTCTTTCGGTGAGATAGATATACATGTATTTGTGTGTGTGATTGTTTGGTTTTGATTAGGATATTGAGTGGTTTGGATCTCAGTGGCGTTACTAGGATGGCACATAAAGTAGATCACGAGTACGACTATCTATTCAAGATCGTTCTGATCGGGGACTCTGGGGTTGGGAAATCCAATATTCTCTCCAGGTTTACCCGGAACGAGTTCTGCTTGGAGTCCAAATCAACCATTGGAGTTGAGTTCGCTACCAGAACTATTCAGGTGAAAGTTGTGTTTTTTTTTTTTTCCTTTTTCTTTTTTAATTGGAAGTAGAGTCGCTGTTGTTCTGTTTTATTTCAGAGTTGCTTTAGAACTTCAACAAATCAAAACGAATTTTTGGGTTTTGTTTTGGTCTTTGTTTCTGGGTTCAGCCTCTTCTTTGGCAGGCTACCAAGTTTATACATTTCATCCTGCAACTATGCCATAAATTCACGAATACGTTTAGGGGTAAATTACATCTATCTCTCTTTAACATTTGAATAATTAAACTTAGTACTCATAACATCATAACATTTAAAAGTTACATTTCTCGTTTAATTTAAAATATTGTTAACATTGATAATAAAATCAGTTATTAAAACTTAATATAAAACATTAAACTAATCAAAATTTTAAGTATTTTTTTAATTTTACTCTTTCCTCTCTCACATCTCCTCAGTTTTTTTTTTTAACAAAATTCATAAAAAAATTTTTGTTTTTCCTTATTTTTTAGGATTTTTGTAAAAAAAAAAAAAAAAACTAATGAAAATGTGAAAGAATAAGGGAAAAATTAGGAAAAATGCCTAAAATTTTAGTTTTTTTTTTTTTTTTACATTTTCTGTTAAGTTTTAACGCGGTTAATTTTTTCGAAATGGGTCAATATTAATACTACTAAAATAAGTGAGACAAGTGTAACTTTGAAATGTTATGAGTGTTAAGTGTAATTGTTCAGATGTTAAGGTGAAGTAGATGTAATTTACCTCTATGTTTATGAATGTTGTACTTGTATAGATATGTATATAACTTTGTGGTATCAGTATGATACCCATCTGAGGTTATTATTGATACCCATCTAAGGTTGAACAATTTCATCTGTTATTTGTAGTTTGGCTAATTTCATGTACATTTATTTCCTTCTTATATGTGCTCAGGCATGAAATTTTAAACTATAGTTGTTTCCAAAGGGGGGGAAAAAGGGGAAATTTTAAACTATATTGGTTCTGGCATAGTTTTACAAGCGTGGGCTGTTAAAAAATAATGCATGACTCTACTAACAGTCGAGACTTTTGATAATATTGCTCTTGTGCTATTGCTTGAAATAGTAAACGTGGCTGGTGATGCTATACGCAATGATGATGGCTGTATGTAAATTTCTATCGTCCATATTTTTAGAGAATTATGGGAAAATATATTGGCCATAAATCTTAGAATATGTCATTTTGAGGAGTTGGGTTGGTGAACCGCTAGGTTCATGGGTAGACCCTTCTATGGCCTTAGTGCCTTGTAGTTGTACCAACAATAATCCATCAATCACTTGTAAGAAAACTCACCAACTTTGTAATAATATTCTTTTGTATTGAGCTTTGCTGTAGCAACTCAAATATCATGCTGCGTCTTTCTGCTCACACAACGCTGGACCCACTGGCAACCAAAACTCCAACACAAATTAGCCAAAAACCAATAATGGCATCTAAAAGATACTAAATTTAGGGGGTTGATTCCTTGGATCCTTCCTCTTGCTACTGATCATCAAAAAAGCAATAGGGAAAAAAATGAATTAAGTGCAAAATTTTTAAAGGATGGTCTAATCCTATTTTGATGAATGCTCTATACTAAACATTGGAATTGGAAGCCATCTTAGTTTAAAATTTTAACTATGGTAACTCCATTGCCAAATCCAAAGCTTCAATTCCATGCTCTGCTTAATGCAGTGTTTTTTCTGTTAATTATTTGATGTATGAGCAACGGAATGGTGGCCTGGGTGGGCCTTGATTCAATTACAACTACTTTGACTTTTCAGTGGATTTTTTCATCGTTAATTTGTTGTAGTTCACAACTTTGATTCAACAAAGTTATAATGCGGAAAATGAGATGTGGTCAATGAGAAATCAAAGAATGGTGTACTCTTTTTAGTTATATCAGTGGCCCTTCACAGCTTTTATTGCCTGCTTGTGCTATGTTAGTAGACTTTTCTAGCCCTTGCTATTGAAATTGGTTCATTAAGACTCGGCTGGCTTGATTACTATTGTCCTATTCACATGTTGTGTTGTCTAGAGTAATTCAGGTTCCCAATCTACTCTTTGTATTTATTGAATATATCACAAGACATGTGGCACTTGTTTTGTTTCACAATTCAAAGTGTGCGTTCTATATCTTTTTCTCTTGCATGCAATATAAGGAATGTTGTTCTTGAAAGTACTCATGCCAATTCTAATGTCTATGCTGCCAAATTTCCTGATATAGGTTGAGGGAAAGACAGTTAAGGCGCAAATATGGGATACCGCAGGCCAAGAGCGGTACCGAGCCATTACTAGTGCTTACTATAGGGGAGCACTAGGTGCACTCCTTGTCTATGACATTACTAAGAGGCAAACCTTTGACAATGTCCAGAGGTGGCTCCGTGAATTAAGGGACCATGCGGATTCTAATATAGTTGTCATGATGGTTGGAAACAAGTCTGACCTAAACCATCTCAGAGCCGTTTCGGAGCAGGATGGTCAGGCCTTGGCTGAGAGAGAAGGGCTTTCCTTTCTCGAGACATCGGCATTGGAAGCCTTCAATATTGATAAGGCATTCCAAACTATTTTGACAGAGATATACCGCATCATAAGCAAGAAAGCATTGGCAGCCCAGGAAGCCGCCACTGCTGCCGCACTTCCTGGTCAAGGAACGACTATCAATGTCAGTGATGCATCAGGGAATACAAAGAGAGGTTGCTGTTCTACTTAGGCAATATTCGTGGAAGGAAAACAAATAATCAGTAGGAAGCACATTTTTTTTTTCCCTCTCTCTCTTGTTCTTTTTCTCTTTTGGGCAAGATAAAGACTTGTAGAATACTTGCTTGCTTTTTTTTTTTTTTAATTTTCCCCCCCTCAAGTCGTGAGAAATGAAAGCTTGTGAAATTTAAAATTAGAAACATGGTTACTGGCCTTGGTGTCATACCTTCTTAGTTATTGTCATGGAGTGGAAACGACTGGTAGCTGGGGCATTGGATCAAAAGCTGAAATTCTCAATTGGGAGGTAGTGACTGTAACTGTAAGGGGAGTGGGGAGTGCATTGTTATTGAGCCTTTTCCTTCAAGTGGTATTAGCAGAAAAAGATGTGCCACAGTGCTGCTATGGGGGTGGTAACACTGTCTAGTGTTTATATTCAAAAACCTTATTAGGGGCTGATTGGATGCTACAAATAGGGGCTTCCATAAATAATACATCCTTATAAGCTTTGATATGTATTTTTTGCTTGGTTTGGGAAGTAAAATTTCTCCCCTCTAAAAATTATTCCCCCTTCTTAATCTTGGAAGAAGGTGTATTATTTTTGGAGAGGGTTTGAGCTCTCCAAAAATTATCTCCCCTTATATGGATTAAATTGGACCATTATACCCCTTCTCATCCCCCTTTCTCACCTACAAAATTTATTTTATATTAGAAATAAATTTTTTTTTTCTAATGGAAAAATGTATTAAAAAGTTATATTAATAAAAATAAAAAATATAATTTTTTTCCAAATCGGGGGTTGTGTGATTAAAAAAATATATTTGTTTCAAATAGGAGGTGATGTGATTTTAATATAATAATATAATTAATTTGTATTAGTTGGTTTTCACATTATATAATTAACATAAATATGTAATTAAGTTTGGGTAACCAAGTTTTGGGACATCACAAGGATAAAAAAGTCATTTGACTGTTTTTTCTATCATTCACCTCATTTTATTTATAAAACATCCAAATCAAGTTAGAAGTTATCGCTCTCCATAAACATCATATCAATGTGGGTTAACTCTCTAAAAATAATATCCCTTCTTATCTTATACTCCTCTAAAACTTATCTTCCTGAAATTTTAGCACCATCCAAGTGGAGGGTTAAAATTTATCGTGCATGTTAAATTAATTTTTATTTTAAAATGATATTAAATCATGTCAATTGAGTGCCTACCTTACATGGGGCCCCAAGATGGAGTTGCATTTGAGGTTGCGGTCCAGTCTACTAAAGCAGCTGTTATTCTACATTTAGAGAAAAGTGTTCAAATTCTTTCCACCATAAAATAAAACACGAAGTAAAGTTTAAAGAGAGAGAGAGATAAAAAAGGGGAGGTTGACATAGATTTTATTATATCAACCCGTGACATTGATTGCAGACAGTTAAATTTTAATGCACAGATACTATTTTAATTTAAGATAAAAGTGAATGTATCTGAACTATTGAATTCAAAATCAACGGTTAAGATTACACGTCATAAAACTAACATAATATTGTTGTATCAATTTCCCCGAATCCAAAGAGATATGCCATATTAAAATGACAAAAGATGATATGAAGTGTATATTACAAAAATCTTTTCTTATTTATCTTTTTGTTCAAAAATGAGCGCCTCATGCCCTGAAAAATATCTCTGCCATTGTATCTGAATGCATTGAGGTACAACCATTCTCAAGAAATGAAACCTATTATGATTGGTTCAATTATAGATTGGAATATGAGAATTAACCTTTGGAGATCAAGTTGATGCTAAAGTGGATAAAAAGGGAAATGCCAAGGGTAAAATAAAGTACACATTAAAATAAGCTTTTGCCCCTAATGTGCTAGGATGAAGAAAATGCACAAGTATTTTCTCAATATATATTTCTTTTATTTGATTGCTCCAAAAGATAATACATAATTTCATTTCAGTTTCATTTTCTTCCTTGACAAATCCAATATCCAAACATAATATCAACGTTGCAATCCGGAAAACTGTATAAAACCAAATTCATCACTTCATGACACAAATTTGGAAAGGCCAGAAGATAAGGGCCATCTGTTCTCATATTGGTCATTTAACTTTTTTGTGTTTTGAAACAAGCAAAAGAAACAAGTAGAAGGGAACTAAAAAAAGGAAAGACTAGAAATGAACCACAATTAATCTATGGTTCTGATGATTCAATTTGTACAGTTACATGATGAATGCTATATGTTCTTTCACAGTAATCCCTAATCTGGTGAAGGATTTCCTTTGAGTTAACTCCAGGGTCAGCTATTACATGGCAAACCAATATAGTTTTCCCAACTGTGATGGCCCACACATGCATGTCATGGACATCAAGAACTCCTTTGATACATTTGAGACCATTTTCAAGACTAGCAATATCAATCTCACCTGGTGTCCTCTCCATCAATATACAAGCAATGTCTCTAAGCAGGGGTAGAGTAGTACTGAGGGCAAAAACAGCAAAGATCAGAGTGCAAACCAGATCAACCATCAACCAATCTGGTTTTGCCCATATGATCAATCCAGCAATCATCACCCCTACGGATTGGATCATATCAGCCATGACATGCAGGTAAGCTCCCTGAACATTGATGTTCAATCTTTCTGTCTTCTCGGGTTGCCTAGAGACCAGATTAGCAATTTCGTCTTCATTCTTCGCACATAATTCCTCCCTCTCTTGACTGTGGTGCTTGTCCGTGCAGCCATGATGAGAATAACCAGGACCGTGACCGTGACAATGTCCATGTCCGTGTCCGTATCTGTGGCTGTGGCTGTGACCAAGCCATATGACCATGATAAAGTTAATAAAAAACCCAAGGGCAGCAATTGCAAACATGAGCTTCCCGTTAACCCTAACTTTTTTATGGAGAATTCTATCAACTGCTTCATAAATTAATGTCCCACAGATGAACCAAATAAGCTGGACTGATGCAAGGGCACCCAGAACTTCAAGGCGATTGAATCCAAAAGACTGGTGTGATGTGGCAGCCCAGCTTGACGCCCATAATGTGAACAGAGAAATGGAGCATCCAGCAATGTCAGTGAGCACGTGTGATGCATCTGTAAGAATTGCGAGGCTGTTGGCCTTCATGCCTCCAACTACCTCAACTGCCATAAAAATTACGTAGAAAATTATAAGCCCACATAGTTTCACCGCTGACTTTGTTCGTTGCTCTGATGCTGAATTATCATACTCTTTATTGGAAAACGCACAACACGATTGCAAGATAGTTTCAGTGGCAGAGGAAGACTAGTATTTTCTTCAGAGCTGACTTCCATCTCAACTTCCAGCCGGTGCTCATTCATCAAGCTGGACACTTCCTGATGTTCCATCTGCTTGGATTAATTGGAAGTTAAAAAAGTTAAAATGGAAAAAAAAAAAATCCAGCAAGGAAAGATTTTAATAGAATAGCCTCAGTCACATTTTAGTGCAACGGAAGTAGCAACAATATCAGTTGTGTTACCACAGAGAGATATATTTCCCACTCACACAACGACAAATCAAGAGTTGTTGATATAAAATAATCTTTCCATTAGCTATTGAGTGAAAGATAAATTTCACCTGCTTAGTTCAACAGCTTAAACATAAAGGTTTAACATCAACCAGTGGGTCGCACAAAGTGAATTTATGACAGACATGACTGCTCGGATACAAGAATTTTCAGTACAATTTTCAGTACACTGGCTTACCAAGCCAGAAGTCACATAAGGGTTGCATGTTGCAACTATGAAGTTCTGAAAGAAAGTTCAGAGCAAAAACAATGAGATACAAGCGTACAGACAAATTACACAACATAGAGCAGCCAAATGTTTTGCAGATACATAATCTAGATGAATAGTTACTTCAGGCTGGGGTTAATAGAGAAGCATCACCTTTGTTGAGGACAAAACTTCACAAATTTGAGTAAACAGAATTTCCAAATTTTAGCTCCCTTCCCCTAATAAATATTTACCCATCTCAAAATAAATAAATAAAATAAAAAAACCTTCTTGGTTCAAGTTATTAATAAAAATATTATGAACCTTTAAAAGAGTTGTGAACATATTGATTTGTTTTATTATTTTCCATTCTAAACTGCCAATCACAGATTCAGTAATTGTTTATTTCTTCTCATAAATCTAGACTCTCCACCAAATGTAATTGCACAAAACATACACTATAACCACTTGGGGTTGGCTATGCATTTTTCTATTTTGCTTTTCAACTCTACAGAAGGTCCATAACCTTTCTCAAATCATCTGCTGTCAATGTTATCATTTTCTTTAAATTGAACATGCACATTAATTGAATTTTGGTTTTAATAAAACGAGTTGAACCTAAGTTTAAAATTGAAACATATAGGATAGGCCCTAATAAAGTGATCCATATGGACTGGACTTCTGTATACACCTCTCAGAATATTAATTATGTGGTTGGACGGTTAATAGTGTGGGATTAAGGAGCCCACTGTAAGCCTTTTATGGAAGGCGTCAGTGAGGTTAGGATTTATCCTATATATTATGGCTAGATCCTCTCTTTACCCTAGACATATGGTTAGATCCCCTCTTTACCCTAAACAGATAGTGTTTTACCCATAAAAAGCCGTCATATAGACCTAGGACATAGAAAGAAATATCCATAGCTGCCAAAGTTGATTTCAATCTTGAATACTCTTCTATCCACATTTAAGGATCATGTAACAAAGAGGTACGCTTTCGCATTATTGAATATAAATTTAGAGGCACGCTTCCGCATTATTGAATTATAATTTTGATGTTCCTAGAGTCATATAAAAGTTTATTGCAAATCTTACAGTCAAAACTTTCCCGCAACATCCCTTACTTTGATTTTGGTCTTCCTCCCATCCCTAGGGTAAGCCTAAGTGGCTTATAGGTATGCTCCCCACGGAGGCCACATGGATTCGATTTTTGACTAAGAGATGTGCGTGAGTAGTGTACATCTCTATGGTTTACCAATTGGTTAGGCGATTCATTGAGGGTTACAATAAACCGGTGTGGATTCCAGGTTACTGAAAAAAATTACTTACTTCAAACTACCCCTCACTAATTTATAGTTGAAAAAGTCAGACATTGGTACAAAGTTTGAAGTATCAACCATTGGTTGCCTCACAAACTTGAATGCTCTTGGGTCAATCAACATTTGGGGCTGAAAAACCTCAATACCAAGAACTTAAATATTAATACAGCTACCTCGGCTGATGATTGTTGCCACGAACTTGACTACACAGTGAAGAATTCCAATAAATTATATTTGGCAAGACTTCAAGATTTTTATGTACATACCCAAAAGTCACAAAATAAATAAATAAATAAATGAAATAAATAAAAGCACTGCATAATTACAAAGAAGGGGTATGAAGATGCATGATCAAGATCCAACCATCAACAACAACATCAACCCGCTTCAGAAATCAGACCCAATAAAACACCCAGATCAAAGAAATCTAACAACACCCAGATCTTTTTTTCACCTGACAGAGGAAATTGTAGAGGGTTTTACCTGAGAATCAGCCGGAACAGAGACACAAGCTAAAGCAGAATCCAATAGTTTCTGGTAAGCATTTGAAGAGAGAAAGGTTCAAACAAATATAGGGTACTCCGCAGGGGAGTCTCCTTAATGGAAAATAACAGCATTTTTTTCCTCATTTTAAAATGGTAAAGCCGGCCAAGGATTGGCTGGAACTTGGCAGTTGGGAGCACAATTTTGAATTGATCAGGCCTGAAATTCGATTCGGCCAAAATAAGACGAATCACGATTCGTGGCTGTGAAATTTGGAATGTTTGTTTTTACTTTTGGTAAATACGGATATAATTCCCATAAAAAGCGTTACTCATCTTTTCGAAAATGGGCAAAATCTACAAGGGAGAGTTTGATACCATATAAAAACTAGCAATTGTCACAGACGTAAAAATATTTAACTTGTAAGGGTGTGTTTGGAGTGATAAAAAGTGAGACAAAATAAAATAATATGTAATTTAAATAAATTTTTTACATTTGATACATATATCTCAAACTATATTTTTTGGGAATAAATAGTAAGATTCCCATTCCGACGGATTAATTACTGTTTGGATGAATTCAAAATCTTGTATCAGTTATGACTTTTTTGCAGACCAAACCGGAATCGAAACGCCACTATTTCATACCGTTCGTTCTTCTTGTGCTCAAATTGAAAGGTTTTTTTTTTGGATTTACTTTCATTTGCACTTTCTATTTTCATTTTCTGTCGCTGAAAACTCGCATTGGTCATTATGCGTCTTAAGCTTTGAGATTTCTCTACTTCTCCTTCTAATGTAATTGTGAATTAGTTGAGAATGTTTGTTTTCTTTCTATTTACAAATCTGTTGGTAGCCTGTGTGTTGGGATGGAGATAAAAAATATCTTTCGTTGGCTGTATTCCATGGATTCGGTGCATTTGCAATTTGAATCCCAAAAGTACTTAGCGAACCATCCGGCAGGATTACGCAGGTCGTTTGGACGAAGTTAGAAAGTGGGCTGGTGTCGGAATGATTTCTACAATCTGTTTGGATGAAAGTTAGCTGTGCGAATCCGTCAAAATGGTTTCTACCACCCAAAAAAATTAGTCACAATTGGTATTATTTAATAGCTTGGGAGTCCGCAGTGAGAATGACAACAAAATTTTTATTATTTGATTAATCGGATTCCAATTAATGACTTTTTTTAGAAGGTATTGAACTTTTTTTGAACTTTGAGAAGGTAAGAATGTGTAAAAAGGTAATAAAGATTTTCACATATTTTCATCAAAAGTTTGGTGCACCAAACACACCCTAAATATGTCAAATTTAACTTTATAAAACAAATCAACACGAAAAACTATAAAATAATCTTAGCCAGTGAATAAATTAAATAATTTAAAATATCTCAAATTCAAATTTTTGAACTATCTTATTAGATAGAATATTATATATAAAATAACACAAAATGTAAAAATGTAGGTAATTAAAATTTAAGTTTTATGTATATTAAAATTAAAATTTAAATATCATATTTTTAAAATAAAAAAATTTAGTTGACTTTGTTTAATAAGTATTCATTTATATGAATTATCGAAAAGACTACTAAAGCAGAGGAAGAATAAATAATTCTGACCATTGGATAAATTTAATAATTAAAAATATAAAAGTCAAATCATGAACTCCCTTATTATATTGATATAAATGACACCAAAAAGTGCAAAAATGTGCGTATTTAAAATTTAAGTTATAAGCTCATTAAAATTAAAATTTTAATTTAAATGTTAATTTAATATTTTTAAAAAATTAAAGTTTAAATATCATTCTTTTTAAAATAAAAAAAGTTGACTTTGTCTAATAAGTATCCATTTATGTAAAATGATAAAAAAGACAACCAAAGTGGATAGAGAAATAAGTAATTCTGACTATTGAATAAATCTAACAGTTAAAAATATACAAAATCAAATCATAAGTTTTCTTGTTATGTAGATTTTAGGGGTAGAAGATTGCAGATTTAATTGTTATTTCATAATAAATTTATAATATTTATGTTTGAATTAAGAAAAAAAAATTACTAGTGATAATATAATATTGTGTTTGAATTGTTAAAAGTTTTATAAGGTAAAAGTTAATTGTGATTGTAACGAAAGTAAGTTAAATTATGGTAAAAATTAATATTTAATTTTAGTAAATATTGTAAGAAAATAAATCATAATAATTGTTATTTTAATAAAATAAATTGTTTTAATAAATTAATTATTATTTATTAAAAATAATTTATTTTGAGTAAATAAATAACTTTAATTAATATTTTAAGAATATTAATTTAATAAAATAAAATAAAATAAATTTTTAATAATAAATTATTATTTATCAAATATTATTTTGATAAAATAGTTTAATAATTAATTAATTTTAGTTTCACTAAATAAATTATTATTTTAATATTTATTATAATTATTTATAACATAACAAAGCTTAAGATTTTACGAGATTACAGGAGTATTTTATAGGATAACTAAGAATTGCATGTGCCTAAAGCAAAAAAACATAATTTATATAGATCATCGTTTAAAAATGTAGTGTTTAAACATTAAATTTAAAATTTTAATTTAAATGTTTATTTTCTAAAAATATTTAAAGAAAATTAAAGTTTAAATATTTTTTTAAATATATTAATTTACTTGTCTAATAGTGTTCATACAACGTTTAATAAATGTGTAAAATTTTATTATTTATTATAATATTATCATATTTTTAAAAAATTTTATAAAAATATTCAAAATTTTATGATACAGGTGAGAAAGTGTGTTTCATTGTGATGTGAACAAAAGATAATTTAAGTATAGAAAAAAAGAAATAATCCTAACTATTGTTCTTGAACTTATTTATTACGTAGATATAGTTTACGTGACTACTTTAAATATATTGAAATTAAAAAATAATTACTTCTAAACCTAATTAATATTTAAGCATTTTTTATATTTTAATTTAAAAAGTGAAAATTTTGGAAATAAAAAATTATTGAGATAATTGTTACCTTAGTAATAATTAATAGGGTAACAAGTTCATTTTGAATTGAGAGATTAAATATTGTTAGGTAATATTATATTATGTTTGAAATGGTAAAAATTTTGAAGGGTAAAAGTTAATTGTATTTGGAATGAGGGCAAATTGATCAGGGATAAAAGTTAATATTTAATTTTAATAAAATATTATAATAAAATAAATTATCATAATAATTGTTATTTTAGTAATAACTAATTTTAATAAAAATAACTTTAAATAGGAATGTTAATTATACAAAATAATTTTATCATGGATTAATATTTTAATAGTAATTAATTTTAATAAAAATTATTGTTTGTTAAAATTATTTTTATTTTGACACAATAATTTAATAAAACAACTAACTTTAATCTATTTAAATAAATTATTAAATTTAATAAATTATATTAACACAATCCATAATCTAGTGAACTATTATTTATGAGAAAATAATTTTTATTTTATAAAACGTTTTAATAAAATAAATAATCTTAAAAATAATTTTAAGTTAATAAAATAAATAATTTTAATCATAAAATAATATTTTAATAGTAATAATTTAATAAAATAAATTAAATCATTTTAATATAATAATAATAATAATTTATTAAATATTATTTTGTTAAAATAATTTTAATTTAATTAAACAAATTTATTATTTTATATTTTATTATAATTATTTATAAAAGAATGTTCCTTGAATTTTAAGAGATATAAAATATTTTACAAGTAATGAGGAAATGATATAATTTTGTCATTATTCCTCGTTATCCATCGTTCTTCAGTAAGAATTTACTCTCTTGTGAGATAATTTTTACTCAATATAATTATTATCTTTCTTTCAAACTAATGTTGTGCTTGGATACGGGCAAAGTCCCAGGCAAAAAATAATACCCAGCCATCATTAGTGGGCCCCACCTTTGCCATGATTTGGCAAACGCACTCCCCCTTCCCTTCCGGGTCTTCGCTTTGTCTCGCGCGCAGCTTCACCCGGATAAATTTTGGGCTACCTCAACCCTGGCGCCAAAATTTATCTGGGGTAAATGATGATTGTTTTGGCGTTTTTAACCCTCATTAATTTGATTAAAATAAATATAATGCGAGAGAAAAAAATAATAGATAGGTTAACAAGTCAAAATAAACATAATTAAAAATAAAATTAGATAATAACCAACCATTCAAAAGTACATATTTAAAAAAAATGTTTAAATAAATTTAAAAAAAATTAAATTTTCAATGAAATAATAATATAACTTCAAAGTGTCAAAAAATAATTAAATGGAGTGGGTTTTAGAATTTAATATTTAATTTAATGAGTAATCAAGTTTGGGACACCACAACGGCAAAAGAGTCATTTGACTGTTTTTTCATCATTCACCCCCTCTTATTTATAAAACATCTAAATCAAGTCAAAAGTTATCCCCCTCCATAAACATCACATCAATGTGAGCCAATCATTTAAAAATAATATCTCCTCTTATCTTATACCCCATTTAAAACTTATCCCTTAAAATTTTAATACCATCCAATCGGACCTAAAGGACAAAAATTATCGAATAAAATTTACCTTCCTTTGCTCGCAAAAACACGTTGTAAGTGTAGTTAATAAAGTAAGAGATCTTTCGGATTTGTGAAATTAATGTAAAAAGGAATAATTAAGGAGGGCCTTTGGGCAAATAAAAATAAAATTTGAGGGCACGGGGAGGAGTTGAACCACAAAAGGTTGGCGGAATTGTAGACACCAACGAATTTCCGATCACGTCCCCATCGGAGTTGCAGTCTCGGCCTTCCATCGCCTTCACGGCCCACTATCATATATACGTATATACTACCCGTATAACACATCTTTCTCTATATTTATACACCGACCGCATCTAGTTTTGTACTTCTTTGATTTCTAGAAGTAGAATAAACACAAGTATCATGCCGTTCATCCAAAAAAAGAAACACAGAGATTCCGACCCAGGAAAGAAACGGCGACGAACTCTTGGTTTTCCTGTTCGCAGTCGTGTTTGAAATCAAAAGTTTTCTGTGTCTTTTTGAAATCTCAAGTATTAAATTGACAGGAAGAAGGAGAGGTCAATGGCGCAAAATGGGCAGGGGATAGACCCTGTCGTTCTGGATGACATTATCAATCGGCTTTTGGAGATTCGGCAGGCCAGGACTGTACGGCAGGTGCAGCTCTCCGAGGCCGAGATCCGACAGCTTTGCACCGTTTCTAGAGAAATCTTCCTCCAACAACCCTGCCTCTTGGAGCTCGAAGCCCCAATCAAGATATGCGGTAAATTTGATCACTGTTTTTTTTTTTGGGGTATATTTGTATAATTCGTTAAAAGTCTCTGCTGGTTTTGGGTCGAATTTGACTTCTTGTGGATGTTTGTTGGAAGATCTTTAGTGGGTTGTCTTAATCTTGGTTATCAATGTTTTGTGTGTTTGAATAGGATATAGAGGGGTTGTGGTTAAAATTTGGGAGTAGGTTGGATTTTGTCCTAGGCAATACAGGTGCTAAAAGCTTGCCCCTTTATGTTGTCGGCTATAGAACATACGCATTTGAGCACTTTAAGTACAATTGTCGATTTTTGATATTCTTGTAATTTGATTTTTTATTTTATGCCGGTTTAGCGTTGTCCTCCTGTTATGATTTGGATAGAATAATTCCTTGAATACATGCCTGTATCATTTATAGGTTTATATAAAGAGAACCAAGTTTGTTCTATCTCTCAATTTGAAGCTGATTCACATTTTTGAATTTCCAAAATGCCCTCAAACTTCCAATCTGTTTTTGTGTATGTCTATTACTAATTGCATAATAAGGGAGATAGAAAGAGATAGGAAGGGGGAAAAATTAAGAGCAGAAGAGAATTCAGAAGAAAGGAAAGGGGTAATGGAGGAGAAGAAGATAAGAAAAAAAAATGTAGGAATGGGGTAGAAAAACCTTCACCCTAGCATATATAGAAGAAAATCCAGTCCACAAGGCTCCTGCATTGAGAGGTCTCATGTACCCAGCAAAAGGCTGAAGCCATGATTCTTGAGGGTAATGTGAGACTTTTGGTGACCCACTAATTAAATTTAATAACTGGGGCTAGGGATGCGTGCAACTCTTGCTGCCTGGTTGTCAGTGTTATGTTCTGCATGAGCGCTTTCATGGTTCGACAGGGCATTTCTGAATTTTTTGTTGGAGTTGATACGTCTGCACTAAGAGGCCAATTATTGTGATTATATGGTTAGGAAAAGTGAGATTGAACTTTTGTTAAACAATTAAAGAATACCATATTGCTAATACAGTTATGCCATAGATTGTCTTGGAACTTGCTAAGGAACAGTTATATTTATGATTGTGTTATGAGAATGATTACATAATCTAACAAACTTTTAAGGGTATAATTTTCTATGAAACTATTGAAAGGCATGGCTATGTGTAATCATTAAACAAAATATGAAGGCTTTAGAGAAGGTTAGCCGATAAATGATAATGTGTAGAATGGGAGAAAGACTTTTGAAATGCAAGACAAAGAGTTTGACTTTAATGTCTTGCCCTGCCAGGTAAAGGAAGGGATTTTAAAAACAAGGTCCCTAAGGAGTAAGGAGAGAACTTTATTTTGATTGTGAGTTGTGACACTTATCATCAGCCCTCTGGAGCTTTCCACGCAATCATGAGCGGCATACAAGAAGATAGATGAAGGGTACTGATATGTTGTTGCTGATGTTGTTGCCAAGTGGTGGTATTATTGGCTTTAGAATTGTAAATAAATGTGTTATGTTTGGGCTAACGGGGAAGTTGAGCTAAGCTCCATGACCACCATTTGAGTAACCACCTGGATGCCACCAGATGCAGACACGCTGAGGAATGTACTTTGCAAGCTTACTTTGTAAAAACTGTTAAAGTGTGATGTGAACATGATAGAGCAGTAGTAATGGTTTCAATTTGTTATTATTATGGGAAATTATTTTCCTCATACTTCTCATATTCCTTGATATTGTTTCCGGAATATTCTCTTAGATATTCTCCAGATGATATGATGCTTGATGTTCTAGAGACATTTATATGTTGTTATCTGCAACCCTTTTCTTGTTGTCTCGCAGGCTGTCAATCGTTATTTTGCTGCTATTTTTGTAGCTATTCCACTTCGATCTGACAGTTGTTTTCACCATTGTTTGGGCTGTTATTTGCAATAGATTAATTCAATTTTTAACTCACTTGTTGTCGACTTTATCATCACGGTTTGAGGGGTATTGTTAAAGAGTGTTGTGGAAATAATTTCTTTGATATTGTTTCCTCATACTCACCCAATTTCTTGATATTATTTTCAGAATATTCTCTTTAAGAATTCTCCAGCCTGATTATATCATGGCTTGGCATCTTGAAAATTTATTTCACATGTTTCTATTTTATTTGGCTTTATTCACTATAAATAGGCCTCATACTTCTGCAATTTAGATAATCAAGTGAATTTGATTCCTTCTCTTCGCTCGTCTCTCTCTACTCATCTCTTTTTTCCTTGACACAATGGAAGTATAGCAAGGTTTTTGATTTTTTTATTAAATTAGTACAAGACAAGCAATTTTAGATCCATATGTGATATTTGTACAAACTATTGGTGTAAGCATTTAACATAATTTTTGTAAGACTTTCTATTTTTCTTCTTATTAAAGCATCCAACTCAAAACCAATTGGCAATTAGCCTCTGTTTAGGAGTAGGTGAATTGGGGGCAGGGGATGAAGGAATGAGGGGAGGTGAAAAATTAACCTTGTTTAGGAGAAGAGTGGGCCAGGGAATGGAGGTGACCTGTTCACCTCATTTTACCTTCATAAGGCTAGTTTTCTTTTACCTCCAATTTGTTCTGTAACTGGGTATATGGGAATGATTGAATATTTATTTTTAATGTGTTTTCTATGTCTTGTACTTGGTATTTTTATTGTTTTCACAAATGACCATCATATTTTTACAAATGACCAATTCATCTCCATTCCTCTTCTATCTCTCCCAAACAAGAAAAATTAATGAACTTTCTTATCCTTCCTTCCCTCCCCTCTCATTTATTTAATCCTTTCACCCCCTCTTACTCTCCCAACAAAGGCTTAGTGGAGAGGCCCATTAGGATCTTATACTAATTTGTGAGATTTTATTTTATCGATGTGGGACATATACTGTAAAACGCCTCCTCACATATGAGACTCGTTTATGGAGAGACAAATTGGTGCACCACGTACAAAAAGCACGCAATAAAGAAATTGAGAATCGAAAGGGGGATTGATGCAAGACTGATAGATTAAAGCAAATAAATGAAAGAAATTAGGCTAAGAAATAGAAGAAGAAGCCACGAAGAGAAGAAGAATAAGAAGAAGTGGGGAAGGAGAACAAGCTATATAGCTTCAATCCAAATCATTTGTATAGTTTTATTCATCGAAAGTTTGAATAACACTTACCCTCCAAACCTTATATAGGCATGCAAATCAACTATGGTAATCAAATCAAAGATAAAATCACATAAAAATCAAATCTTAAAGATAAGATAAAATCTAATCCTAATAATATGGAAATAGAATCATGTTAAATTAAAATCTTAAATCTTTAATTTGCATCATTCTCAACCGCTTAAAAAACTCGACTCCGTCGAGTTAAAACTTTTGCATTAGTATCCGGTCATATTTTCCACTTGATAAGGCATTTTCGGAGTTGAAGGAAAATAAGATCCTCGGCATTGAATACGCATGGGCACCACTAAAGAGGTGGAGGAATTGGAACCGGTATGAAAACATTGCCATAACCTTCAAGCAATATTTGAGGACCAAAGATGCCTTGACAAGGTAAAATAGTTGTTCACATTACAAATTATGACAAAACTTATTTCTAAGAGTTAGCAATAAGAGGATTTTAGAACTCTGTCTATTCATTTTACTCAATTTAATTTAAATGTTCTTGGTAATTTGTAGCCCATTCTAGTTATTTTTTAAATTTGCACTGATTTTTTTTTTTATTATTTTTTCAGTACCAACCCCCCCCCCCAAAAAAAAGGCCGTATTATGGTATTTACATAAACTGGTGCTACTTTTAAGAATTGACCAAATTGTGTTAATTACTTTGGAACTCTTCAATCAAGAATGGGCGATATGGTTGAAGTACTTTATTTGCATATTTTTGTCAATTAAAGCTCTGGGCTGAAGATTTATTTTTTTTAATGAAAAAAGCTTGCTTTTTTTTTTTTTTAGTGAAATTAGGACAGAAATTTAAAGGATCAATTTGTGAGGCTCATGAGCAAGGTCTATTTTGTATGAGCATAGTAACTCATCCTTGGGATTGGATATGAGAAGTCTCAAAACCTTCTGGATTATTTGGCAAACACCAGTCGGTACCCTTGCTTTCTTTCGCTAGGCACTTAACTACATGGAATTATGTGAAGCAATCCACCTGCTACAAGAATGGATGGCTAAATGCACTATACACCTTTTATGCGAGGCTTGGGAGGGGCAATATACGTAGCATTATTTTTTATAACTAGAGAAATTATTTCCCAATATTGAACCCATGAATTTTGGGTCGGAAGGAGCAACCTTAGTGTTGTTCCAAGGCTCACTCTCTCCAACCGCTACAAAAATAGCATTAGTAATAGTAAATGAAGAATTGGAAGGGGGGGGGGACCATCACCACAGGCCCACACTAGTAAATGAACCACCAAGTGCTAATTGTCGAAGGTTGGTATTGGAATTGTAGAAGGTTATGAAGCTATGAATAGGAAAGAAGAATATAGAATCATTTTTAGATGACAGTGCCAAGCCATGTTTATGGGAATCAGTAATTGATGAGCTTCAGTATTTACTGTAAATATCTCAAAAAGATTTTGCATGTTGACATAGGCTGTTGGAGACCATGTTACTCATAGTTTTATTGTCTTTTGTTCTTTGTTTCATTTTATGCTTTCCTTGATATGGATTCACCAGTTTATTTAATTTTCTTGTTTTCATGTGGCTATTTCTTTCTCATCAAAATTCTGAAGCTCGATCACAAATATACTCATCTCAAAGAATTTTAGAGGTCAAGTTAGTGGAGTTCAACTAAGAGACACTTCACTAATTGGCAGATGTGACAAGCAAACTGGCTTTAAATTGTCAATTTGTGAGGTTGAAGAAGCCTCGTGCACTTGAGATGTGGTAGTGTGGCTTATTTTAAGGTCTTACGTCTTATGGTTAATGTTGGTGTCAGACATATTACCTCTTTAATGGTATTATTGGGTCTATTTTAATGGTAGGGCCCATAAACTTGGTTTGGATTTTTGGATTGGCCCTTGAAGAAGTCCATTTATATGAGATGTATCCAGATTCCAACACCAAGAACTTAGACAAAGTGGAAGAGCTTTTAAAATGATGGAAAGAGTTATAGAGGAAGATAGTGTAGCCATATTTCATATCTGGCTGTAATTAGTTGGTAAATTAGAAGTAATTATCAGAATGGAACTATTTTTGAATTCAAGTATGCATCTTGCTCTAGAAACATTTGAAGTCACTTTGTGAACCTTGTCTTCTCTCTCGTGTATTGGAATACTGATTTTGAATTAATTTTTGCTTATCTTTTTTATGTCTTTTCTCTTGAAGTTTCAAATACTAACTCTTGTTCTTTGCATGCTTCTCCACCCAAAAAATAAAAATAAAATAATAATAATATAAAAATCAGGTGACATCCATGGGCAATATAGTGATCTTTTAAGGCTTTTTGAATATGGAGGTTTTCCGCCTGAAGCCAACTACTTGTTCCTAGGGGACTACGTGGACCGCGGCAAGCAAAGTTTGGAATCAATATGCCTTCTGCTTGCCTATAAAATTAAATACCCTGACAACTTCTTCCTTCTAAGGGGAAATCATGAATGTGCTTCTATCAACCGGATATATGGATTTTATGACGAATGTAAACGCCGGTTTAATGTGAGACTTTGGAAAGTTTTTACTGATTGTTTTAACTGTCTTCCTGTGGCTGCTCTCATAGACGACAAAATATTGTGCATGCATGGTGGTCTTTCCCCTGACCTAACAAACTTGGACGAGATAAGAAACTTACCACGTCCGACTGATGTTCCAGACTCTGGTTTACTCTGTGATATGCTCTGGTCAGATCCTTCTAGGGAGGTAAAAGGTTGGGGAATGAATGATAGAGGAGTTTCATACACTTTTGGCCCTGATATGGTGGCAGAATTTTTTAATGCAGCATGATATGGACCTTGTTTGTCGTGCCCATCAGGTTATTAATATTGCTTTTCTTTTTCTTTTCTTTTTCTGGTGCCTCATGCTGTTAATTGGAATGTTTCTTTCCAGGTTGTAGAGGATGGGTATGAATTTTTTGCTGACAGACAACTAGTTACAATATTCTCTGCCCCGAATTATTGTGGTGAATTTGATAATGCTGGTGCAATGATGAGTGTTGATGAAAGTTTAATGTGCTCCTTCCAGATTTTGAAGCCAGCAGACAGAAGGTCTAGGTTCTTATGAACAAAGATAACGGAACTGCAACCTTGATTCAGAATTTTGAGGTCTGGTTTCACAATTTTCTTTTATTCCATCACCTTTCAAATTTCATTCCGTGTATGCAACCACAAGCTAGTTTTCATCAGGTTATTTCTGAAAGATTTTTTATTTTCCTTGGTTGCTTTGATGACCTTTTGTGTGTGTGTGTGTGTGGGGGGGGGGGGGGGGGTAAGAAGAAGCAGCAGCAAAAAAAAAAAAAAAAGGATTTGATCTCAAAATCACCAAAAACATCTTTTGGACAAGGATCAAATTATTGTTGCTTTTCCATAAAATGGTTGAAAAGCTTCTATTTCCTAAGATTTCAAAATGAAATACTAATGGAATAATAATTCTAATGTTTCCATCAGAATTCTATAAAATGCAGAAAAATATACAACATAATTTACTGAGCAATAAATTGCTTAATATCATACTTCTAAACATAGTAGATACATTAATATTTTTGTGCCGCATTGAAATGTTTCTGAAACACTTCCAATACTTTCCCTACCGAAATGAAATTTTGATCTTTGCTTTTGGATGGTTGATTTACGTAAAAGATAAAATAAAAATAAAAACTACTGAACTCAATTCTGTGAAACTAAACCAGAAAATTGAAACTAAAACCATAAAGCAGAGGCCAAAACCAATTATTTGGCCTTCGTCTTTGATTACTTTTTCCAATTTATTTTATTAAATAATTACTTTCATTTTCTAATGCACCTCACTGCCATTTTCTTATCCGGTGTTTTCGTGGGATTGGTTTGATATGTTTTGTTTGCTATGAAAACTGAGAAGAAGAAAAAAAAAGTGAAATATATGAAGCTTAAATTTTGAATACTATAACTCATTCCTCCCAATTTATGGCCTCAAACAATTATTCGGTAATACTTGTGTCCTATTTTTTGTTTTCCAACCACAATAGTATTCATAATTTTACTTAATGTTTTCAAATTCTTTCTTTTGCCCTAGTTATTTGTCCAACCTATGAACACTATGGTACTTCAGCTTAACAGAATTACGCACTGACCGTCATATTTACTTCAAACTTTGGATTGTGCTCATATTCTCTCTTATGGGTGTTATCACCTTTTCAATCTTTCTCTCTCTCTCTCTCTTCTTTTTTTTTTTTTTAAACAAGTGAAGCATCCCAATCCCAACACCCATAGCAGGTTTCGAACTCCCAACATCCTAAACAGAAAGTTGGTACATGAGCCACTAGGCCAAGAGGCCTTGCTCACCTTTTCAATTATATATTAAACAATTACTTGTTAGTTTCTCATACATCTATTTTCATTTCTTCTTCTAATGGCGTTTATGGGTTCGGTTGTTACGTGATGAACAATCATAAAGAAGATATGGTTGCCCCTTGTCTACACATATATGTTTGTTGAGGTACAAAAATAGGTAATGGTAGAAGTTCCATCCCAGTGAACACCTCTGCAAATATCTCTTTGGCCATTGCAACTGTTGAGTTTAAATTATCTAGATGCTTGGATTTGTTTCGTTCAATTAAATAATTAGGTGTTCTGCATCAAAAGTAATAATGCGGAAGAAATTAAACAAGACACAAGATATGTGGAGACCTCAAAAACCTAGTAAAAATAAAAGTAGTGGTACTTACAATCCAACCTGAAGTTGCTCTAGCTAGGGACCTGCCTGCATCTTGTAATTGATTGTTAACAATTTCATCACAGCTTTGTAATGAATTGAGGTTGAGTTTGGGAAGAAAAAGTTAGGTAGCTGCTAATTACTAAAAAGTTAGCTTTTTTTTGTGTTTGGGAAGGGAAAAAGAATTAACTTTTTAGTAGTTAATTTTTTAGTTTTTTGTTAATTTGACATTTTTGCCCTTCATCGTTTAAAAGAAATTAAAAATGTGAGAGGATAAATTTGGTTACTTTAAAAAAAGCCAAAAGGCTGCATAGAAGCTAGCTACTAGCTGTGGTTCCCAAACAGAACCTAAATCTTAAGGAAGAATTTCAGAGATGGAAGTCCGTATCTAATTTTTTCCCCCCTTACAATCTGATGGAGAGGATTGAGAGAAACCTTCATAGGCTGCATCTAGAAATGTAGATTTTCTGTGCCATAACATGAGAAAAAAAGCATGTCCTCGAATCGCAGCTACCTAGTAACTAAGTCAGTTATATCAGGCAATCGTATTGCTCATTCTACTATTACAGTTTTTAAAAGTTCTTGTTTCTGAATTCTGCATGTCTAATCCATAATGTCAATTGTTGTTCTCTCTCTCTCTCTGTTGTAGATGAGGTGTCCATTAATTTATGAGTTCAGGAGGAGGAACACTTGACAACGACAATGCCGGTTCGGAGGTTCTTAGAAATTGAGACGTTATCCGGTTAGAAGGCATCATTCAGTCTTCTGAAATATTATGTTTAAGGTGGGAAAGTTTTGATTTGGCAGCAACTGTTTTGTGGGTGGCCACAAGTTCCAGAAAGTATTATAAATCCCTGTTTATTCTTTTTTTTTTTTTTTAAGTCTATGCAATTTACGTTAGCTGTGTAAATACATTCAGTTTCATAAATTGCTCTGAACTAGGTCGATTGTAGAAGAAACCACTTTAAAAAATTTTATCTCTTCTGAAATTATTCTATCAATGGATTCCCCATTGCTTCAGCCAAGAGTGTAATTTTCCATATCAGTTGTGGCTGGACTTCATTTTGATCCGCCCATTTCTTTGTTTCTTCTAAAGGGCATGCGAGTCAGTGACTCGGCCGGGTTACAATTCATTAGAGTAGCGCGATGCAGCAGTTGCCTCTCCCATTGCTTTGGAAAGTATTGCAATCTGCAAGTTCTGTGCTCTCAAGTAAAGAAGACTTACTTTGTATAAAAAAAAAACCTGATTATATTTTTAAGCAAATATGGATGATTTTGAACTATTTGACAAAATATTGATGTCAAATTTAATCGTAATTAAAGGTTAGTTTTCTAAGGGTTTTCTTATTTAATCTATGAAAAGGAACATAATCTTTGGCTCAAAAATATAAAAAAAAATTAATTAAATAAAATCCTAAACTAATACTAGATAAAATAAGAATAAAATTAATCCAGAATAAAATAGAAAAAATATTTATTTTTGCTGCATTCCTTATTCCTTTTAATATTTAATCTCTCCCAAGACTCTAAAAACCCTTACTCCTTACATCGCACCTCGGGTAATTTGCGTTAAAGAGAGAGAGAGAAAAAAAAAAAGAGAAGAAAATAGAAAAGGATAATCACATGAAAATCATTAATAATATTGAAAAGTTCTCTTTACACCCTCAATTATATTTAAGGCGAAATGTTATAAAATTGTATAGTTTCCAACTTAATTTTACTATAAATAAATATTTTTAATATATTAACACAGTGTCAATAATAATGAGAACAAATTGTAATTTTATAAACGAATTAATTCAATTTTTTTTCTCGATAGATTCAAATGAAAATTAATTTGAAAGAAGTGGAAACACACGTTAAGATTTTATATTATTTTGAGTGATTTAATTTTATGAACTTGGATATAGTTCAATATATTCTCTCAAATGCGTCCCTCGTTTGTGAGACGATATATTAAGTATGAAATGTAAAGAGATATATTAAGATTTTATATTAATTTGTAAGGTTTAATTTTATTAATGTAAGGTATGTTTTAATACGTTATTTCACACATAACCTTTATTTGCACGTTAAATTCTGACGCTTTGTAATTTTAATAATTATGAAATTATTATTTTTATTAATCGTTAAAATAGTAAATTTAAGTTTTGTATAAGTAAAATAATCACAAACTACTCACCTTTTTGAGTTTTTTTAAAATATCAAAATTATGTCTTATATTTTAATTTTTTTATCCCACCAAAGAGAAATATGTAAAATTAACCAAAATAATAATAATAATAATAATAATAAATTAACCCCCCACCTTTTTCGCCCCCTTCCCCAAACAAAAAAATGCTAAGCTTTAATTTACTCAATTAGTACCAAGGGCCAGCCCTCAAATTCCCAAAACGCTCCATCACCGTCTCTCTCACGGCTCACTCTCTCTCCGGGAAGGAAGCGTAGAGTCTCTGCAAGTAGAAGATTTGAAACCATGTTCTTCCACATAGTTCTGGAGCGAAACATGCAGCTTCACCCTCGCCACTTTGGACGCGATCTCCGGGAAAAGCTTGTCTCTAAGCTCATGAAAGACGTCGAAGGCACTTGCAGGTTTGTTCTAATTGAAATGATACGTCTTGCTAGTTGAGGGCTTTTCCTTCTCTCTCTCTCTCTCTCTCTAATTGAAATGATAGGTCTTGCCAGATTAGGGTTTTTTTCCCCCTTGTCGAACAATTTGATCGATTAACGTTAAGGAAACCCTTGATTGATCTGACAGTGGTCGACACGGGTTCGTGGTGGCGATAACCGGAATTGAGAATGTCGGTAAAGGGCTAATTCGAGACGGCACTGGATTCGTGACCTTCCCAGTGAAGTACCAATGTGTTGTGTTCAGACCTTTCAAAGGGGAGATCCTGGAAGCTGTTGTTACCATGGTCAATAAGGTATGCTTCGTGTTGTGCCGCTATGTTGAATTTGATTTTGTATCTACAGGTATGTTGGTGTATGTTTGGCTGGAAAGAAAGCTAAAGATCATAATTTTACTCGCACGGATTAAGTTTTCGCCGGGTTATGGAAGCAACGTTTATGGCTTTCCATGAATGCGTATGGACCTGTATGATTATGTGAAATTTGTTGAGTGGCATTATTGCAGATGGGATTTTTCGCAGAAGCTGGTCCAGTTCAAATTTTTGTGTCAAATCATGTAAGTCAGACAGTTCTTGAATTTTGAGTCTCAGACAATGCGTGATTGTGAAATAGTCTTTTGTTATAATGTTTTCGTTATCACCCAGGAATTTCTGTGGTTTATATGTCTTCTGTTAGTTAGCAGACGCTTCTGTACTCTTATTCTATGTTTTGTGCTTTATGATTCTTTTTATTCATAAACAAAGGAAAAGGGAAAAAAGAAACCTGTAGTTGATTTACTTATAACTGGGAATTATAGATTTGCTCATTCCTCCCCCCCCCCCCCCAAAAAAAAAAAAACTGTGCTTCAAAATATCAACTATAATGTACATATGCATTATACCAATAAAAAGCCTGTGATCGAAGAGATTGTGATATTGAAGCCAACAAGAGGATAAGAAAGGAGGGAAGGGGATTCGACCGATATGTTAACATGTTTCAAGGTTGCTGGGTTGAGGTCTCTGGAATTTTAATCCACATTGTTGGAGTTTATGAATCTCAATTTTGATATGGCATATATACTGTCAATAGATTCAGTTCTAGATCAAGAGCTGGAAAGCTTCTTAGCCATATGGATTATAGTGTGTCAGGCTGTCAGCAAGAGGCTTGAAGCATACTAGACAGAATGCTGTGTTCCTCTATTTTGTCATTTTGTTGGTTTTTGATGCTAATTTGGGTTGATTCCTTACGGCCCATTTGGTGCCAGCCTCCAAAAAGCCAAGTGACGTAAGTTTATTGTTTAAGCTAGTTGAAAAAAAAAATAAAAATAAAAATAAAAAGGCTATTTGGAGCATTTGGTAACTTGTTAGAAAGCTAATTTTTAGTCAGATGTTGTACACAAATTGTTCGATATCGAATGAAAACTCAACTTAACAAATCCTTAGTCTCAAACTAGTTGGGGTCGGTGGCATGAATTTTCTTCCTCCATTTATTTATGTCACGAGCTATGTTTTCTGTGAGGTTGTATGAAATTAGATTTTTCCTTACAATTTCAGTCCATAAAATTTTATGTCTACATTTTATCCTTTTCACTCTGAGTTGGATTAATTCACTCTTCTGTACTGATGCATCTTTAGCTTTATGTTGAACATAACCAAAACCATCTTAAACAACCTTCACTAAGAAAAATTAGAGTGCTTTTATTATTGATTGAATTGCATTATGTTATATTTGGTAATTAGTAAGACTAAAATTAAATTTTTAATGACAGTTTTAGATATTTCGCCATAGTTGATAATTTTATAATTTTATTAAAAACTTATTTCTGTAAATATGTTTGTTTAAATATAATTTTATGAATTTATCTTATAATTTTAAATATATTTGTTTAATTATAGTTTTTAATTTTATTTTATAAATTGTTTTGATATATTTATTAAACAAATGAAGGTAAATTTGTCTTAGGTTTTTGTGTATCAAGGTATTTTAGGAATTACGGAGATTTGTTGAGGGAATTTTGGAAAGTTAAATAAAATTATTAAAACTTCCAATATATGTGAAAAGCTGAAAAAGCTCTAAAATTTCAGTGTTTTTTCTCCACTCCCCCCCGCTGCCCCCCCCCCCCCCCCGGGGGGGGGGGGAAGAGATAGCTTATATGACCCAAAGTCTGGGTTACCAAACACACTTAGCTTTTAAAGCAAAAGCCAGAAAAACTAACTTAAAGTTGGTACCAAATAGGATTTTGTTGGATATTAATTGACTAATAATTGGTTTTATATTTGCTTGTTATTAGTAAATACAAGGGCCAAGATACTGGATTTTCATGTTTTGCCATGCTAGGTCTTTTTTACCAAGGTCCTGTTTGTCATAATATTGTTATAGGGCATTTCAAAATAGTTTTTAATGATCTTTCATAATGCCAGTGAATAGAGTTATTGAGTCTATATTAATAGACAAACAACTCTTCACAATATTCTCCTTTAGCTTTCAACACATTTTTCTACCGAAAAAAACAGTGCACAGATTGGTTCCTTTATCTTTCTATTGGCTTCTCTTATTTTTTGGTGCTTCAAGTTGTTTTGTTGTAATATTTAGTTTGGAATGAGCAGTTATTATCATAGACACAAACATGTTTAGATTTCCTGAGGGAAGAGTCTATTTAACTACATTGAGAGCGGTTTGTTCTCGTTAGCCTGTTTTTTTTTAAGAATGTTTTACTACAATGATGGCATTTTTAAAATACGAAAATTTTATTTGGCAATCAATGTAGGAGGCTCAAACTGAAGGTTCAAAGTTATTCTGGTGTAATGTTTGCTAACAATCTTTACCATGATAGTGCATATTTTCCTTCACCATCTTTTTTTTTTTTTTTTTTTAATTTGAAGCTATAAATGGAGTCCAGTGGTTACATTTATATCTTTTCTAAGAATGTATTATTTATAGTATCTGTATATGTGGACCTCAATGTCGTCATCTATCATTTTCAGTTGATACCAGATGATATGGAGTTCCAATCTGGGGATATGCCAAATTACACTACTTCAGATGGATCAGTACGTATCAGTTTCCACTTTCTCAAGAAAGTAATTTTTAATTTTGGAGTTGAGTGATCTATGCTTATTGCTTGAAAAATTGGTCTCCTTGGCTCTTATGCAGGTCAAGATTCAAAAGGAGAGTGAAGTTCGTTTGAAGATTATCGGAACTCGAGTAGATGCTACAGAAATAGTATTCTCTCAAATTTATCTTTTCCTTTTTGTTTAAACTGTAAGCATGGACTGTTTGTTGTGCTTCCACATTGAAGCTTAAGTTGGTCGGTAAATTCTCTTTCATGTTAAAATTCAAGTTGATAGGTAGAAGATTTATTCACGCCTACAGTTGTTGGTTGATAACATAGTTTTGATATATTTAAAGTGAGTAGGGCGGGAATAATTTTAATTATGATGTACTTATAGATTATTTAGCTCTTAAGGGAAATGGTGGGGCTATCGGAGGATTCTTTATGTAAGAACATGTTTTACGTTGAGAAGTTGAAGGTATATATATTCATGAGTACCTAATCCATTAAAAAAGGCCAAAAGGGATAATGTTTCCCTTGGAATACAAAGTTTTGGCCTCAGGAAAATCATCTGGAAAGGAATGGAGTAGGGCAATACTCATCCATAATTTGCCCCCCTTGCAATTGTTGACCTTCAAGCGGTCAGATGTTTTCTTTAATTATTGAAACTTGAAAATTCTAGTGTCCTAAACTCCAAATCCATATGGCCTGTAGTCTATTGGTCCTGTCAGGCATTTAGTGATTGCTAGAAATTCTCTTCATTTTCAAGAGTATGGCATAGCCCTACTGTTAAACCATTTCTCAGTGCTTCAAAGGCTGCCATTGAGAGTCTTAATACTCCCGAGCCGTGGATATTTACACACATAATTATTCCTTCATAAATCTGCGTTATCTTCATGGAGAAAATATTTTAATAAGTCATGTAATAATTGTCACAAACAAAATTTGGAAGATGAACCTGTCAAAGATAGAAATGTAAGTTTTATATGTAGGATTAGATTTGCAAAAGTAAAGAGGCCGTAAAAGAGATGAAGATGGGAAATTATAAATCCAAATGGTATTCTGGGTTGAAGTTTGGAAGTGCTTAGACTTGGGGATACACTAGAAGAGTGACTTGATTCAAGTAGCAAGTAGATCTAAAGTAAATGGATGTAACTATGTGGAAAAACTTAATTTTATATAACCTCACGGAAAACATAATTCATGACAAAATATGCTTTGTCTTCATTTTACTATTGTACTTCCAGCGAGGTTAATGTTGTTCAAATCTCTCTCTCTCTATTTTTTTCGTTTGGTTATCATTAATCATCAATCATCTTAATGAGACTCATTTTGCAGTTCTGCATTGGTAACATAAAGGATGATTTCTTGGGGGTGATCAGTGATCCAGGCGCAACTTCTTAGCTAGGATTGTTGCTAGTTGCACACGAGTTTGCTCGTAAGAAATGGGAATCTTTTGAGTTGTGAAGTATTTTTAAGTTGCTTTAAACCCCATTCTTCCCCAGAGGACATGCTGTGCTTCCATCACAACATTGTGAATGCAATGCTTGCTGATAGCTCTGCTATTGCTTGCCAGATTCAGTAGTTTCTCATGTTCAATGGCAGGACGACAAAATAGGATGAAATATTGTAACAGTGATATGAACTCATATATATAGTATATATATGTATGTATGTATGAAAGGCTTCTGCTTCAATTGTTGGTAGTTAGACCTACTAGTTATGAAATTGTTAATTAATGATTGATGCCACGCATTACGCGCCGCAGGGAGCTGATCAATTCAGAAAGCTGGTCTGCATTTTCATTGCACTGTCACATAATCTTCTTGATTAGGCTTATGGTCGCGATGCTACGTGGTGCTAATTCAAAGAAATGAAGAAATGGAAAATATAAAGGGCGTGTTTGGAATTGAAGATTTGAGAAGAAAAAATACAAGGTAAGAGGGGAGAGAGAGAGAGAGAGAGAGAGACGTTAAGTTTCTAATGCATGGTGTAATTTAAGTGAATTTTTTTAATAGTAATTTAATTCGATTTAAAAAATAATAAAAAAACAATGGCACCTTTTACATGCAATTAATTTAGTTATTATTTAATTTAATTTCTGAATTTCATAACGGAGCGGATGGACGCAATTCAATCGAGTTGGGCTTAAGCAAAGGAAAGCATTGGAATATCGGAATCAGTCAAGGCCCATCAACGTTGGATCAATGATGCATGGGCCGGATTGAAAAATCCAAATTATTACTTTCATTTCAACTTTTCTTCAGTTGGTGTGGCCAGTTTTGACTTGTCGCGGGCTAGAGGTCTCTAGCTAGTTCAAACCTACGCACACTCAGACCTTTCCCTCTGTGATTTTTCTTTATAGACTTCTTTTGTCTCTCTCTTTATCGTTTAATTTATGGGAACGTTTAGAATTGTTTAAATTTATTTAAATTTGTAAAAGTTTAGTATCTATAAAAAAATTAAATTTATACAGTGAGTAAAAAAATTTAAAGAGAGAAAAAATGCTCCAAAGGGAGCCTATATGTCCTAAAAAATTTCTTTCCTAACTAGGTAATTATCAGTGACCATTAAAAAATAAACTTAATACTGAGCAGTTGGATTAATTTTATTTTTACTTTTTATTTATTTATTTATTTATTATTTTTTGTCTTCCCCCTTAATGAGATTTTCTAATATTGATGATATGCAACCATGCATGCACATGCACATGGCGGTGGCATTTGGACCCTTCAATATTTTTTCACAAAAATTATTAAATTTTTAATTTCTTCTAATTAAATTTTACTCTGTAGTACTTTTATATCACTTCAAACATCAATTTTTATTTTTTAAAATTTTTTTCAAATCATTCAAACACCTCGGCTATGTGCCTAATTGACATTCATTTTCCTTAATAAAAAGCTCTCTCATTGCTTCCAAGCCAGGCTGGCGGGGCCAAATCTCTTCTCAGATTTCAACTTTTTACGGGAATCTTTAGTTTATCAATACTAATAACCTCAGCTTTATACTGTACCATTTCCAAATTACTTCCCTTAGCAAAAGCTTGGGCCCCACGTAATTAAAACGTAGCTGTCAAGGATGTCCCAGGACCTCAATAATATATAGATTATATATATATTAATATACACTTTGATAATGTTAAGAATATAATAAAGTTGGTCTTGGTCTTTGGAACAACTATTTTTCTCCTCTTTCCTCTTAATTGACAATGCCATTTGCTTCCTGAGTTTGGAACGCTATCTCACCCTCTCTATAAAGTCTTGTGACATATAGTAAGTTTTGGTGGTGAGCTAATTAGTCTAGTAATCAATGAAGAGCAAGAACCTGTGTTTTTGCTTCCCAAGAGGAAAGCAGAACAAGTCTGACGATCATCATGATTCTGAGTCCCGTCGGATTGCCAAAAAAATCGGAAGATGTTTCCAAACAAGGTTCCCTCGAGGCCAACTCCGGCGGAGCAACCACCGTCACCGCCGCCAGTAGCGATGATGCTGGGACGACGACGGCTGTTGTGGCGATGAGTGCAGCCCACGTATCATCTACCATGGGTGGGAGTGGGTGTGGTAGCTCTCATGGTGGCGGTGGTGACGGCTGACGAGGTGGAGGTGGTGGTGGTGGTTGATGGCGGGTCCTACTGTGATGAGATATGTTGGTTGCTTTACATGTTTGTTTTGCTGTCATTTCCTACTACTTTTTTATTTAATTTGTTATATTGCTGGGAAAAGAGTCCTTGTCCTTTTTTTTTACTTTTCTTTTTCTTTTTCCTTCCATTTGATATATATATATATATATATATATATATATCTTGATGTTTGTATGAACTAGTTGCCTATGATCTGTTGATTCCCTTTTTTCAATTGGTTATTTGATTATTGGTTTGTCATGAAAAAACCATGCGAATGAGATCCTTTAAATTAATCCAAAAACTTGATGTAATCAAAATATTTATTCTCTTTTAGCGTTTGAGGAAATACAACACAAACGGGCTTTTTCATTAATGTTCCTTAATTGGCCGATCGAGGTTTTTAGAATTATAGGCTCCGTTTGCAGCAATTTTTTTTAAATCTTTCTTAAAATTTAAATTTTTTACGCATTACATAACTTATGAAACTATAATTTTTACAAATTTAATAAATTTAAACAATTTTAAAATCTTATAGTAGTGATGTGGTCCTACTTTCAGTTAGTGAGAACAGTATTTGTGTTATATATATGAGTTTGACAAATCTTTTCTTACAAGCTTAGTTTTTGAGGTGAAGTTAGGTTAGGTTCATATCATTTGATATCATGGTCAAATTGTCTGGTCAGTTCAGTTACTTTCCTATAAGAGGACATGTAGTTTAAAGGGATTGGATCTAATGCAATCTCACATCGGTTTGCGAGGACAGTCTTTGTATTATATATATGTGTTTGGCACAACTCCATTATGAAACTAACTTTGAGTTGAAGTTAGGGTAAGTTTGTATCAAATAGACCTTGTTTTTTTTTTTTTCCCAATCTATTTTTTTGAAATAAATCCAAATGTTAGATATATATGTATATATATAACTATTCAGGAAGACCATTTTTTACCAGTAGTAAACGTATGTAACTATGTTCTTAATAGTTGATATATATACATTCTCTCCTCATCACCTGGGAGATCGAACTTGGGCATTTCAAAGGCAGCACTATTGTGTCAACATATTTCTTTTGGACTTTGAAATTACTTTGCCAATTTTCAAGGATATCTTTCCACTTTCCTTTAAGAAAATTAGGATAATCGGATTCTTTATGCATTTAAACATAAAGAAAAGAAACACCAAAAAACTAAAACAAGAAAGAAAAGAGCATTATAAAATTTTCAATTATATGTTTAATTTATTTATTTAATTAGAAAAAGAAAAAATTCTTAAAAAAAAATAAATGAAGAACTTCTTGAACTAAAATTCCATTTCAATGGAGTGAAAACTTTAAATTCAAAAATAGAGGTGGGTATAAATATTAATAATTTGGTCCCTATATTAAGTAGAATAAAGTTCATGTATTTAAAATTATTAAAAATAAAATTTTCAATACAAATTTTTATTTTCTAAAACTTTTCCTTAAAAATTATAAGAGAAAAGATGCATGTTTCCATAAATAATTTTTTTATCTAAATATTTTTTCATTTATTAAATTTCATACTCTTTCTATTGAAACCAAACCAAAAATAAATAAATTCCCTTCCCTTTTGTTTTCAACGTATTAACTCTCTCTCTCTCTTGTGTTTGGCTGGAACTAATCTTTTATCCATGCATTATCACATGAATCGACATTCTCACGGTCTCTCCCGCACCGTTATTCCGCATCGGGGAAACAAGCATCCAAAAATAAGACCGCCAAAACTCTCTCTCTCTCTAGAGAGAGAGAGAGAGAATTATTCCACTTCAAAAGTTAGGTCGTAGACACAAAACATAACCCTTTTAATAAAATTTGGGATGAGAATATGATTGCATCATTAGTTACGCTCTATCTTTGTTCTGTTTGTTTGTTCGTAAGTTTTCGGTTCACCATTAGTTCTATTATTTTTTGATCAATTTACGTTAGACCTGCTTAGTACCGTCATATGCTAAAAGCCGAAACAAAACTCATAATACAAAGGCATTGTCGTCCTAATCAACAACCCTATACATATATATATTATATATCTCCCCCATGCTTCTCTCTCTATGAATCAGTTTACAAACTCACCAAATCGAATAAATATAAAAATTAGAAACTCACAAATCAAATAAATTATATACAAAAAAAAAAGAAAAAAAATCTAGGTGGGTAGCTTGAACCACCCCCAAAAAAACTTGCTCAGATATGAAGTGGAATTGCTGTTACAAGTACCCCAAATATATATAATATATATACACACCGATACAATTTAAATTATCTAAATCCATTGGACATAGTAGGAATAGGTTTATAAGGGTCTCGTTCTCTTTAGCTAGGCTGGGGTTTCAATCAACCGAAGGAAAAAAAAAAATACAGATACAGATTCAAAATCTTCTCTTTGAATTGTGATAGAAAATAAAATAAAAAGATATATAATTGAAAATTTTTAAATAATTAAATTAAAAAACTATACAATGAGGATATATTTTATTTGTTTTATTTTTTATTCCATCTAAACAAAGATAGATATTTGAGATTTTATGTTAGAAAATAATAAATGCATTCCTTCATTAGATTCTATCACTTTATATTACTCTTTTCTTTTTCATTAAATCTATTATGAAATGGGAAAAAGCTAACGGAGGAATACAAAGATTCTTACCCTTTTATGTTTCATTCCTCATTTACCTATCTCATCCCTTTTCATTTTCTTTTCTCTGTTAAATTCTCATTTCAAACACACTCTTAAAAAAAACAATTAATTGGTGTTTACTGCTAGTAATTAATAAACTAAAGTGTGTTAAGTATGTAATTAAAAATTAATAAAGTAAATATTATAGATATAATTACTAATCTTTTACTTCCTCAAATTTTACTCTTTTTTTTTATCTTTTAATTCAAAAAATTAATGTTTAGACCCTCGAGAGTGGATAATTTTTAATTCATTTATTTTTAATAAAATAAATTAGTTACAATTAAAAAAATTGTAAAAAAAAATTATTTTATAAAAAACATTATATTATAAAATTATTTTATACAAAAAATAACATTTACTCTATTTGACTAGCTATATAAAAAATAACTTCGTACGTAAAATGAGAGAAAAATTCAGTAAATGTCGACCTACGTACCATGCAGTAATCCATACATGTGGGGTTGGCCTGGATGAGACTATTTAATTAAATAAATCTAATTCTTGGATCAAGTAGGAAGTAAAAACAAGCACAAGAGCTAGGAAATAAAAGAAAAACAAATCAATATTACGTCTAATTTTTAAGTGGAAAAGTACAAAAGCAATCACAATCCATGCATGTGTGTCAATGTCGTCGACGGAAATGCAGCAATTGATGGATCCCACAAATTAATACCTTTAATTTGAATCAAAGAGTACTGGGGGGTTAGATAAGCCTTAGTTGTTAAACCCAATTGGTGAAGTTGATCTAATTATCAATAATGGATTGATTGACAACGAACATAAATTGACACGTTATTGAACTTTTTCACTAATCTTTTTTGAACTACTTTAGATATGTTAAAAGAATATCTCATTTTTTTAGCTATCTATACGATGGATTAGCACTCCATAACCAGTAAACAAAATCTTAAATTAAATAACTTCGATGAAACACCTGATAAGATTGAAGCATACCTAAGTTTAGGGGAACTAATTAATCATACTTTTATTTTAACTACTTAATTAGTGAGGCGTCTGGTGCCTAAAATATATAAATTTTTGTTAATTAATTTTATAAACTTTTACTAACTTTTACCCATAATCTATTTTGTTTTCCGTGCATTTGCTTTCAAACTCCAAATTGTATAAATTTTATTACTAACTTTTACTAATTTTTTTAATTTTGTGAAATCTGTGATTTTTTATTAGAATTGTTCGAGTAGGTAGGTAAGACTGCGTTCAAACAAATTTAATTAAAAATTTTAAATTGTGTCAATTAAATACCAAAAAAAAAATTAAAACCTAACTCGCTTTTCTATTTTTGAGACACCAGATGGTATGTTATCAAATCTCATTCATAATATAAAATTCTTTCGTTAAATACTATTATACCATAAAACATTATAAAAATAATAAATTAGAATGACGTAATAATTTTATAAATAAATTATATATTTTGTAATTTTTTATTTTAAAATGATAGGTTTACATTATTATGATAAATTTTTCTATTAATGTTTCTTAATTATATAATACAATCCAATTCTTCTGTTGCTAAAGCATCATGAAATATCAATACATGACACGCCAAGAAATGTACCCGTATATGCATACTGAGTTGTACGTCACATCGATTGTTTTTCAAGCTTACAAGTTTCAAAGAAAATTGATGATGGCGGTGCTTGTCATTCATTAACCTATTTCAAATAATTTGGACATGTTTCGATAATTTTTTCGTTATATATGATTTTTTATTAATTTACAATTAATTTTTTTCTTTTATTTGATAATTCTTTCTATTTGTTATTCACAATAAAAAAATTAATTTAAAAAATAACTATATGACAAAAGTAAATATATTTGTTTTAAGAATACATGACAAACGCTTCCAAATAATTAACAATTAGCGAAAATTAGAAGTATTTAGAATTTGACAATCTCACTCTTAGTTGTTTGTACGCAAAAAGTGCCCTCATCGGATTTTCCTTCAATATAAGTGACCCTAAACATCCATTTCTTAATATTTCTTTGGTATCATGGGTTTGATTATATGAACATACTATTTAGACTAACTGATTAATCTCTCGAAATAAAGATATATAATATCCCATAAAATAGTGAGATGGTATATCCTATTAGATATCCTAACATCTATTATTCTACTATGGGTACTATGGGTGCCTTTAAAGTAACAAAGAAAAAGATTAAATATAAGTTATGAATTTATAATTTGTACAGTGAAATAAAAATTAAATAATTTTTAATATTTTTCATAATATTTTATTATTTTTTAAAATTTTTTGTCAACAGGTCTCTATATTATTTATCAAATAATATTTTTTATTTTATTTTTTATATTCCACTAATTAATTATTATATCTACTTAACCATGTCATTCTTTCCCACTGCCAATGAAACGCAGCCTATGTATATTGCTTGTCTGGGCGGCTTATGAGGAGAACAAGGTGCGTGACACACATTAAAGGGTCTCATGAGCTTCCACGTGGCACAAATCTATCAGCCGAATGGTGCCAGCTACCAGCTCACTGAGTGGAATTTGAAGTCTCTTACGAATATATAGGTTGTTCAACTATATATGGCAATACATACATGCGTCATCAGGAGGGCGGCTAGAGACTTGGGATCGATGGAGGTCATGACTAGTAAAATATGAGATAAATGATTTGGTCGTGGCCCTATTAGAAGGAGCGTTGATGATCAGCTATACAATACAACATATATATATACATAAGGCTTGACGTTGCCATTCGGCACCCAGAAAAAAAAAAATATATATATATATATATATGTATAAATAAAAATAGAAAACGTCATTGTTGGGCTTTGTCTGGAAGAATTGGTAAACCCTACTATTGAGCTAGCAAGATGGTTCCTCTGCACGGCAGCCCCATTTCGGCACCATCCCGTAGGTCAAACTTATTGGGAAGGTGTAATTTTACCATCTATATATATATATATATGATTTATTTACAACTCTACCAAACTTCATAAAACTTTCTAAAATTTTATAATTAAAATTTTAATTTTTTACTCACGAAACAAATTATAATTAAAATTATGATTTTTACAATTTCAAACACTTTTATATTATTTTTTTAAATAATATCTAAATGTCATATCAATAATATTTGTGTAATAAAAATGTATTTTTATAAATTTTATTATTTAGAGTGATCAATTTTACAAGAGAGTCACATCATTTTATTTGATCTTTTATTTTGGTAAAAAATATTTATCTTGGTGAGATTTGTTCTGAGCTTCTTAAACTGGTTGTTGTACTCTTGACGTATCTCAGTTTTGGGATTGTACTTATATCCCTCCTTAGCATTCCTCTTCGACACGAGACTCCAACCAAAATAACACATTAATTTCAACAAGTAGTTTAACAACTAATTCTGTAGTAGTGGTAACAGCAGCAGTGGGCTATTTTTTCACCCTCAACCGAAAAAATAAAAAAAGAAAAGGGAAATAAAATAAACCCAAGATGGAAGCTCCATTTTTTGCTTGCAACTGTTAGTTATATATACATCCATACTGCAACTATTTCAACCATCTCACGGGTACTAATTTGTCCATATGTTACCGTACAGCTGAAAATTAATGACAAAGCTCATTTCGAATAAACCTAGCTCGGACCCAAAATAATAATAATAAAATCTACAAAGAAAGCAGGCCTAGATACTGGATATGTTCCTCAATATAAGCCTCGTCATCACTAGCACAGCAATGATCAGTTGACCATATCTCTCTCTCTCTCTCTCTCTTTCATCAGAACAACTAATGGAGAGTGATCCACCGGCAGCAGAAAATTCCGAGCAGAGCCCAACTAGTGAAGCAGCTGCCAGGTCATACGAGTGCAACTTTTGTAAGAGAGGTTTCACTAATGCCCAGGCACTAGGAGGCCACATGAATATCCACCGGAAAGACAAGGCTAATCTCAAGCTGATCAATCAATCCTCCTCAAACTCAAAACAAACCAATCTTCTTCTAAACACCACCCCCAAATCCAATTCAACTCCTTTGTACTCTCCAAATCCAATTATAAGCGCAAATCAACCACCCCAAACCAAGTCTACCACTGATTTGGAGAAAAATCAAAATAAGCGGCTATGGATTTTTCCTCCGGAAGTTGATGATGCAATTACTTCAAGGGACCAAACCCATTTGGGAAAACTGAGTCAGCTGCCTTTGTTTTCTGAAAAATCATCAACAAATAGCAGAAATTGTCAAGAACCTGGAAAGGGATGGTCCTCTACATCGAGCCATGAACAGTTGCGACCCGAGCTGGACCTCGAGCTTAGGTTGGGCCACGAAATGCCTCGAGATAATTCATCTGCAGGAACCGGTAGGAGACCAGTTCCTTTAAATTCAGATCCTCCTCTGAATTAGTTTGTATCCGGGGGCAAAAAAATTAGTTTATGACTCTCACATGCAATATCAGTAGTTTATGATTTAGTCTATACATATATGGTGAGAACTGGAGTGTTTGAATCACATTGAGAGTGATTTTTCAATAATCATTGCATGAGATAACTTTCGAAGAAGATGCCATTCAGTTGATGAAAAAATAAAAAATTAAAAATTCGAGTTGTTAAAGTTGAAGCAGCTATTTTTGAAGTAATAAAAAGAAAAACAACACGGGTGAGAAAGGGTATGAGTTAAAAAGAAGATTTCCCACTCTTTCTCTCATTCAAAACCGATACACATGATACTTTTGACAACTTTATCAGGTCGTAGTTTGTGACCCAAAACTTCATTTATTTATTAATTTAATCTTTTAACTTTGGACAGATAGAGTTCGGTCTTTTAGTGTGAATTTAATTGTGACCCATGAACTATATATATGGAAGCAGTTGTTACATTTTCCTTGCCTGAAAAGACACCAGCGAACTCATGGTTTTGTGAAAATAGATTCCCTTTATGTGGATTAATAATTATAGAAAGAAAAAGAAAAAAAAAATTAAAGCGAAATAATAAATAGAAGACAACATTTGGAAGTGCAACAAAGGTAGCTCATAAAAGCGCTTATAGTGCACATCTTGAGAACAAAATCTGGGTTCAATCTTAATCTGTTCTAACCAAGGTTATTAATTTGTAGTTTTCCATAACTCAAGCACGTTGAATATAACGGAAATGTACATCATCTCTTTCATGAGATTATATAGTGCGCATTGAATTATTAGCTATAATTTTAACAATCTGTTTGAAAATTAATAGATTTAATAAGATTTATTTCATATGATAATAATTCTTATCAATTTTTATATTTGAATTTAAAATAAAATTTTATGAGTTAAATTTGATTTCATTTATAATTTAAAAAATTGAGATTTTAAATTATTGGAATCCAATCTAAAATAATAGAATTTGATGAGATTCATCATTTTATTAACCATTTAATTAAGTAGACAAATTTGTTCTCATATATCATATTTCTATTTCTTATTAACATGGTCAAATTTGATATTTCACTTAATCAAAATCAAATCAATTCTTATTCAAATGTGTTTCAAAACATAAAATTTTATTTACCAATTAAATCAAATTAATTTTTATTTTAAAATCACAATCAATTTAAGAATAGAATATTTCTAAACAAAGTGTAAAGGATTTATTAGTTTCTATATTTTACCAATTCTTAAATTCTCTGCAATGTTGATGCAATATACACATGGATAACACATATACATTAGATTGGAGATTAGACCCTAGAAGGCCTCCTTCGTCTATAGGAATTAATTCCTTCATCTAGTTAACTGATCGTTAGATTGGAGGATTTATCTTTAGCCTGTCTAGCTTGTATCCGATACGGTAGGCCAATGAAATGGAAATGCATGCATGGCCAGTCTTCGTGTCGGTTATTAGAAACTGAAACTCAAAACACTTGCATTAGCCGAGTGCATTAACATTATGTTTGGTTTGGAGGAAAGGAAGTACAAAAGAAGAGAAATTAAAAATTCCCTCCTCCGTCTGGTTGTTAAGTTTGGGAGAGAGAAGAGAAGAGAAAGTGAAAATGATAAAATGAATCTTAACTATTTCTCTCCACTGTCCTCACTTTCCCTTCTCCATCCATTTCCAGCCCTTCTTTTTTCCTTTCCCTTCTCCCAAAACCAAACAAAGCCTAAATTTTGAAAGTAATTGGAGAAGCAGTACAAACCATTAGAAGGCGGTCCTTATGCAGGATGCTCCCCGAATAATCCTTAGCAAGAAAGAAGGATGCACGAAATTTAAAGTAAACGATGTTGTATTTGGCAAATTTGAGAACAGATGAAAGGTTTCTTGAGAATTTATGGAGCAACAAGAACTTACTTTAAAACGAAAAATTTAGAAGGTGCGTGTTTGAATAAGAGGAGGCAAAAAGTGAGAGAGATGCAAACCTGCTCCATTTTCAACTTGGATCTACTTTGATGAGTGGCTCCAACGATGGGATGCCAATCATTGTCTTGGTTCCGTTGGTTTTGGCACAAACCTAGACAGATGACAGGTGCATTGGGTTGCGCCTGTATATATATATAAGAATTAATTGAGTTGCGCCTAGCTTGCACATATGTATATATATATAGGAATAATTGAGTTGCGCTTAGCTTGCACATACATATATATATATATATATATAGGAATTAATTGTGAAGAGTAAGTTTGACTAAAAGGTGGTATTACTCGATGAGAAAGTGGGAAATGTTAGATGTGTTTGAGGGAGAAGACGACACATTGATATTAATTTGTCAATCAGGCTTGCTTGATACGATATATAAGAAATCAAACTGAAGCGTACGTTTGAATTGTGGTTTAACTTTATTCATTCTTGAAGTTGAAGGTTACGGCCCTTGTCTTGTCTTAAATTAAGGTCACATAATATTGCAATTGCTTTCCAAAATTTTAAGGTTCAAATTTAAGTACTTCGAATTTGAATTGTAAAACAACTCGATCGCCAATTATAAAACTGGCCCTAGCTAGGATCACACCTTCTCCTTTATCTTCAGTCGTGTCAATTGAGTTTAATTGTTGCCTCATATAACTCTTGTTCACACTCGCGAGCTAAAATTATCCTGGAAGGTAAGTTTATATGTATATATATAATTCGAAAACATATAAAATAAGGGTTCGAACCTTGGAAGATACTGACGTCACATGGACCCATCAGGTCCACGATTTTATTGGGTTTTTTCTTGGTCGATCTCTTGTTTTTGTCACAAGGTGATTGAAGTAAATGCCACCAAAAAATTTAAGAACCATACATATATATATATATATATATATATGAGGGGTTTGGCAACTCAAAAATTAGTAAAAAATACCAAAAGTTGATTTTATGTGTTTGGCAAAACAACAAATTTTTTCACTTTTTTGATTTGCTACAGTAAAAAGTACCACTCTATAATTACAATTTTTTTAATTTGCTACAGTAAAAAACATGCCAAACACCCAAAGTTACAACTTTTTTGCTTTGCTACAGTAAAAAAATTTACCAAACACCCAAAAGTTACTAAAAAAATACTAAAAATTCCACTTGATTCAACCAAACACACAAAAAAGTACAAAAAAAAAAAAAATAACCAAACTTAAGTTTTTTTTAACTTCCAAACACCCTCTATATATATGTAGTATAAAAATGGGAAATATATAGATCCGTGCCGGCAACCTTTGATAGTCTAACAGAGAACGTCTCTGTACATCCAATGGTGAGCCATGAAGCCTTGTGTTTATTCTAAAAATATATATGGTGTGTAATTACCTATGAAGCATGAATTTGAAAATTAAAAGAAAAGAAGATATGCTGTAGAGTTTTGACTGATGAAGTGTAGGAGCACAGTATATGATTCGAAATCATTGGGAGGTTTGAGTCTTAACTGTATACGTAGGATGCTGTGTGTTTAAACATGAAAGCAATAATTATAGGAAATATGAAAGAGTGTGTTTAAAGTGATAAAAAATGAAATAAAATTAAATAAAATAAGATAAATTGTGAGTTCGTAATTCATGCAGTTAGATAAAAAATAAATTATTTTTAGAGGTTTTTAGATATTTTTAAAATTTTCAACAAAAATCAGTGCATCAAATACATAAAGAATATGAATTTGAAAATCAAAAGAAATGAATATGGTGCTAATATTGATTCTAATAAATATAGTGACATTTGGCCTACTGTCAATTCGGTGATAATTGAGTTTAAGATCGTTAATTTAAAATTTAATGATTCAAAGATATTTACATATTTTTTTATCAAAAAAAATTACAAATATATTTAAAACGTTAAATTTTAATTTAACAATTCAAAGATTGGTGTCACCGAATTGGTACAATGAGATATCAACCTCCCCCATTCATATATAGAGTAATAGTTACTTCTAGTAATTGTTCAAAGAAAGAGTATTTACAGCTATTCAGAGTATTCTTATATTTGCACTGGAAATTATTTGATCATTTCCATATAGCTAGCCATTTGAATTTGCATCGATCTAGCTAGGTGAAATATCAACACATGTTTCTATATATAATTTTTTATCCATAACCTATAATTGGCCCAATATGCAAAACAATCAAATAAAAAGTAAAAAGAAAAATTAATAACCTATTCAGATTTCATTTAGAACTTAAATTTTACTAAAAAAAATTAAAATTTTTAAAAAATTTAACTCTTTATTTATTACATAATTATGAAACTTATTTAATGAAAATAAAATAAAAAATATATATCTGCAAAATCTATTTCCTTTTTACAATTTCAGCGTGCGAATAAGAGTGGGCATGCGTACCAAGTTGTCGTACTTTTTGCTATTGATAAACTCCATCTATATAAAATTAATTAGTAAATTAAGAGGACGTATTTTTTCTATTTTTTTTTTTTTGGTAATTACGTATTTTGTCTAATTGTTTTATTCATCGTAAAATTTTGACCAAATCCTTGCTATTCTTCCTAAAAAATTTGACCAAATCTTCGCAAATTAACTTTGACAGGGTCAAACGTAAATGTCTACATATAGCCGTTGCTGCTATTGCATGCAAGCTGTTAGGCCGTACGCTTGATCTAACGGGCAACCATATATGCCGGCCTCGCCCCCACTGGGCTACTACGCCCAGCCGTGAAGAACGATTACGTGACGTACCGTAAATTCAGACGTTACGTGTTCGAATTGCGTTGAAATCAGACTTGTAATTAATCTCACAATACCTTGGAGTTGGCTTTCTGTCCCAAGTTTGGGAAGGTAAGATGATTCTAGTAGAGACTACCCACTTCAGTACCAGGTTACTTAAATATATATATGCCGGCCTCTTGTGTGTAATGCGACCCTCTTGTACTTCCAGAATCAAGCTGGAGAAGCAATTTACATGTACATGCATCTATACATACACACACACACACACACACATATATATATATAATTAAAGAATCCTCGACAAGGGGAGGGCTGAGTCGATCGGCTGACGTACAACTTTGCACACTGTGATTGAAATCGTTAGGATAATATTTAAGGATTTAAATTTATTCTTATTTTTTTTAATTTAAAATATACGTAAATACGTATAATAATTAAATTTTAATTTAACGAAATTATAAATCACGAAACTAATATACTTTTCCTACGTTAGCCCCAAATCCGAAATCCTCAAATTCAAATAGGAGAAATAAACAAAATTAGGACCTCCTAATTGTGAGTAGGAAAAGATTTTCTAATGGGTGAGAATAATCTATTTTAAATGTGTTTGGTTTGGAAAATATTTTACGGTTTCTATGAAAAATAATATTTTATTTTTTTCCTGTTTAGCATGTTTTCGAAAAAACATTTTCTCAATTAAATATTTTTTCACATCATTTTAATTTTTTAAAAAAATAAAATTAAAAATAATTTAAAAATGATTAAACCAAATCCGTCCTAAATTTTTCTAAGTTTTTTCCTTTAAAGAAAAAAAGTTACTCAACCCAACCCCGCATATTATATTATGCGCCAACATTCTTAAACTTTTTAAATGTTGCTTATGGTGTTACACACTACATAGGGGTAGACATAATTTGATTTAAATTTAAATTTGGTCCTATACCAACTAAATTTAAGAAATCTAGTTCAGTTATCTGGTTTGTTCAGTTACTTATTGTAAAATAATGATTATTGATTTTGGATATGCATGATTTTGAAATTTTAAAATTAAATAAACTAAAATAATCGAATTAAATTTATTTAATATATATATATATATATATATATAATTAACCTAAAGATCTACTCCTATAAAGTCCTATATGTGGTTTTGTGTTTTGAAATTTCATAGGTTATAGAAAATCACATACATTTGACTTTTATTATTTTTAGAGATTTTGGTCATTTTTAATTTTGTTTTCTAGATTTTAAGTCTTAACTAGTATTTATATAAAAATTATTACTTTATCTCTACAATTAAATTATAAAAAATTATTTAAATTTATAAGACTAAATAAGCAAATCGACCATAATCGAATGATATAATTTGGTTAGGTTGGTGATCAGTTATGATATATTTTTTGGCCAGTTTAGTTATTATTTCTAATTTTCAAAGTAATCGGTTTGATTACAAAGTTATAATTTTTTAATTATACCAATCGATACTCATTCTTAACACTAGGCAATTCAGGTAATCTCTTAAGCTCCATCCAATTAAAAGATATCAAATTTAAATATACGTATATTTAATTATTTAAAATTTAACTTCTTTTTAATTTCAATACTTATATATTTTAATCCCAAATAATTTTGGCACTTATATTAATTTATAAAAATGTATCTTGCAAAATATTTATATTATATTAATTAAAAGAATTAATTTAAATAAACTCTATTTCTTTTTATTTTCACTAATAATAAGGTATTCTTTCTCATTTTTAATTTTAAAAGTTACTTACACAATTATAAAATATATTAATGATTATTAGTTCCAAATTAATTATATAATATTTCTCTCAATTTATTGTGAGGATAGCCAGTGGTAGTTGAAGATAGGTTAGTGGTGGTAGTTGGAGATAAGTGACGACTAATCATAATGAGCAATAATCAATAGTGGATGATAGTTGTAATTGTTGGTAGTGATGGTTGTAATGAAAAACAAAAATTAAAAATAAAAATTTTAAAAAATACATTTTTATGTTTTTAGAATTTTTTAAAGATTTTAAATAATTTTCATTTTTACTTAACTAGTATTGTCAAATGGGAAGTTTTTATATTTTCTCAAATTTTCATTTTCAGCTTTTTTAGTTTTAAAAAAAATTATTTTCAAAATTTTTTAAAATTATGGAAATATAAAAAAATATATTTTTCAAATTTTCATATTTAATGTTTATTTTTCTCTACCACCATCATTATTTATAAACATCACCCACTATCAACTGCAGCCACTACCTCCGACTATCACCGTCGCCTGCTGTCTATCTCCAGTCATTGTCGGTTGTCTGACGGCCACTCACCTTTGACTACCGTTGTTCATTGCCACCCAACCCCTGCCTTTGACCATACTATCATCATTGATTACCTTTCCTTCATCACCAATTGCCACTCACCCTGAGACACCATCGCCACCCTTCCCCAGCTACTCACGTCATCTATCTCTAACTACATTATCACCGCCGGCCACTCTTTTATACTATAATTATCAACTAATAATTTTCATGTTTTATTTTTTTACAATTAAAATGAAAATTTAAAATAAAAATATATCAAAAAATTGAAAACTGATCAAAATTTAGTTTTTTTTTTTTTTTTGGCTTTCGTGCTTTTAATTTTTTTTTTAAACCCCAAAAGATTAGCTTATATAGTTCGAAAAAAAATTACCAAACATATTTGTACTTTAGAGAAAGAAAGAAAAAAGAAAAGAAAAGTAAAGAAAGCTTCAAAATTTGTAACAAATGGATCGTAATTCTCTTTCAAAAATAAATTCTTATATGATATCTTGTATCACGTGTGAATTTAATTTTTTTCCCAAATAATTATCTATTTAACTCTTTGTTTCAAAATTAATTTTTGCTACAATAATAATTTTTGTTACATGTACAGTGGAAATAATAATTTTTGAGATTTCTAAATTATAATTAATTAAATGCCCTATCAGCCAGAGATGGTGTTTTAAGCTAAACATTAGCGTAGGCAACTGGTCCGGAGTTGCATAAGATGTGGATTGAAGAATTTTATTAACTTTCAGAAATTGCGTCACCAAATCTCCGAAATTTCAATAAAGACTTGAAGAAATTACATATAAACAAATTAATAATATTTTGAATTGTAAAATAAATTCATAAAATTATATTTAAACAAATATGTTTAAGGTTGAATAAAATTATCATATTATAAATTATTTTCTAATTTTTAAAAACTTATCTTTAAATAATTAATTTTAATCATATTAATTAATTACTAAGTAAATATAACATTTCAATTATAAAGGCACTCCAGATACTCTTGTGTGAAAATTGCAAGCTTTATATAAATCAAAACCAAACAATTTTTTCATAAAATTGACATTTTATCAAACATTTTAGACAACTCATTTTCAGTCAGATTAAATCCCACACTTATTTTTACAAATATTTTTGCTCAAAAACTGGTACAAAAAGGCTCTACATAAGAATTATTTTTAAAAAAGAGAATTATTTTTGGACCAAAACTCAATTAATGTATAAATCTTAATTTCATGTAACCAATAACGTAGGGTTTTATTTTTGCTAAACTCAAAATTAATTCTAAGAGAAAAATTGGAAGCAAATTATAATCCACAAATAGTATGAAAGATTATATATATAATCTGATGGATTGCTTTTATATTTATCACTTTTTATTTAATTTAATTTCTTATTTATGTCTGTTGGTTGACAATGATTAATGGAAATTTTAATCTTAGGAAGTGTGCTTTTCTATTTTGCAAACCTAAATTTAATTCCAAGAGGAAAATAAAAATTAATTGAAATGAAATTTTCACAATTGATATATCGTGTTCAAAAGAGTTATAATATACAATCCAATATCTCTTGCTGTATATAATCTGATTAGTTTTTATTTACTTTTCTTATATATATATATATATATATACTATTATAGGGTAAAGTCATTGGCTTGACAAAACTCCTTTTTTATGATCCTTATTTTTAGTGAAGTCTTTTTTTTTTTTTCTTCCCATAATACTTTTTACTTTCCATAACTACTTACACTACATAGAATTAAAAATAATTTCTATATATCTTTTACATAATTAAGTAATTTCATCTATTTATTTTTTTATTTTCCTTAAATATCCTTTTAACAACCTATATATTTTGTAATTTTTAAATTTTCTTTGAATACTCATTAATTATGTGTTATTTATGTAAATAATAGTAACTATTCTCTTAAATGTCCCTTAACTACTTGCTATTTTGTAATTTTTGAATTTTCATTAAATACTCTTTAATTATGTGTTATTCACTTAATAATCTTGACTACTTATTATTTATTTCTTGAATCAATTTTGTTAATTTCTTTTAATTAGCAAATTAATTAACGATATGTACATAGTTTTAAAATAAAAATTTATGTATATCGCGTATGCACCAACATTTAGAATATATATATAAATAAAATTAATAGAAAAATTGAGTAAATATTCATAATTTACAAAATGAAAAATTTATTGATTATTAAAACAAAAAGAAATTTACACATATCACGTGTGCACCGACATTTAGTATATAATTAGGGTGAACACATTTGTACTCCGAAAACAACCTTTTGTACTCCACGTTATGTTTTCAAAACATCTATCTTTGTTACATATTTTTTGCATATTTATAATATCATAAAAATTAAATAATTTTTATTTCAAAAAAATAAAGTTTATCAAACAAAAAAATATTCAAAAGTTTTCTAAACGCCCCCAACTTTAATTGTCCTTCATTTCTTAACCCATTAATTACCTACTATTTTTTTAATTCAAAGTTAAAAAAATTAATTTCTTAACTAACCATTTTGTTCATCATCTATAAAAGTTTTATTAAATATTTCATTTTTAATCAATAAATAAATTTTTAAAAACAAAAATACACGTTACATGTGTCCCATTACTACTCCATAAACATTAAAGTAAGGATATGTTTTATTTTTTATATTTTGTAAACTCAATAAATAGTATGCAATGAAACAAAAATAAAGTATGTTCAAGGAATATTGACCCCTTGAGTAAATTAAGCTGTAACGTCCGGTTTGACCAACAAAGAATAAAATCTTACATTAGATTAATGTACATTATGCATTCATAGCGTTAAATTTGATAAAAATTTTTAATTTTTTCTAACTTTATTTATAAAAAAAAAAAAACTCTAATTTTTATATCAATTTTTTTTAATTTTTACTAAATTTTTCACACTTTAGAACACATATACCGAACACTCAATCATTCAAAATTTATTTTATTATTATTTTTTTACTAAAGTTTGGGCGTTGAGACCACTAATTAAAAAGCAATAAAATTTAGATCCTCGTCTCATTTTAGCCTTGCTAAATAAGTTTAAAGTAACCAAAAATTAATAAAAGTACAGTTTCGTTAAGGGTAAAGTTAGAAATTTTTTTTGTCCTGAATTGAGTATTAAACTGAGTAAGAAATTTTTATTTTATTTTTTTTTACCATTGCGTTATACATTGAATATTAAATTAGATTATGAGCAGTTAAGTTTAAATGTTATATAATATTAATATTAAAAAAATTTAGGCCAAATTTTAGTCGGGTTATAGCTCGCCTAAGCCAATGCATATCTCCGCTAGCTCCTCCTGAGTCTCATAATTCATACGGTCTAATAAAAAATAATTAAGTTTTTGGCAGCTATAATTTTTGTTATAAATATTAACGGCTAGAAGCGAAACCCACTGAGCCTGCAAAACGATAACCAAAAAAATGAAGATCACTCCAAGCTCTGCGTTGCTCTCTCTGCTTTCAATCCTCTATTATTCTTCATCAGTTTCTTTGGCGACATCATCGTCAACCTCCATTGAAGACAAATTTCTTCATTGCCTTCTCAATTCCCCCGTCTCATCCCCAGTCTCCATAGCCACCTACACCTTAAAAACTCCTCATTTTCATCAGTCTTGCATTCTTACGCCAGGAACCAAAGATTTTGGTTGTCTACAACTCCACACCCTCGGCCATCGTCACCGCCATGGACGAATCCCACGTCCAAGCCACCGTTAATTGCTCCAGAAACCTCGGACTCGTGGTCAAAATCCGAAGCGGCGGCCACGATTACGAGGGACTTTCGTACGTATCGAATGTCACCTTCGTAATCCTCGACATGTCTAACCTCCGAGAAATCAGCGTAGATTTAGCCAGCAAGACCATGTGGGCTCAAGCAGGCGCAACTCTGGGTGAAATTTATTACAACATCGCTAATAAAACCCAAGTTCTCGCCTTCCCCGCCGGCGTCTGCTCAACTGTCGGAGCCGGCGGGCACTTCAGCGGCGGCGGGTACGGGAATTTGATGAGGAAAACATGGTCTGAGCATCGACAACATAATCGACGCTCGGATTGTTGATTCCGAGGGTAGAATACTCGACAGAGAATCCATGGGCGTAGACCTTGTTCTGGGCCATCAGAGGCGGCGGCGGAGCCAGCTTCGCGGTGATTCTTTCGTGGCGGCTGAGGCTGGTGGCGGTTCCAAACCCGGTGACGGTTTTCCGATATTCAGAATCGCGAACCAAAGTACAGCCGACATTGTTTATAAGTGGCAACAAGTGGCGACCTAAATTGCCAGAAGATCTCTACATAAGGGTGCAACACGAAATCGTGAATGGAACCGTACATGTCGAATTCATTGGCTTGTACCTCGGAAGCATCGAAACCCTCCTCCCGTTGATGAACAAGAGGTTCCGGAATTGGGATTAATGGGAGAGGACTGCTTAGAAATGCCTTGGATTAATTCCACGCTTTTCTGGGAATATCGCCCCGTCGGAACCTCCGTAGATGTTTACTCGATAGGCAAATGGGTCAAGCTAGTTTTTTCAAGTACTCGTCTGATTACGTCCGAACGCCCATTTCCAAGGCCGGCTTGGAACTCATATGGAAGAAGATTGGTGAGTCCGAGAAGTTCTTCATGCACTGGAATCCCCATGGAGGAAAGATGGGTGAGATTGCTTTGCACGATACTCCATATGCGCACAGAGATGCCTTGTTCATGATCGAGTACTTGATATTTTGGACTGAGGAAGGTGCTAATGTTTCGAATCACAACGTGGAAATATCGACGAGTTTTCGTGATTTTATGACTCCTTATGTGTCGAGTTCGCCGAGGGGAAGCTTATCTCAATTACAGAGATCTTGACATTGGGAGTAGCCCGTATTGCAATGCTACCTATAAAGAGGCACTGGTTTACGGTGTGAAGTACTTCAGGGTAATTTTCGGAGATTGGCGCGAGTGAAGACTCGAGTTGATCCTTCCAACTTCTTCAGGAATGAACAAAGCATTCCTCCTTTTTCAAAGAATTCTAACCTTACGTAGATTGGAGACTTCTCTGTAGAAGAAATTGGGTTTCCGTTTGTTTTGCAAACAAATAACAAAAAATTCTATAAATCTCTATTAACTTTATAGCACATCAACTTTTTTCTTTTATTGCACGCATTACGAATTCTCAATTTATCTCACTTTTTTCACATCCAAACACACCCAAACATAATAAAACTCAAAAGCATATATTCAATATGCTGTGATTTTAGTTAATCGCGTTTGTTGTTCTAATATTACATATTATTAAAAAATTGTATTAAGAAAAATGTTAAATACATTTTATTTTTAACTTTTCACGCTTTATTCTTTTTCTTGATGAACATATTTTGGAGTACCAGGAGTTAGGAATAATTAAAATGTATTTTGTATTATCCATATATTAAATATTCTTTTTATATCATAGTACTTGATACTGTGATACTACAAAACCAATCCTATTAATAAATATATATAAATACTATTTGGATGTCTTATTTTTTTTATATATTTACAAAATTTTCTTAATTTTATATTTCATTTTATATTCATGTAATTTATATTACTTTAAACTTTTGGAGAATCACTAAATTCATTGCCATCTTTACTTTTGTAAATTTGATTTAACAATTACAGTGCATCTTTGGTTGCAAATTGCCTCACAATAGGGATGTAAAACGACCCGGGCCCATCCCCATTTTTAATCCGCCAACCCAATTCTCCACCTTTCTTTGTTCTATGTTACGATTAAAAAAAAAAAATTTTGTATTTTTACAAAAGTACTGTTAGTAAAAATTTATTTTTATAATATATTTTTAATTTGGCTGAAAACGCAACGTATTCGGCATAATTATGTTTTTTTACCCCAATGTCGTTCTTCAATCAATACAAATTCTAATTTTCATACTCCTCTCTCCTTGATCAATATAAAATTTAAATTTCCATACTATCTCCTTCCTTAATCAATACAAATTTTTTGATTTTCCATACTCTCCTCCTCAATCAATTCAAAGAGGAAATGAATGCATTCAATTTCGTCTTGCTCGGTAAATAAAACGACTTCTATAAATTTTAAAAATTTTAAAATAAAACAACAATTATAATTTACATTTTCCCAAATTTTTAACCAATAGTAAATCTAGATATGTTCTATAATTACCAATAATTAATCTCCAAACCTATATAAATTTAATAACATTGTATTATAATTTGTTTAAAATAAATAGTAAATAAAAATACATTTAATTATTTTATTGAAGAAAATTTTATCTTATATTACATTAGGCATAAAAGGTAAAAGGATTAATCAATTATTTTATTCATGATATTAATGTCAATTTTAATTATAATAGTTTAGGAGTTTAATATATTCATTTTATTTAGATGAGAGATGTAAAGTGAAATTATAGTTCAAGGAAGTTAGTAACAAATTTAGTCAATATAAATTTTGATTTTTCGGTACTTTCTCTTCTTAATTAATACAAATTTGGTTTTCTATTCTCTCTTTCTCCTTAATCAATACAAATTTGATTTTTTATACTCTCTCCTTAATCATTTGTCACTGCCACCATAAGTGTTTTTCAATAAAATAACATTTTTGCGTTACATGAGTGCATCGGGGTGGAGTGAGTACTATTTACATCATTGTACACGTGTGCATAAGGGAAGAGTGAAGACCATCTACACCGTTGTTGCTTCGGATGTCAATTGTCCTATGAGATTCGACCCATTATTGATTGGTACCGAGCCGACCCGTTTATATTTTTATTTTATTTTAATTTATTTTTCTCTCTCACACATATAGCAAAGATATGACAAATAAACCTATGTAGCACTGTTGAGAGTCAAACTTCAAAACGAACTAGTTGCTCGGTTGTTGTTGTAAGTAGGAATATCAAAATTAATCCGCTAGTTACCTGTTTTCGTCTGTCTTATTTGAGGAGGTATAAGAATACCAATAATAAGAAGAGAGACGTGTCTGGAAATTTTAAGGTGCTTTCCAAATAAGGGTGAGAACAGGGATGGGATGGATATGACAGTCTTCACTCCGCTTCGTACTCATTTAAATATTTTTTGTTAATTTATATATTTTTTAATATTTATTTAATAACATAAAAAATATATTTTTCATTTGATATATATAGTATGTACAATAATTTATAATATTTATTTTATATATGTAATTTATAGTTGTTGTATTTAGCAGGTAAATAAGGACGGAAACGAGAATCCATTGCTTAACGGGAAGCGAGAACAAAAAAGGGAAAGGGGACTGATATGTGTAAACTAGGAAGGAAAAAGTTATACCAACCCCGTTAACATCTCTACTTATAAGTGTTTGTAATGTATTCAAGTTTATAATAAATTAAAAAAAAAAAAAGAAAGAGAATATGCAATATGTATAATTAGTTATTATAAATTTAAAATTAATTAATAGACAAATTTAAACAATATCAAATTATCATCGTACCTTTAGTAAATCATCAAAATCTAACAATATTATGAAAAATTAGTGATATGTATCAATCAAGCACAAACACAAGGATTGGTATTTATTATTGTGGATGTGATGTTGGAACTCAATAAGTTATTGATGTTACTCGGATAAGCTTTATTTGATGGTTACTCGGATAGTAACCTGTTAGACTATATTTTATATTACTTTTTATAAGAACGAAAGACGATGTAATAAAATTTTGTACCATATATTGTATATAATTGTATGAGTTAACTCAACATAATGTGTAGTTACTATTCATTGACATTACTTAACCTTGAAATAAGTTTTATTTTGGTTAAAATTAATTCCTAGTTTCACATATCGTCCGTGATAACGTCTCCCACACTGCTTTCCTTCTTCTGATATGGGTGACTATAATGCAAAACAACTACTCTTCCCTTAAGAAGAACCAGAAGAGTCGCATCCCGACGATGTATCACATTGATCCCACCTCGCAATCCTCTAAAACTTCTTCACTTGGTGCCCTAGCAACCCCATCTTTAGATCCCATGCCACCCAAATCTCGCTACTTAACGAACCAACTTGTATCACAATTGTTTAATATTGTTTAGATTAGAGCTAAATTCGGTGCAATGCAACAATTTCCATTGAATCACTATCACGGTACTACTCTCACCAAGCATACTTAACTCGGACTTCCAATGAAATTCAATGCACACATAACTTTAAAAAACATATTGTACTATGAAAATGTCAAATCTAACATATGCAACAAATCACTTCATCCTACCCAAGTGATACGGAGCATGAACGCTTGACCGCACCTTAGTAGTAAATCACCAACCTTTTGGTTTATGCCCACCCACGTCACCACTTGTTCATCACAACACCCTCCTTTCAAGCATGCATCCTCACATGATCTCACACATCTACAGAGCTTTGGACTACGATATATTCTATCACAACTCATCCGCCAGAGTATAATATTTTATATTTTGAGTTGATTTAAGTGCAGCGCAAAAACTTCCCAAGGACTTCGATACCCATATAGTTTAAAAATTGTTCACAAGATTGTGGTAAATAGAGTAAATATTGATAAATAAACAACATAGCAAATTGCATTCTCAATTTTTTTTTCTTTTATAAGTAACTTCTAATGTATATCATTTTTCCTTTTGTTTCACCCTTCAAAATACTCAGAAATGGAGCACACGTGACAAACAGCACGTGCATTAACAAGAATGAACACAACTTTCAAATCAAGGAGAGTAGTAAGCATACATGATTGCATATAAATCTTGGTTAGTAAAGATCTAGATACTCCATAAGCCCATGATTGTAAGTCTACGAACGCTAATCATTTTAAACTATTATTCCACTTCTCTCTGGAAACAACACAATATCATGGGAAAAGAACTTTGACTGCTATGCATACCACAAGGAGTTGATCAATCCAGAAACAGGTTTATATCTTCATTGCACAGTCCACAGAACCATCTTGCTTCATTTAGAAGACTGCTCTCGATATTCCTCAGTATAGGTTTATAGCTGCAATACAACATTGTGTTACCTCAAGAAATGAAGAAAAGGGCATGTTCCTTATGGAAGAAGATTGATTTGTGTGTGTGTGTGTGTGTGTGTGTTGGGGGGGGACCTAAAATTCCCAAATGCATGTCGTTATTTGCGTGAATTAGAAATATAAGAAAATAAAAGGCATTCATTAATAAAATACGATGAATTTAATTATTTTTATTATCTTAAATCTCATACTCTCTCTTTTTCATTTTTCATCACAAAAAAATATATATATATATAGTTTTTTGAATTACATTTCCTTTCCTACATCCTTGATCCAACAAACACATTAGATTATTAAGGGAAAACAAAGAGGGAAGGAAAAAGAAAAGAAAAAATGAATAGAAAAGATCGAAATAGTGTTTTTATACCCTGTGGGCAAAAAAATTGAAGAATATACGTCACTAGGATTTAGAAAGCTTCTAACTTTAGTACTGAAAAAGAAGCAAAATCATTTGTTAGTCTAAATGCTTTTCTTTAACAGCCGAGAAACATGCAATATGTTTTCACCGTAAAAGCTTTTCTTTAAAAAGTGTAAATACGAGAAATGCTATTATATTGTGAAACACAAGTATGACAAACGATTATCTTTGAAAGCGTTTACAATAAACACTTTTAAGCAGTCCCTTGATCACACAACAATCTCCTTGTTGAACCACCCCTATAAACAATCCAAGATGCTACAAAAATGTAAAACATTTACGAACAGTTTTGTCCCTATTTAATTATTAAAGTTTAGACGCCTACTAATGATATATTTACCAAAAAATAAAAATAATGAAATAAAATTCCATATACAAGTTCTTATTTAGCTGGCTTAGAAAGTATAAGGAAATGAAAAGGCATTTCTCAATAAATTAGGTGGCATTTGGTTTACTTTTCTGTTTTCTGTTTTTATTTTATGTTTGAAAATCTCAAAAATAAAGAAACAAAAATGCTCTATTTATATTACTTTAAAATTTTCCTTATTTTGAATTAAAAACTCTCAAACAACTTTTATCATTTCATTTTATGTGTAAATTTATTTTCTGTTTTCTAAAACAAATTTTAAAAACACAAGTGACCAAATGTGTTTTAAGCTTTTTCTTATTTTCAAAAGCGTAAAATAGAAAATGAGTTCAAAATAGAAAATAGAAAACAAAAACAGAAAAAAAAAATAAAAAACAAAAAACGAATGAGCACTTAATTTTATATTTTAATATTTTTAAGTTATCAAATTCTATACATTTTCCTACCATTTTCTATAAGAACCACATAAGAAAAGTAATTTTGAACCCCCTTCCTTTTCTTTCCCTTACCCCTAACAATCCATAATTCAAACACACCATCAGAAGAACGAAAAGAATAAGGAAGACAACATACATTCGTGCAAGGCCATTGTATGCTTGTGTGGCCTGCTGGAGTTGTGCTGAGAGCCGCAAGACCTCAGCTGACAGGCCTCAGCTTTGCTTTGTTCTTTAGCAAGTTGGCCCTACAAACAACAACCACCCAAAGTATCGTTAACTTAATTGAACATACCCAACGGTGAATTAGAGTAACCTTTCCTATCTCTCTCTCTCAAAAATAAATAAATAATATAAATAAAAAATAAAAAGCAAAGCCTTGAGTGGGCTTCTGAAATAAAATTGACAACATCAGCCTCACCCACCCATTAGACTAGCCAGTATTGATTCCTAGCATTAACTGTAAGCAACGTTTTTCTTTTTTTCTTCTTCCCATGTGTACAAGCAGGGGTGGCTCAATGCTAATTAGGGCCTAAGGCAAGATGGACAACGAGGCTTCTTTTACAGAAGCAATGAAAATATATACATATTACCCAATTTTTCATTTTATTTTTCCTTGTGCTCTTCATTAAAAATTATTTCACTGGAAGTTTAGGATACTACCATGAATCCTATCATAATTCTCATTTAGTTTTCATTCATTCAATGTAATCTTCTGATTCTATTTCTAATGATTATTGTGCTCCTATTTACTCGGTTGCAGTTGATGCAGCATTTTGTTTATTAGAAATAACAAATCTATTAAGATCTATTTTTCTAGATTGAATGATTTTTTTCTATTTTCCTCTTTTTCCCAGTTTTCCATATCCATATTCATATATTCTATCAGACATTAGTTATGAAAATATTACCACACAAGTATTGAACACAATTAGCACAAACTAAACGAGAATATAGAAGCTCTAAGAAAAAAAAATAAAATATAGTTAAAAATCATAAAACCTAGCTTTGCAATGGAAAGTTTTAATATAGACGGTAAAATGTAGAAGCAAACTTTTGCTCTTGAAAGACTTTTGTTCTTATATGTTAGTGGCCCTTTAGAAGTAGAGAAAAGAGAACTGCGTTCATTTTTTCTAGTGTGAAAAATATTTTTGGTTTCCATTAGTTTTTACTCTTAACTAGGGCCTGAAGACCTTACCTTTCGGTTGCATAAGGGATGTCAATCTTAATTAGGACTCTTTAAAACTCTAATCACTCGGATTTTTTATCGCTGTTGGTGAAATTTCCCATTTAAGTAGGCTTCTTAAAAGTGATTGTAGGAGACTTTTAAGAGATCCCTAACTTGAGTAGACCTCCTATAGTTTTATTTTAATAGGTAGTTTGTGATTGTGACTTGTGAGATCTCTAGTTTAAGTTATCATAGAAAAGAAGCATTCTTTTTTTTTTTCTTTTTGTATTGGTGAGGTCTCTATTTAAATAGGCTCCTAGAGTTATTATAGGAAAATTTAGAGTCATGGCCTATTATAAAAAACAATAATATTAATATATTAAAAAAAATTCAAAAAAAATGGATGCCTTCTTATTTTCCAGGGCATTAGGCAGTTGTCTAAATTGCCTATGGCATTGAGTTGGCACCACGTAAGAGTAACATCGGAACTACTGCATGAATATAAGCACTGACAAGCAAAATTATCATCTTTGGACTGTCACTGACCTTAATGGAAAGAATTTCAGCTGCATAAGGCTTCGGAACAATCTCATTCCTCCATCTCTCTTATCTTCCGACAAGCCTCTCTCTGTCTCCACGCCATTCAACGATAGGACACTAACTTGTTCTGTTCTCAACTGATCTAGCATATTGCGAAGCTCCTTCATTCTGCTTAAGGCAATCTTTCACCTAAAGGAATGATTTCATTCATATAATTAGTTCAAGTAAAGAAAGAGTCCATACAACTTCCATGAAACTTCTAGATGTGTTTTATGTGCAGTATCTCCTTTTAACTATGATTAACTATGTGTCCTCAAATCAAAGATTTAATCCAAATTATTCAGAATTGTCTAAGAGCAATAGAACATTAGAGGTTAAATTTCCTTTTCTGCATACAAGAGGGATTAATTGATTAACTATTTGTCCTTGAAACTTCCTAGAACCCCATAATCAAGATCTCTTCTGAGAACATTGTGAGATATCATCTTTTAGATGTTCACAATGGCCTCTACATCTACATTATAAGCTTCCACTGCACCACAAAAGTCCAGCAAGACATATACACCGAGACACGGATACGTTTTTCATGCAATGATGAAACTTTTCCAGGGGTTTAAATATGAGGAATAGGAATCATATAGTCAATCACCAACATAATGACTAAAACTAATCGGTCAAATTATAATTGAAAAATAGGAAAGGAATAACATGGAAAGCATGCACAAAGGAACAAGAAACTTTATGCTTTCTTGTTAATTTGACAAGTCAATCTGATTACTATCTGAACTCAAAACTAAATGAAGACCAAACAACCAGCAACTTTTGTGTTCATATCTGACATATAAATCTAAACCACAAATCTGAACGCTAAACCAAATTAATTGCCAAAGGTTAATAAAAACACCCTTGGACGGCCTAAAGATCAGGCAAGGGAAAGGAATAAGACAGAAATGTAAAATTCCTCAAACCCAAAAAAAAATGCCCAAAAGCAGTTGAAAGATTATAAATATGCAAACAGAATGTGTCAAACTTCAAGAACTAATAAGTACCTGATTCTCCCAGTGCACTACTATACCCATTGCCTCTTATAAGCGGATGAAAGGTTAGAATTTTCCTCAAAAAGCCTCTCTATCTCTGAAGACTGAGAATCAATCTGCCAACAAGATTAAGTAGCGAACCAAAATTCAAGTCCAGGCTATTGATATTGGATAAAGTGAGAGGAGTGGGTCAAGGTATCTAAAGGACTAGTCCCATTGAAGGTGGGGATAACTCTAGGAATAAATATATATATTGAATAAAGAAGTCAAAGTAAGGAAGTGTATTACCCTCCACTAGCAGTTTCTGTCTGCTGCTCTCCAATCGCTCAAACCATCACGGCCATATCATGCATTGCTCCTCAATTCTCTCCTTGTCTTCCTGCCAAAAAAAAAAAAAAAAAAGAAAGGAAAAAAATTAGAAGGTGAGACCAATAAGACCTAAATCTCAGGCCTATCAACTTTATTATCATGCTAAAGCATAGGCTGTCAAGAATCACTTAAAACCGAACTTTGACCTGGTCTTTTTCTCATAAACATAGCATAAATTGCCATTTCAACTGGATGTCCACTTTTTGTCAATTGACGAGTAATACAGAAACCATGCACACGTCTAATCTAACTTTGATAAAAAAAATAATTAAAAGAAAAGAAAAGAAAAGGAAAACTGCAACTCAAATGTGTGTGCAAATTTAAATTTTCTAACAAATAGCTGATGGTTGATGTATACAAAGGGTTGTGGTTTAAGAGGTTGTCATTTCCATAAAGGCTATTGCTCGATGTGATCCGGTCAAGTCAGGGTTTCAGGAGGATTATCACAGACCTAATATTTGGCTTTTTTGCAGAAAATGTACTCCCTCAAACTCTGGTTTAACATAAATACTAATGCCTCATGTTGATATTATCAACCAAATATTGAAACTCACCACTGAAAATGCATTCTGAGCAGCTGTCTCCGAAACCATTTCTGCAGTGTACAAGATAGGGTCATTATTCTAGAAGAAAAATTGGGGAGTGGGGTTGGAGTGTTTACAGCTAAGCCGACAGAAACAGTTAGTAGAAAGCTAGTGGTCTGGCACCTAGACTGAATGAATTAGTCAAAAAGAAGTATAGCATAATCCAGCTAATGCAAATCAATTTCAGCAGAAACTAATAATCAACACTTAAAAAAATATTGAAGACAGATCGTGTTTTTGAAGGTAAAACTCTCACAAAAATATCATATAATTTGTTTGGGAAATGTTGGTTCAACTGTATAAAATATATTTAAAGAAATTAGAAAGCCCAAACCCCTCCAAAAATAAATAAGTAAATTTGCAGACAAATACACGAGGCCCATGACCTTATTTAATGTGTAAAAGCAATACTTCAAGAAATATTATATTAGCATAATTGTATAAGTGATATTATTGAAATCCTATCGTTGCAATTGATTTTACAGAAGTTGAATGAAGTGATCATCACAAGAACCATCAAAGGATTCATGCTATCATAAACTCCATAAAGCTCTAAAGCAACAGCCAAACCGTGTGAATGATCCAGATGCAAAAAATATAGAGATTGAATGAGAGGTCCCAAAGCAAGCATGACCTCAAACAACAAAATAGGCACCAACAGGTGACAATAAACCAGAGTCACCACCTACCCTCCCAACGGTCATGTAGCACCTGACTTTAAATGAACTTCAATGAATCAGACCTATGGATAATATAGTTCTTAGCTACACAAAGGGCAGCCGCATGGACCCAAAATTCCATATTGATAACAATGTTGATAAGTTACATATTGTTTTCAACATATAATTCTTGATGATCCCAAAAACATAAGGATTAGGTTGTTGAGAACTGAATCTCCTTTTTCTCATTGATGACACAAGTACTTCTAACTGCAAGGTGATTGGGATACCTGAGGACCTTTTGGAGATAACCTCAAGTTTCTCCTCCAACTCTAGCTTTTCAGAGATGAGAACGGACATTCGGGCTTGTTCTTCAGCCAATGCTGCTGCTCTTGCTTCCTCAGAAGTGTTACTTGCTATCATTTAAAACACCCACAGGACATATCTAATAGATATTTCAAGAGTCAAAAGCAAAAGTTTTCAAAAGAAATCACCAAAATTCCAACCTCTATCTGGGATTTCAAACTAGCTAACTCTTTTTCCATGGATTGTATGTGATCTGGTGAAATCCCTATTGCGCTTATGCCCCCAAGTGCACCATTTATCGCTTGTTGTTGTATTGAATTTAATTCTGCTCTCAATGCCGCTGCATCTTCCTCTGCCTATAGTCAGAGAATAATAAGCATGACATTATGATTGGCATGCTTTGAAAACTCCAATATAAAAACTACTTGCATACATGGTATTGTTCTTCTTCAGCTTCCTTAAACGTTTCTTAATTGTGCGAAGTTGGGCTGAGAGATCCTCCTACACTAAAATGTCAGAGTTCATTGGTGAAACATAGAGAAAGAAATGCCATGTTAGATAACCACAATACTAGTATCCAGATGGTGTGTACCCGTGCAACAACTGCAGCATCTTTTTCCATTGCAACATCTTTGAGAGCTTTTCTCAAGGATGGTACAGTGTTTTGTTCCTGGAAATTACATTTGTTTTTTAAAGGCAGAAATCAGCATAATTACAAAAATAAAGGCAAACAGGAAAAAGTAATAAAACTCGATTGTAGTTCAAATGCACTATGCAATAGAACACATAAGTAGCAGAGCAGATATCGTGCATGGCAATTATATGCACACATATATAATGATAAAATGAAACAAAATAATCAGTCAACCAGAAATTTCAAAATATGGTCATTGGTTAAATACTTCACACACAAGGATTGGAATTTGAATTGAACTTCTCATCAAACATTAAGAGTGATAATTTTTAAATTGAAAACCATCAATAATTTATCATATTTAAATTAAGGTCCCATTTGCTAAAAACGAATATTTAGTTTATAGAAGGCATGCTAAAAGTTTTCAAACCAAACAAGCAATCAGATACATGAAAGATAAGCATGAAAAAATTCATTTTGAGAAAAGGAGCCTTAACTCAACTCTCTGAAAATGCCTTTCTTCTGTTTTGGATTTTGTTGAGTGTTGTGTTTACCATTTGGTTTAATGATGTTACAAATTTGTTTCCACATTTTTCTTGTATGATGAAAAAATAATATTAATTTGATTCTTTCTAAAAAGAAAAAAAGAAAAAGTTCATTTGATGATGTGAACTTAACACAGATATACTCTCAAGTCCATGCATCTTTTACTCACCCAAACAAGCAATCAGATACAGAAAAGAGAAAGACGAAAAACTTCAGTTGATGCTGTAAGCTTGACATTAGATATCCTTTGTAATGGGTTCAAGTCCTCCCAAGGAAGTCGAATTTATTCATTCCACAATTGACAAATCAAGCTTATTATCCACCAATAAATAACACAGTTTTGAGTTTCCTTTAAGTGGGGAATGAACCATAACATTGAAGGCTTTGTCTTACCAAATCATTTAAACGCTTTTGAAGCACAGCATTCTCTGCCTCCCTTGTCTGAAGCTGAAGGCAGAAAAAGCAAAAGAAATCAGTGAGATAATATATTAGCCCGATAATCACTAAAGTCAGCATGGAAATCTGTATTTGTTAAGCCATAATACCTTTGAGATTAACATATTGTTTTCTTCTTCCAATTCTGTGCTCTTTTTCTGCAGGACTTTTAGCTGGGATACTAAACCACTAACGTCGTGCTGCAATGGTTGTTACAAAATTATCAGAATGTATTGAAAAATGCCAAAAAAAAAAAAAAAAAACAAAAAACAAAAAAAAATGAAAAGAAAAAGAAAAAGGAAAAATATTCATGAATAGGCCTTGTGAGTCTAAAATTAAATCAAGCTCCCAGACTGTTCACGGGTACTTGTATTGTTCGTGGCAATGTTTTCTGAATAACCACTAGACATTAACAATAAATAAACAAACAAATAAAGAAAAAACATTTCATTCAGAAAGAGCTACCAATTCGAGATGTTATGACATGATAATCCCTCAGATATATATATATATATAGAGAGAGAGAGAGAGAGAGCATGGATGATACCTCTGAGAGTCGATTTCCGCTCTCTGATTTTTTCATTCCTGCAGCATCTGTTTGTAGAAAGCATAATAAATAAATAAATAAATAATAAACAAAAGCAAAAGCAAACAAAGAGAGAAGAAATCTTTGACATCCATAATAGTAATGAATACATATATAAAGTTTTCAAAAAAAATTAAATATGGAGGAGAGAAAGATACCAGTGGAATTCGAAACTTTGGTTAGATCGGGTCCAGATGACGCCTTGCTTAATCTCTCTGCCGCTCTCTTTTGACGAATTTCTTCCAACTGCGCATGAAATAATAAAATCGATTGCGCAGATTATATTTATCAGAAGCAGGTTACACACAAGAATACATACATATGTGTAAGAGGATAAAGAAGAACTGAGAAGAGATTTGCACCGTTCGTCGACCTAGAGAAGCGTGACGCGCTTCCATTTCCGCGCGAACGGTGTCTTTGCCTTCAAAGAAGGGTCGATTTGACGTTTCCTGCAGAGCGAGCGAGAGAGATCTTCCCCGTAAATTTTTCGCGATCAGTCGCCGACCGCCGACCATAACAACCAAACCACGGCCAAAGGCTGAAGATGGACACGATTCTATTGACTTGGGCTTTCGTATGAGAAAGTAGTGGAAACGGTCATTACTGGGCCTCATTGAAAGTCCAGCTCATTACTGGATCACATTGAAAGTCCAGTTCATTCTGTTCAAATCTCGGGGGGGGGTTGGCTCATTATGCTTAATTTTCATTGAAAAATTTTTAGTGAGAACCTGTAGCGTCAACCCGTCTGGGTGGTGTAGTCGGTTATCACGCTAGTCTCACACACTAGAGGTCCCCGGTTCGAACCCGGGCTCAGACATTGACTTTCTTTTCTTCCCCACTATTTTAATTAAAAAAAAAAAAAGACTGTTGCTTTTTGTTTTTTTTCCCTCTTGCCAAACTCAGATGACATAAATTAATAATTCCTTTTCTTACATCTTTTTTGTGTTTCTCTTATTATTTTTATTTCATTCTTTATAGCAGTTATTTTAATTACTTTGTTATTTCTTAATTACCTGCCTGGGGACCCACCTACATGCTGGCAATTGTCCCCTTATTTTTTTTCAATTGAACAAAAAATTCTAAAGTATTTAGCACTCGTTGTCCCTGCAGCCACTCTCATCTAACATAAGGTGCTCATACAGAGGCACTCAATGCTAATTATTATAATTTTTATAAAATTATACTAATTTATACAACTCTAAATATTTACTGTTTGGTCTACTAAAAAACAAAAAAATATATCTGAAAAAATCTAAAAATCTCTAAAACCTATTCACTTTTTATCTCACTACATGAATTACGAACTCACAATTTATCTAATTTTATCTCACTTTTTATCACTCCAAACACACACTTTAATATTATCAACTTTGAATTTTACAACTTTCACAGTTTTACTTTTTCAATACTCAGACAAACGCCATAAAAAATTTAAGTAAATCACCAAACCCTCATAGATAGTGCATCCCCTTTCCAAACCCAAGTAACGTATGGTAGAAAATATCACTTCTTTGTTTTATCCTTTTTTTTCACTCTTTTGCAGGCAAGTCTCTCAGAATTCCTGATACTCCTTTCCCCTAGAAAGACACTCATCCTTGCGTAGTTCCACATTTTGACCGGATTAAACTCTGATATAGCTAGATTTTTGGAGATTTTCAGTAAAATCTTGCACACCAAACGGGCCCATAATGATTCAGTATCCATATAATGGCACCGTTTAGTATTTCCAAAAAATTAATAAAAAAAAAAAACCTCTAAAAATTTTTTATCACATCAATTTTTTTATTTCACTGCACGTATTATGAACTCACAACTTTTCTCACTTTATCTCATTTTTTCTCACTTTTTATCATTTCAAACACAAACACTATAATATTTTCTATTTTGGGTTTTAACAACCATCATGGTTTTACTTTTTCAAAATTTACATAAGAACCTTACAAAAGTCACATGTACTAAGTAAATCATTGAATTCTAATATATAGTACATCCTTCTTTCAGACAATATAGAATATAAAATATTATTTCTCTATTTCATTTTTTACATTACCCTCCAAATAAAGTCTCTCACAGATTTTAACAAAACTAATTATATATTAACACTTAAGGGTCCGTTTGGGAAACTTAGTTAGTAGTTGACTTTTTTTTAGCTTCAATAGTGTTTGATCAATTTTACCCTCTTACATTTTAATCTTATTTTAAATTTTAAGGATAAAATGTCAAATCAACAAAAACTAAAAATTCACCTCAAAAAAAGTTACTTTCTTCCCTTCTTAAACACAAAGTTAGCACTTATTTTTAATTAGCTAGTAGCTAGCTAACTTTGTTCCCAAACCAAGCCTACATGTCAACAGATGTTCATGCTCCTCAAATTTGTAATTGATTTAATAAAATACATATTTTAATAAGAATATAATAGTTCTTTAGAACATAGTTTTAATTGGTTGCGCAATGCCACCGCTGACCACGCGGAATGCCAGCTAACTCTACTAATAATTACAACATAATTATATTAGTTTGTTATAAATTTTTAAAAATATCTTTAATTTATAAAAAAAAATTTTAAATTTATTTATTTTTTATCTCATTGTACGAATTATGAACACTAATTTCACTTTTTATCACTCTAAACATACTTATAATATAAAAAAACTAGAGATGACAAAATTAACCCACTCAATTAAACCCATAATAAATGGGTTTGGGTCTATTATTTTACTAATTAGGTTATAATTAGATAACTTATAAACTACCCATTTATAAACAGATGTAATTGGGTTGTGAAACGAGACCCGTTAAAACACTTATTTAAGTTAAAAAAATTAGTTTAATCCATTCTCTACACTGCTCTCTCTCTCTCTCTCTCTCTCTCTCTCTTCTCTCCCGCTATCTCTACAGTAAATGTATAATATATATAATGTACAAATTAATTTAATCCCACATCTCTCTCTTTACACTGCTCTCTTTCTCTAGTAATATTTACAATAAATATATAATATATATACATTACATATCTATGATGTGTGTATATATATATTCAGCGTATATAATAAATATATAATAGATACATTACATATAATTTGCTTATTCTTCTATTCTCTGTTTTCTTCTCCATACTTAATTTAAATAACATACGCGCGCGCGCACATCTGCACACACCCATTCACACGCATGCACACACACGTGTACATGTCTACATACACGTGTGCGCACACACACACAAAGATGCGCGTGTGCACATGCATACATGCCTACACACACCACAAACACGCGCACGCACACCCACACACATATACATGTTTACACGTACAATAAATAAATAATTTAAAATTTATAAAATTTTGTAGAGTTTCAAAGTAACCTAAATCCATTTTTGTAGAATTTATAGCTTCACAAATAACAAGAGTGGTGTAATGAATTTAATAGGGTACTAAATATTCTCTCTTCTTCAGGGTCAAGGAGTATTTTGAAACCCGAATCGTAGAGTTACCCAGAAAAATGATCATTCATGGATCAAGGTTCAACCGTGGGATCCATCGGAAATGACTAATAACAAGAGGCTTGGCTAATTGGTCCGGGCCACTGTTGCACACGCCCCCGCCCCCGGGGGGAGCACTGGCCCAAAATGGGGACGTTTTGACAAATTAGAAAACAAATAAAAAAAAATTAGAGAGTGTGTTCGGTAATTAAAAATACAAATCTTTTTTTGTGTTTTATGTTTTGAAAATCTCAAAATATGAAAAACAGAAAACAAATTTAGTTTTACATTTTTTATTTTTCGTATTTTGAAATTTTTTATATTTTACATTAAAAACGCTCAAAATGATTTTTTTGTCTTTTTTTATCATTTTATGTATAAATTAATTTTCTATTTTTTAAAATGGATTTTAAAAACACAAGTAACCAAATACGTTTTGAACTGTTTTCCTTATTTTAAAAAAATACAAAATACGTTTTAAGATTTTTTCTTTTTCTTTTTTTTTTTGTGCTCTACCGTCTTAGATTTTTTTTTTTTTACGCTTTACACACTCTCTGTTTGGTTACTTGTATTTTCAAAATATGTTTTAGAAAATAAAAAATGAATTTACACATAAATAAAAAATGATAAAAATTCATTTTGAGCATTTTTAATACAAAATAAGGAAAATATCAAAATACGAAAAATAAAAATATTAAAATAAATATTTTTTCATGTTTTGAGATTTTCAAAACGTAAAACATAAAATAAAAAATTAACTTTTTAATGAATTTGTGACTTTTTATAAAAAGATTAGTATTTTTAATTACAGAACACACCCTCGATTTTTTTTTCGGCACTCTACAGTCTTAGAAATTTTTTTTTTTTTTTTTTTTGTGTTTTGTTGGCTTTTTTTATTATTTTTATTTGTTAAAACGATCCTGTTTTTTATAAAATGCCACCGTTTTGGGCTACTGTTACCTCCCGCGTCCCACTATTGTGTCATAATCATTAAGGTTTGTTGGGTTAATAAAAAAATAATACAAAAAATATAATAAAAATAAAAGATGTGATATAAAAGTGATACGTGAGTTAATTTAATTAAAAAATATAAAAATTAATTAAAATTGATAATTTTTGGTGATTTTGGCGGCGTAAATCAATCTGTTTGAACCCGTACCCCCATCACTTAAACCCTAGAGTGTCGACCAAATAGCGATCCCCTGTTTCTCTCCCTGTAATCTGAACCGCACTCTCTCCCGCAACAATGGTAGTGGATATGGATCCGACGCACTCGAGCAAGCTCCGGTGGGGAGAGCTCGACGAAGACGACGGAGAGGACCTCGACTTCCTGCTACCGCCGCGTCAGGTGATCGGGCCTGACGAGAAGGGAGTTAAGAAGGTGGTGGAGTACAAGTTCAACGAGGTGGGTAACAAAGTCAAGATCACAACCACAACCCGAATTCGCACGCTCGCCTCTGCTCGCCTTAGCAAGCGCGCCGTCGAACGACGCTCCTGGCCAAAGTTTGGCGACGCCGTCCACGAGGACGTCGGCAGCAGGCTCACCATGGTCTCCACCGAGGAGATCCTCCTCGAGCGTCCTAGGGCGGCTGGTACGCATTCTTTTTGCCGCTTCTTTCTTTTTTCTCATTGATGGATATTTTTACTTTAATCACTTGTTTGTTGATTTAAGAGTTTTTCAATTTTTTACTTGCTCATTGGACCTTCATGAAACTTTTGACTCTGATGCTAATTGAGTTGCATTTTGGTTCCATTGGTTTGGAGATGCCCCGTTCAAATATGATTTCAGAAAATTGGTCTCGGAAACAATTTTTTAGAAAGTGCTATTATAATTAGTTTGTGATTTAGAAAACCTGGTTGGTGATTATATCAGAGATTGGTTTTGAAAAGAGAAAATAATGTAAGAAACATATAGAGATACAAATAAAGTTTAAATATTTTGAGGTACAAGGAATGAAAAATGAGCCCAAAAAAAAAAAAAAAGAAAAGAAAACCAATAACACAATGATTTTAACGTGGTTTGATTTAGCCTATGTCCATAGAGAGAGGGAAAACAAATCTCACTATCAAAATGATAATGGGAGTACAAAGCTAATCTCTATCAATGGTGAGCATACTCAATCTATCTGTAACAGAGGAAAACACTGGTACTCTCTTTCGCTTAGGGATGTAAACATGTTGGGTACCTGCCTTATTAGTTATTATAATTGCCAAATCTGTTTATTTTTCATTACTCTTTACTATTCCAAACCCGTTTATTTTATTAGTTAGAATTCCAAACCCATCCCATCTCACCTGTTAAATACCTGTTTAAAAAGACTAGCTAAAATACCTGTTTAGAAATTGAATTTTTTAAAACAATTAATGTGTTCTACATAACGTCCAACAAATATGTTTGTGAATATATGTGCAGATTTTTTTTTCTATTGAGATCTTTATTGTTATCTATGTCAAGCAAAAATTGGGGAAAAAAAAATCTCATTTAAATAAACTACAAAGAACATAGTATATATAAGTTCAATCACTACTTATATATTTAAACGACTTTATAAAACCGATCATTTAACTATCACTTCAAAATGTGAACCACCGGACAATAATTCAAAATCAAATAGTCATAGGCCCAAGAGTTTAACTACTTTTATTTTCGGAACAAAATTATAACTTTTTTAAATGTATGTAATCTACTATATTGTATTAAACAAGTATCTAGCAGGTGCCCTATAAATATAAACAGGTACTAGATACCTACGGGCAAATCACAAACCCGTCTCAAACCCGCATGAGTATTAAATTTCAATCTCAAGCCCGTCCTAAACCCATATGGGTATTAAATTTCAATTCCAAACCTGTCTCCATCGTATTAAGGTATTTCCCAAAGGGTTTTTAATGGGTTTGGTCAAGTTGAGTACTTTCTCATACTCGTCCCATTGACATCCTTATTCTAATCTTTTAGTGACTCACGGTGGAATAACTTTTTCTCTCTCTAGGAGGAACTCTCTGCAGTCTTGCACTCTTTATCTCACTTCCATCCTTAACTAAGCACCCCTTATATATGTGTGTGTTGAGAGAGGCTAAGAAGGAGATCCACGAATAGGAGACACTACATGGATGACAAACAATGGTGGAATCTCCAATATGCGGAGAGCAAAGCTAGTAGAACCCTTTTCCATAATTATTCTCTGGGCTGGGTGTCAACTTTCTAACAACATATATGATTTAACGGCATATTAGAATGCAAGAAAATAAAAAATAAAAGAAAAAACTAGAAAATGATCTCAAAACCACAGAAAACATATTTAGATGGTCCTTGATTATCAGTTTTTCTGGTTCTGGTTTTTGGAAAACCGAGAGAAATAATTAAAGTTGCTAAATGAGATTTCAAGAAATTGAAACCAGAAAACTAAAGCCAAACAAGGCTCTGGGTCTAGTAGTTTTGGTTTTTGGATGTTGTTATATTCTCTCTCTTCCCCCCCCCCCCTCTCTTTTAAAGTAAGATATATGAAAGTGGATCGGAAATGTCTTATCTTTTTAACATATTGGCTGTTCATTTAGAGAAGGATACATTTACAAACTTACATACCTTTTGTTTTCCAACATTTCAGAGAAAAATAATTGAGAGGCCAAATTGGTTCATACTCGTATCATATTCGGGAAGATGCCCAATTATACGGACCAGAAACATTAGGTCCTTCCAACATGTTTTAGGGACACAGGCTTCTTAGGGATTGATTCGGAGACAAGTTCTTCAATGACGTTTGTCATTAACAATAAAATATAATTTTTTTTTGTCATGTTATGATTATCACCCCCTCCCCCCTTTTTTGGGGGGGGGGGGTGGGTCTTTTTTTTTTTGGCCAAACCTAAGGAGGGTAAAGTGTAATTATCCTAGAAAATTGAAAAAGTAAAAATAAAAATCATAATCACAAGCTTGTATAATGGGAACTAATTATATGTTAGTATATTGTATGCATGGGGGGGGGTCTTGTTTTTTTGGCCAAACCTAAAGAGGGTAAAGTGTAATTATCCTAGAAAATTGAAAAAGTAAAAATAAAAATCATAATCACAAGCTTGGATAATGGGAACTAATTATATGTTAGTATACAGTATGCATGCATATATATTTTTATAATTAAAGCTTAAAATTTACAAGTAATTAATTATAGTTAATTGAATAAATATAATTAAAATAATTAATAGAATACTATAATATATCTATTACTATACTTAATAATATGATATATAAAAAATAGTAATATATTAAAATTACAATAAAACACTGAGTTATTTTCACCAAAACTGAATTTTCTTCCAAAGTGACAAAGGCACCTTACTGAACACCAAAGCAAGACTAAGTTTAGATCTTTGGTTTCTAGGCTACAATAACCCATTCAACATGATTGTAGGCATTGTAGTTTTGTGAATATATTTGCTTACCCAATTCTCTAAATTCCGCTACATCAATAACCAGGCAGTTTGCTTACTCTAGTTGGCAATTATCCATATTGTAGGGATTCAGTTTGACCAGTGTAGTGTAACTGTTGTAATCTTATTTGTGACAGCATATATTTTGGAAATCTTCTTGTCAGAATAAGCTGTGTGTTTGCCTACGAACATTCATGGGTGCTTGCTTGAAGGGGCTTACCCAGGATGTATAGTTAGTGGGGCAAAATTACATTTTTAAAGTAAATAGGAGTTTAAACAAAAAAAAAAAAAAAGTGGGGGCAGAAGCTCAATAAGAATGGGACAAAGGTAAAATTTGTAAGTAAAAGTGAGCAAAATTGATAGGGTCTTACCCATAAAAAAAAAAAAAAAATTTGATAGGGTCTTGGTGTAATTTTCTAAATCGGTGGGCCCTTATTCGGTCTGACCCTGCTTGCTTGCTATTGCTAATGTGAATTTGTGCACTAATTTTGTGTTTCTTTTGAACGACTTTAAACAAATTAGGTCGCCATTTACCCTTTTTTTTTTGGTTGGGGGGGGGGGGGTGTGCGTGTGCTGTGCTAATATTACCTGTGCGAACTGTGAAGGTGTGAACAAATATTAATTAATATGTTCCTTGGGCATTTTAATATTAACAAATGTTAACTGTGATGTGTTTTGCTAATTACTACTAGGATCAGTAGTGTAATTCTTTGTTAATATTATTACATTGTCAAGATTTATTTACCACTATGATCATGTAATTAGTTGACTAAATTTGACTTGGTCTCTCTCTCTCTCTCTCTCACACACACAAACACACACACATTCTCATAACCATTTGATTGTCAATGGTACTTCAATGTTCTATGCTGAGCCCATCATTTCTAGTGAATTCATTGTAACATTAAGCTGTTGTGTACAACATGAATTCTGAGTGTCTTTATGTGTCATCTTGTTTGTGCCTAAGGTCCCGTTTGGGAACTCAAGTTTTTCACTTTTGGTTTGCTAGCTTTTTGTCGTTTTTTGAAATGACCAAGGTTACTCTCTTACATTTTTAGGTTCTTTCAGATCCAAAACTACAAATATGTCAAATTAACGAAAAGAGTTATTAGTCAAAAGCTAGCTTTTCTCCATTCCCAAATGCCACCCAAAAAAAAAAAAAAAGGAAAAAAAAGCTAGTAGCCAAAAAAGTTAGCTTTTTAGTTCCCAAACAGAGCCTTAGTGTACCGGCAGGAAAAGTCTGCTTTTGGTTTGAACGCTGATTCATACCAATGTTAGTAAATTCTGTCTGCTTTGGACTTCCTAACAGGTAGCAAACCAGAAGAAACAAAGGCTGTAGGAGATCCCTTAGCTCAAATTGGGAAAGCAGGTGCTGTTCTCATGGTGTGTCGGACATGTGGTAAGAAGGGTGACCACTGGACATCTAGGTGCCCTTACAAGGATCTTGCGCCTCAGAGTGACAACTTCGTTGATAAGCCGCCTGCATCAGAAGTCCCAGTTGCCGCATCTGGACCCAGCAAGGGAACCTATGTTCCTCCAGGTATGAGAGCAGGGGCAGAAAGAAGTGGGACTGGGATGAGGCGCAGAGACGAAGAGAACTCTGTCCGGGTCACCAACCTCTCAGAGGACACCCGGGAGGCCGACCTGCATGAGCTGTTCCGTGCTTTTGGTCCTGTGACCCGTGTTTACGTTGCTGTCGATCAGAAGACTGGCATGAGTAGAGGTTTCGGTTTCGTCAACTTTGCGAACAGGGAAGATGCTGAGAGAGCTATTAACAAACTGAATGGGTATGGTTATGACAACCTCATTCTCAGAGTTGAATGGTCTGCACCAAGGTCAAATTAGCATTGTATCAGCTGGAATGTTGCTTCTCGTTCTGTTTTTGGTTTAAGTTTTCTTAATTCTTTTTTTGATAATTTTTTGTTATTCAAGATTTTTGGGATCTTTTTTTCTTTTTTTTTTTTTTTTTTTTTTTTTTGTGAACCTTATTTCGGATCCTGCGGTTGGAAGTTCCTAGATGACTCTCAATGGCTTTTTTACTCTTTTTTGGGGCAGTTATTCGGGCCAGAATTTTAATGCATGTGCATTCTCAGTCTATAATTCCTTTCATATATTGGAAACAAAGACTGGCAATCACAGTTTTTTCAGGAGAAAACAAAAATGCCCATTCACCATCAAATTAAGTTTTGACTGAATGAGTGTAAGCGCACGAAGTGCACGCCGTGTGTAATTGTACTGATTCAAGAAGAATACTAATTCCATACGCAAATTTCGCACACATGCATCAGCGGGTGGGATCAAATGGTCTCTCCTCTCGGATGCCTCGCACCATTGCAATAAATTGTCGTAGCTTCCCACCTTTCAATTGGAAAACTGCTGCTTTGATGCATCAATAAAATTTGCTATTTCTTTTTCAAATTTTTTCTCAAGGTGGTAAATGATTTTGAAACAATAGGTTCTATTTGATATACTTATTTTGAATTTATTTTTTATTTTGTATTTTTTAAAATAATAAAAATAATTTAAAACATATTTAGTTATTTGTATTTTAAATTTTATTTTATAAGACAGAAAATGAGTGTAAAAATAAAATGTAAAATACCCAAAATTTGTTTTGGGGTTTTTTTCATCCAAAACACAGAAAAATTTAAAGTACAGGAAACAAAAAATATCAAATTAAAAATGAGTTTAGTACTTTTAAAATATGAATCTTAAAATAATAAATAAAAAATAAAAATGTAAATCAAATGTCATTTCACTTCTTCCGGATTGTAAAATCATTTAGCATGAAATACAGTCCAAATTCTTAAATAATTGTAAAATTCAACAAATTCATTCTTTATTTATTTACCTCAGCTCTTTAATTAGTTGTATTTATGTGTATGTATAATTTTCAAATATCATTTTTCTTACATAAAACTTGTCAGCATACAATTTTTTTTTTTTTGAAACTCGTACATTATATTTTCTAAATGTAATTAAATCCATCCTTGCCATTTTCTCTTACATTATTAACTTTCATTTAAATATGTCAACAGTTATAATGCTCGAGCAAAGCAAACAACCGTTAATCCTACCGCCTTACCAAAATAAAAGTATTCATTAAGCCCATTTATAGGTAAATAGTTAAGTTTTAATTGAATAAAACTACGTCGTTTTGGTGTTAAAATACAACGAACATCCGGCGATGAATGTGACAGAAAGCTGAACTCGTGTTGTAGCGAAATCTCATCCGGCGGTGAGATCTACTGACCTCATATGTGTCATCATAAGCTGCGTTTTGGTAGCGAAATTATTAACAAAAAATTATTAGTTTTTAATTTTTAAGTATTTAATAAATTATTAATTATTAAAATTTTATTTTATTTCAATAAGCCTCAATTTAAAATAATTAAAAATTATTATAAATTTTATTAAATATTTAAAAATTATAAAAAATTAATAAAAATTACTATTTATTTTACCAAAAATACTAAAAATTGTAACCACCGACTTTTTGACAAAAAAACTATTAAAAATTACTTGTGCCTTGGACACCTCATAGTCCTACTTGCCATATCTCCATTTCTTCTTCTGGTTCACTGCCCACAAACACTCTCTCTCTCTCTCTCACCGTCTCCACCACCGATCAAGTTCGGCTTCCCCAGTTTCATGGCTTCGATCATCGAATCTGGTTGGCTGGTACTATTCTTCTGTTACTTTATTATTGCAATCCTGTTCGCTAGCGGAGCGCACCTCTTCATGCCCTAGATTTCACTTTTTCTGTGGTTGAAATTTCTCTTCTACCGCATCGAGCATTGCAACGCTTCGATCTGTTGAACGCATATATATAATGTTTTTATATTTATATCTGCATGTATGAATCTTTTTTATTTTTATTTTTTGGGAGCATTGTCTCTGGATTTTTGTAGGACTCTTAATAATTCACGACGTTTTGCATTTACAGTTAATCGTCACATTGCAGTAGGAAAATGTGAAAAAAAAAATTAAAACAAAAATTGAGTACCAAATGTATTAATAGTTGCTATCGAATAGGCATTGGATTTAATATGCCCTGTCGAGAGATCTCCTCTAGAGGGTGATGTTCCTGGTGGTTGATATTCTAGAAAGGCATAAAAAGGTTAATTCCAATTCTAGCTTTTTTTTGATCTAACAAAACCTTGGACCAATTGATATAGTTTTTTGCTGGCAGAGGCATGGAAAGTTTTATTTATCGATTGATTTATTTTTAGTATATAAGTCGGTGCGAGAAAAAGTTACTGAGGATTATTTATGTTTTTAACTTTTCCTTTCACTTAGTTTTCTACATGCATGATCATATATATTTTTTTTCCTCCTAGCTGTCTCTCTGCTCTTAGTAAAAATTTGGACAGTGGAAGTTGTGAATGATGTAGCACAGTTCGAATGGCTTAAACATTTAATTTTATTTTATTTTTTTCGGTATATAAAGCAATGTGTGTTATTTATATATATATATATATAAAGGTTATGTGTGTTTTTTGGAATAACAAATAACTTGCATTGTACCTAAAGTGTAAATGAGAAATGACTGAAATTGTATACTAGTACAGAAGTAAAGGTATGTGCATTGAATTTTCCCCTTGACTATGTACACGGGAGTTGTCTCCTCACATGGAAGGAAATGAGAAAATTTTGTCTTTATCCCATCTTGAGATTCTTGTCATTTGTGAGTGTGATTTGGCAATGTGGTTTAAATCTTGTTGCATCCATGCTTCGCATAGTTCTCATTGTCATGGAATACCATTACGACTTTTGTAAAATTATTATTTGCATTATGTGCAGTATCTGATCACCCATTTCAATGATTTTCAACTGGCGTGTCTTGGAAGCTTCATTCTTCATGAAGGCACCTTTTTCTTATCGGGGCTACCTTTTATTTTATTTGAAAGAGCAGGATGGCTGAGCAAGTACAAAATTCAGGTTTTTTATCTTGTCGTTTCTGCTATCACTAAATTGGACTGATTAATTCTTTCATTAAAAAATAAATTCTAAGTTCAATTAGAAAGTGGTGTTATTGGGTCATTTTTTTTTTTGGCTATTCAATTATAATAGCATACTTATTTTGCCTTTTTGTGTTTCTATTTTCATATGTTGGCCCCTGAGTTTTTGGCATTACATTATCTATTATCCTATTGAAAGCTTCTCCATCCACGTAAAATTAGTGGTCACTTCTTGACTGAAGGACCAATGCCTTTTAGGAATGCATGGTCCAAACTATAATTGTGAACCCTATACTAGATAGGTAATATACTGATTTTATTATTGGTAAAGTTTGTATCGGTACTAGAACATTTTAACATACCATTTTGGATTTTATCGTTGTAAAATATATATATATATATTTATCAAAAATATATATTTTCATGTACAAAATTTAATATATAAGTATTACCTAATTCAAATATCATTCAACACAAAATCAGGTTAACATAACAAAAAAAAATGTGATCCAACACTTGTATTTAAAATATATGTGGAACATACTAATGCACTCTGCTTTTAGTTCTTACACTCCAAAAGTACTATACGTTATGTTATTATATATAACATATAACAAGTATAAATACACACACAATCTTTGGGCTTATGCATATGTGAAGGTGAAAGAGACTCAAAACTAAAAACAGATTTAAAAACCTTATCCATGCCAATCCAAAACCTTCTTAAATCAATTATAATAATATAAAACAAATAAATATTAGAAAAAGATAGAGCAAGGGGGATGGAGTTTGCTATAGCAATAGTGAGGTTAAGATTCAAGAGGAGCCAATAGCTTCCAATGATTTGATGGGTTCTTGCAACCATACAAAATAAGAAGAAAACTAGTTAGAGGTTTGTATCTAGGTCTCAGTTGAACAATCAATGTAGTTCTTGTGCTACTTGTCTCTGATCAACTCGAGGCTAACGACAATCCCTTCCTTCATGTTCTTCATGCCAATGTAAGCTATAACTTTGGTTTTCCAAGCCCTCGTCAACTTGAACATTGGAAAATTGACGAAACATCGAAAAAAATCATGTAGCAAGCCTAAAATCAATGGTACCTAAAGTCCTTGTCAAATTTTATATTCTTTTGTATCGTTTTCTTTCTAGTACAATAAATTTTGGCTAGTTGGTTGGCATTTCCTTAATGCTTTTTTTTAAGAAAATTTTTCTTAATTATCAAAAAGTAAATTTCGGTTGGCATGAAGCGAATTTCACAACTATGGTCCAAACATGGCAAGGTGGTAATGCCAAGCTCTCATCTTTGATTTAAATGCTATATTTTTCCTACATGTAGAAATTTTAAGGTTCAGTTGAATGGTTTGACACAGTTATTAGGGTTATCTTGCATTAGTGGTATTTGGAGCACTACAATTTACTGCAAACCTCTACAAATTTCTATAAAATTCAAATTTTTTACTCACAGTACGAATTATGAGACTATAATTTTCACAAATTTATACAACTCTAAACACACTTAACACTATGAGGTGTACAATATGGAAGGAGAATTATATATAATCCTATGCAAACTAGGAAAAGTATCCTTAACTAGAAGATGCTATCACTATAAAGCACGGGTACTTTAAAATAGGTGTTGTATTCGCATCCGAAGGTGTTGTATTCGTATCCGACACTTATTTGATTTACATATTCCTCGAAGATGCCAAGATACATGTCGTACATGTCACATGGTATATCCTATTATTTATTATTTTTACTTCAAATATATGATTAAGACAACATAGATTTGAGTGGTTAAAATCCCTAAAATTATAATATCATATATTTTATATATTGAATTAGTGTTTTTTTTGGATGTTATATTCATATCCATACCTAATAAAAATATACAAATATATATATATATATATATATATATATATTTGCAGTATTCATGATGTGTGCATATCCTCATTTTTTAAATTCGCGTATCTGTGTCTGTGCCCATATCATGTTTGTATCTATGTTTAACATATATTTCTAACAATGCCTTTAAGCTGGAGCATATATATCATATGTTGTAAGTTTGTTGCACATATATTTGGGAATGGAATGAGAATATGAGTTGAAAGACTAAATTACTCTTTTCTTATAGAAAGACATATAACTAATGAGTGTAACTTTGTCAAGTTCACATCTTACAAAAAGTTTTGCCCTTTGCAGAATTTCCAAATACCATATTAGACCCCAAAATCTTGTATTCTGGTTCCTTGGTCAAAAATTAACCAAACATGGGAATTTCTATTGATCCAGGAATTCGCATTCCAGTTCCTAAAACATATGGGCAACCAAACATAGCATATATAATCTCATCTCTGGTCTTATGTGGAGCCTTATTTTAGCATGTTCATCTTCAATCTTCAATTTGATTTCTCTATTGCCACCTTTTTGCTTGTAGCATTGTTAGCCACGGCAGTCATTTATACCTTTTACGAGGTTTGCTCTGTTTGATTAATATGTTGATAATATATGGTGGCATGTGAGCAAGCTGACGTGATTTGATATGGGGATCTTGCAAACAAACAAACTTGTTACTGCTGTTGGAACTTGGATCCCAGAATTCTTTTTTGACATTTGTACTGTCCGTTTGTCAAAAGGGATAGAGTGATCAAAAGAGATGTCAAATGGATATCTTAATTGTTTCCATATGTTTGTATCCAATCCTTTGAAATTCATAATACACCCTGTATTTTATATTAGTAATCTTGTCCTTGTCCTCATCATTGTCTTCATCTGTGATGCACCGTTGAGGAGTTTGTATACCTTCCGGTTTTCATTATATTACTCCGTAGTTATATTAGACTCCAACATCATGTTTTCTTCAATTTAGATATGTTGTCCGTATAATAGAGATAATGCTGAAGAATAGCACAGGATGGACATTGCAAATTGACAGAGGAGATCAAAAACTAATAGAAGTCAGAAAGGTGAAGATCATAAAAGTGAAAACAGTCTACAAATTGTGCCAGACTTAAGCCTAAAAGTTCTAATTTTTTTGTCAGTGTTACTGATGACTAAAGTGTGTTTTTACTTCATGTTGCTGGATCCATATTGGTCGGAATTTTATACATTTGTGTTCTGATGCAGGCAAAAAATAACTCCCCTGAAGCTCAGGATAAATGTATCACTCACCTACTGCTGTATCATTTTTGTGTCAATCTACCAGTTATGATTATTTCGTATCCTGTCTTCAGATTCATGGGCATGAGAAGTAGTCTGCCATTGCCATCCTGGTAAATTCAGGTTCTTTAAATGATAGAGACTAATTTTTCAGACGGTATTATGTGAGTCTTTTATTATTTTAGATAGACCTGTGGTAGGGGTAGTTGCAAGTGTTATGATTGTCCAATCCTCACCGTTTATCCATGTGAGGCCCACGTGGGACCCCCTGGGAGCCACATAGATGAACTGTGGGGATTGGACAGTTGTAGCATCCTTCTTTTAGATAAATTTGGTATCTCAATTTTATTGAATGCTTTTGCAGTTTCCATTTTTATGGTGCATTTAGCTTGTTTGGAGTGATTTGTGAACTTTTTTGTCAAACAGGAAAGTAATTTTGACACAGATTTTATTTTACTTCATCCTGGAGGATTTTGTATTCTACTGGGGACACAGAATTTTACATACAAAATGGCTGTACAAGCATGTCCACAGCGTGCATCATGAGTAAGTGATAAGCATCTTGGCTTTTTTTTTTTTTTGTGTTGGGGGGGGGGGTAAATTATGTAGGTTTTGAAGTGTTTATTTCTGTCGAGCTTGTTTTGCATTCATATCAATATTTTATTTATTCTCCAGGTATGCAACACCATTTGGACTGACATCTGAATATGCTCACCCTGCTGAGATCTTGTTCCTTGGATTTGCCACAATTGTTGGTCCTGCCATCACTGGGCCTCATCTGATAACTCTGTGGCTGTGGATGGTAGTTAGAGTTCTCGAGACAGTTGAGGCTCATTGTGGTTACCATTTCCCATGGAGCCTCTCAAACTTCTTGCCTTTGTATGGAGGGTGAGTGTGCCCATTTTCTCGATTTTTGTTAGCATCCCTTTTAGTTCCTTTTACATACCATTTAGCTTGATGTGCATAACATTGGTTTGATTAACGTTTCAGTGCTGATTTTCATGACTATCATCACCGAGTGCTCTACACAAAATCTGGCAACTACTCCTCAACTTTTGTTTACATGGACTGGTAAGATTTGAAAACATTGCTTTGAAGCATAAACAATCTGGTTTTTATGGCTGGAATGTAGACTTTTTTTTTGGTTGTTATAGCATTCACAGAACAAGAAGTTGAATCGTGGATTAGTTTGATGCCTGATTTACACAAGGAACTAGAAAAACTGAGCAGTTTTATGAAAATTTTCAGTGGAAGAGCTTGGTCTGTGGACTAGGACTAAGTTTTGGAGATTGAGAAGGATGTGCATAAAATTGGAGTGAGATGGATAAAATGCAGAAGTTAGTTCTTGTTAATTGAAGGGAAACTTATGTATATGACCAATTCTGGTGTAGAAGTTTGAACTGAAGAAATATATATACCTGAAAAATAGCTGTAGCAGAAAGGAGGGTGTTGGAAAGGATGAGTGGTGTTACAAGAAAAGACATAATAACAAATAAATTTAATCATGAATGTTAGAAGTGGTCTCTATTAGAGGCAAATAAGGTCAAAACATTTGAAATGTTGGAGTCTTATACTGTAGATTAATTGATATATTGGTGCATAGAACCAATTTGACCCGTGTTCATTGGGTAAGGACAAGATGGAAGAGCAGAAAATTTAATGTTTGTGCATGCAATGAAAGTGAAGATGAAAATGAAGATGATTTGGTGTTAAGTAGAGCTTACTACTGGCAAAGAAGATTTATGCAGTCAACCAACTCAAAACCTTAAGAATTTCATATGCCATATATGTTTGCATATATGACCATTGCACAAGTCTCCTTGACACTTGAAGGTAAAGAACTAGTTCTGCCATATAAGAAACATGGGAGCTACAACAGTGATTATACGGTAAAACATTTTTTAGTATTTTTTTAAAAATTTTGTGTGTTTGTTTATGCTTAGCCTGGATTGTGATTAGTTATTTCAAGACAATCCGATCCAGTTTGCCTATTAGAATGTTCCTAATATTCCTACAAGCCTTGAATATGTGTATACGTATAAATTTTATTCTGCGGCACTGAATAAAGATTATGGCAGGCATTCTGAAAGTTTGACATCATTTTTGCATATTCTAATTCTGGTTCCTTTTTCCAACCCAACCGGGTAATGATGGTGATTGGGGCAAAAACCCATACGGTGTCTTAGAATTATAGCATGATTTTTTTATTTTTATTTTATTTTTTTTGCTGCTTCATGTTGATGCTTATTCTAAATATCTGAATACAATAATGCTTGGAATAGCATCAAGCTGGTGATATTGATTTATGACTACATCTCTTTCAGGTTGTTTGGTACAGATAAGGGATACAGAAAGTTGAAGGCATTGAAGACCAACGAGGATCAGTCTGATGGCAAGCAAATATAAAAAAGAAAAAAATAAGAAAATAAAGAAGAATATTTGTTGCTCCAACAAATCTCTAATATTGCAGGGATGGGTTCTTGGTCGAGAGCATTTCAAAACAAAAAGGGTCTCGTTTGGTACTCTTCATCTTGTTTGTTAATTATGTTGTGGGGCACAATTTGTGCAATGTGGAATCTATGCAAAGCTTTTTTGGATCATTTTGGCCAATCTTAGATGAATGAAGCCTCTCTCTCTCCCTCCCTCCCCCCCCCCCCCCCACTTTTTGTTCATTAGTCATGATTTCTTACAATCTAGACAAACTGAACTATGATAGATCTCTATTTTCCATCTTCCTGGATTCTCTGATTATAGTTTTGCTGGATATCTATCTTATACTTTGGCGACAATATAACCATCCTCCTTAGAGCTGATAAAAGAGGCAGATTAATAACCTTAGCAGACGAGGGGATTCCGCAAGGTTGTGTTTGTATTTACTGATTTGAAGTCGAGAGATTTGGTATTACAAGCATTGTTATCGTGTCTCTACCTACTGAGTTAATGTCCAACCAATTGGAATTATATACACGCGGTATTAAGTATGTCCACTTGTCTACTTCGTACGCATTGGGTGTGCATATGCATGAGGCACAATAGATATCATAAATGTAGGGCATCCTCTTACATTATATGCTTTGGGTAGGGTCTGTGATAGTTCGGCGGTTGGATTTTAATTAGTTGTCCAAGGACGTTTATAACTTTAATTCAAAATATGCATGAGCATTTTTGTACCGTTGAATTAAAATCTTCTAACGGTTGGAATAAAGAAAAGTTATCCGCTGTTAATTCACATGGTGCCGGATACTTTGTTAAATTTAGCATCGTGCTATGTCTTGGGTGGTTTTATGTCTTGCAACCATCAACACATTAACACTATTATTAAATTTCTTCCCATTTACTTAAATAGACGTGAAAAACAATGAAAAGGTCGAAAAACAATACGCATAACACTATTGTTAAATTTTTGGGGTTAATTCAATTTATGCCTTGTACTAAATATAAAATGACTAATAATTTTTGTGTTTTAAAAATTTACTTCAATAAATAATCAAAGATAATAATTTGAGAAAATGTATTTACACCTTTGTACCCGGTATTCCTTGCACACACTAGTTGATTTTCAATGAGTGTTTTATCATTTCACTTAAAAATTAGCACTGTTTATGACTTCATTTTAACCTTCAATACAATAATGTAAAAGTAGATTTTAAAATGTAGGGAGGTGTTAGTGAATTTTACCTTCGATATGATACATAATATTTTAATCCCTTTATTGTTAATTGGAATTATAATTATATTTAAATTAAATTTTCAATCAACTGAGTTAGTTTAGTTGGTAAGAGCTTGTAGCTAGGCGCAATAAGCGTGATAAAATTGTTAAATTAGAACTCCTTGACTTGTTGAACTGTAATAAGTACTTGGGTATGAGTTTGAACTTTTGTTGCTGCGTAAATCCGAGACTTTCTGTCACATATGTTGAAGGTTTGGTATTTCGCTTGCTAGAACATAATAAGTCCTCTGTTATGAATTCAAACTTTCGTAGCTGTATAAGTTTAAATTTTTTGCCATACGTGTTAAGTAATTAGTGTATGTAGCACCAATTAATTGCGGTTCCATGCCAAGATTAATAGAATTTCTCTGGTTAGTCATCTTTTAAAGTCAATTTTGTTAAAGTCAATCTTTAATCTGGCTAATCATCTTTTAAAGTTTATTTTTTTCTAAAGTCATTTTTTAATTTGGCTCTTCCATTAATAATTGTTAAATAAATATAACATAAAATGTCATGTATTTATCATGTGTGAACCACACATGACTTTTTTTTTTTTTGTTTAAACGAATTTGAAGGATCATATTAAAACTTGATAATAGATGGTAAGGAAATGACCGTTACAATTTAAAATTGATGGATTAAAATGAGATTCAATATAAATTGTAAGAATACAAAGTAATTCATTGTATCATCTAAAAAATATTTATTTACAAAACCTATCATTAAAACATACGAGTGTTTAAGAAACCATCATTTCTATAAAAATAATTGAGTAACATGTTCTTTGTTACATAAACACCATTGTCACATAATTTTAGCAATAAATTGTGAAAGAAAAATTCAAGGTTTTTTATCAGAAGAGAGAGAGAGAGAGAGAGAGAGAGAGAGAGAGAGAGAGGTGGACGGGTATATGCCGACATAAAGTCGAATTAGACTATTTACTGGGGGTTACAGGGGGCTGCAGTGGGAAAATTCGCCGTAGGGGTTACAGTGAGAAAATCGACGGTCAAGATGTGATAGTATTAAATTTAATGGTCTTAATTTATTATAATAAAATTAAATTCAAAATAAAAATAAAAGTCAGACAAAATTTGATTGGAACATAATTAATGAGAAATATGAAAATACACATCTTATTTTAATGCAATCACATCTTGACCGTTGATTTATCTACTGCAGCCTCTACAGTAGATTTTTTAACTGTAGCCCCCTAAAACTCATTTACCGGAGTAGAGGTAAGGCATCAATGCTACTGAGATTTTCAAGGGAAAAAAATTAGACAAAGGCGTCAATGCTATTTTGACGTTTTCAAAGGGGGAAAAAAAAAATTTGAGGCAAACGCATCATCAATATAGCATTGACACTCACGCACGATTGACAATTTCAACTGTGCCCTAAGTTAAAAGCTAGTTCCCCTCTTCCAGCTCCACTCTTCTTGCTTCAATGTGGGCACTCAACGGTCCACTGATGAGAGAAGTTCATAAGCATTTTAGATAGAAGAAGTTGGTAGACATTTCAAAATTATTATTTCCTTCCTCCCTCGCTCCCTCCCATCATTTCCATTACAATCCACGACGGTCGAGTTCCTCCAACCAACAACGATCAATTGTGAGCTCTCTGAGTTTTCCTTCGTATCCATAACAAATTCTCAATCACTAAAAATTACTCTTTTCGACTGAAATTAGTTATTTAATTAAAGATTTTATTGGGTATTTGATTCGTTCAAATTATTTATTCTTCAATTAATCATTTAATCCACTTCTGTGGTGAGTTTTCACATTTCTCCCATTTCCCTACGTTTGGCTTTGATTGTTTGAAAATTTAAACTTATATATATTCTGAATTTGTCATTGTTAATTTTGCATATCAACAAATCTGATCGCCCTGCTACTAGAGAAATTTTCATCACTTCAGAAAAATTGTGTTTCTTAAACTCAACTTTGATGATAAAAGTTTAAAAAAATAAGTAATCTTTTTCCCTTTTTTTTGGGTTAAAAAAATGATTTACCAAACCAATCCTATGACACCATTTAGGTCATAAATTTATGGGACATTTGGTGGCTTAATTTTTCATAAAAAAAAATTACCCAACTTTCAATTTTTGTGTTTAACAAACCATCAACTTTTATCACTTTTTATTACCTACTGCAATGACTTCTCGAATCAAAAATTATCAAAAACTATTAAAAATTGTCACTAATTAAAAAATATCAAAAATTACTAAAAATTTTCCCAAAAACACTCAAAAGTTACAAAAAAAAAATTTCTTCTTTTACCAAACATATCCAAATTTACAATTAACAATTTTTGACAAAAAATACTAAAAATTACTTTAAAAAAAAAATTATGCTTCCAAACTTTTCCATAATTAAAAAAATTCTACGCATCATTTTCCTATTCTCACTTTTACCCCACAAATGACAAAAGTGGAGGGCCTGCTAAAGTCGAGTGGATGCATTAGTCTTTGTCCGGTACTAGATAGCTTTTACTGAACCATCAAACGTCAAATATTTGGACATTAACAGCAAAACTACTCTGGCACTAATCTTTTATAAGCAAATTAATGCCATTACAGCAATTGAACAAAAATTAGCACTCCACCTTTTTCTTTTTTAGATTTTCCTTCTTTCAAGCTCTGCGTCATCCTTTCGCTTCCCTCAGCTTTTAAGGCGGTGATCAGTTAAGCTAACCCTAAAAGCTAAAAACCAAATCAAAGAAAAAAAAAAATTAAACAAAAAAAGTAAAATAAAATAATGAACAGGCAGGGGTCCACTGGCTAAGACTCCCGCCTCTTGAGATCGATCACTACCACGCTCACGTTGTCACTGCTACGCCTGGCCAATGCCAGTTTCGTCAGCAGCATCGACGCGTCGGAGCACGCCTTGTCCCCGTTTTCTCCGCCACCGTCTCTCTCCGGCGATCCTTGGTTGTTCGCCGCCGGACTCCTCCCTCTGAGGCACATTCGCGCCACCCCGCAGGCCGTCTCGTTCGACACCACGTCCCAGAGCCCGTCGCTCGCCAGTATCAGGCAGTCGTCATCCGCCGTCCGATCCGTAACTGTCACTTCGGGTTCGCAGCTCACATATGGCTTCAAATAGTTGTCGCCTGAAAAAATAAGCATCCTTGACCCGTTAAAAGGATATGGAATCGAGCCATCATGCGCTGATGGTGAAGATGATGAGTACTCCCTATCCGGAGAGATTCGATCTTACCAATGGCTCTTGACATGGCGAGTACACCGAGTACTCGCGGGACGTCCCAGTAAATAACCCTTCCTCCGGCGGCTTGGATCCGGCTCAGCTCGTCCGGACGATCCGGCTGTACCAAAGAATCGCGACCGTTAGTTTATGCAATCAAATGGCTGATTTTACACGATTTACTTTTGTCGGGAGCTTAACCTTATGATCGGCTGAGAGGGGGACGGGCTTGCCGTTGCGGCACAAAACGGCTCTGGAATCGCCGCAGTTGGCGACGATTATCTTCTCGGGCGTCACAATCGCAACCACCGCCGTCGATCCAACAGCGTCGCACTCCGGCGTTTGGAGCTCGCACCGGCAACTGGCTCCCATCGCGGGTTGGTTCCATGCAATCGCCTCTTTGTCCATTCGATGGAAGCTTCGGCTCATCGCGTTCTTCCACTCCGTACTCGCTTCCTCATTCTCCAACTCTTCCTGTACCAGTTCATGTAACCGGTCTCTACACCTCGTTGCCACCTACAGCAAAATCAAAAGCAAAATCCATCAGTTCGAAACCGTAGAACTACATGACCCTGGAGCTTTGTGATTATGTGGATTACGTACATGAGAGCAACCATGGCCGTCGTAAACGGCGTAGTAGTGAAGTTCAGGGGCGGTTTCATTTTCTCTCCGGCGAAAGAACGGGCGAATCGCCACGGCGTCCTCCATGTCTCTTCGCCTACCACAAACAGAGGCCATACCGACCTTTGGATACGCCAAAGCAGCCGACAGTGATGGACTCGGAGTCAACAGAATCTCAGGCTGCGTCTTCGAAGTAAAGGTCTCTTTTGTCTCCGACCTTTCGTTTACCGTATCTAATAGCCCTTCTTTTCCAACCACAGCACTACTTTCGACGGCGTTGCACCACTCCCGCGAAACCGTGGTCGTTGAGAGCTCCAGTTTCTGACGCTTCTGTTTGTTTTCAGTCTCGGACGTAGACACTGCGACGCACTTGAACCGCCGGATCTCCATCCTCCGACGCCTCGCTGATCGTGAACTTGGCTCACACGGCGTCGACGCTTCGCTCTCACTCACAACATCGCAGCAGATCTCGGCCATTTCAAATGTTCTCCGGCAGGTACTCTTACAAGTATGGTATCTCTATTACTTCAAAATCACACACAGACAATTCACTCAACCGTTCCCAAAACTCGCAATTAATCCTCTTAGAAACTCTAGGAAAGTAGAGGTGTGAGAGAGAGAGAGAGAGAGAGAGGAGGCGCGCGAGCTTCACTCCCTCTTAAAATGACCTCCATGGACGCACTTCTCTGCAAACCCAGAAGCTTTTTGATTGCAACGGGCAGCAGCCCCATTTGCCCGTAATCATACCGGGCAGACTGACGTTCCTTCGGGTAGAGCTCCTCCGAACCAAACCGATCTACACCGTTCATACGCTTCCAGCAGCCCGCCACTCGTCCGCCCAAATCCAACACGTGTGTACGTATATGACGTGGCCCAATCAGCGCCCAACAGGAAGATGATGGGAACTTCCTTCCGTGACACGCATGTGGTCCGCAGACGACGTCGCCCCTCTAAAAAAATTTTGATTTACGGAGGTATTGACACGTGTTTCCGATCGTTGAATACGAGATTATGATTAAATTATTCCATCTTTATTCCGCTCTGGTCATGTGGCCCAATCAGGGACGCATACGTAACAGGTTGTGATGGTGACGTGTGGGGCCAGCGTGTCTACGTCGTTGACGGAAATGAGAAATATCTGATGCAACAGTTTGCCTTTCACATCGTCTGGGGTCTTGGGTAACTTTTTAGTTTTTTTTTATCAAAACTTTTGTTCTTACAATTTTTTATAAATTTAGGGTGGTAAAAAATAAAATAAAAAAAATTTGTAAACTCATAATTTATGAAACGAAACGAAAAATAAATATTTTTAATATTTTTTATCATTTTTAAATTTTTTTTATTATTCTAAATGAATAAAAGGTGTTTGGCTTTAGTTAGACCAAAACAACCAAAACTTAGTAAGAGTTATAAAAAATTATTAATTATTTTTTATTAAATTTTGTCACTTGTTATTTTTATATCAATTTTTTTATTTTTGCTTTCCAAACTATTCCTAAATTTCTTTTGAATCATAAAAAGTAAAAACATTTTAAAAAAAATTTAATAACTAGTTAGTAATTAAAAAAAAAAAAGAAACATTTTTTTTTGCTCCTCATACTTTAAGCTTCGTTTGGTTACAAAAAGTCATAAGTTTTTATTTTAAGTTGTTTTATATAACTTTTTTTTTCACTCAAATGATTTTTTTTTTGAAGCTTGTGCATTTATAAAAAAAAATAAAAATTCATGTTCGTTTAAGTGAAAGATATTGATCTGGCTAAAAAAGTAACATAAAAACTATTTTTTTTTTAAATTTTTATGAAATGAATGTAAATTTTTAATTTATTTTTTGTGAAAGTGATTCAGGGTGCATTTGGTTTATTAAAAAAATAACAAATTTCTGAAAAGTTCTATAACTCTCTAATACGTTTTACCTATTTCGTACTTCGTAAAATCTTTATAAATTTATATATATATATATTTACATGTTTCAGTAAATTTTTACAAATCCTAATAAATTTTTTACAAACTTAGATAATTTTTTTACGAACTCCAATAACTTTTCAACAAATTTAAACAAATCTAACATAAATATGTTGACTGAAAAATCAATTTCAACTATTTTTTTCTCTAACATTCTGATGCAGAAGTCAAAAAGTTCAATAATTTAAAAAAAAAAATTAGCATAATTTTTTTTTTTTGGGTAAATAAGCATTGGCATAAATTCATTAGAATAGATTCAAAAAACCATTTCAACTATTTTTCTCTCTAATTTTTTAACATAAAGGTTCAAAAGTTACACTATTCATCTCTGAAAAATATGGTGTAGTGGTTAAACGTCAAACGTAAAAATGTTATTTAAATCACATTTTTCATTATTTTTTGTTATTTTTTTCTCACTCCAAACACAACTAATATTTTTAAAAGTTATATATTTTGAAAATAAGTTAAATTTTAGTAAAAAAAGAAAAATCATATAAAATGAAAAAAAGAAAACAATTTTAACCAAGTGAGATGTGGATTTCTCAAATTTTTTTTTTAATTTTTTGAATGTGATCAACGCTCTCAAAAGTTATATTTGTTTAAAACAAATTAAATTTTAGTGAAAATATTATATAAAACAAAAAAAAAAAAAAACCTACAATTGTAACCAAACAAAGCCTAAACCTTATTGTTGGACACGTCTTCTAATCAGAAGATTCGACCTCGTTGGCAGCGCGGGACACGTTCCAAGCATTTTTGGTATGTCTCCTATTCCATTCGAGGGTGATTTGCAATATATTTGGATTAGGTTTTATATTCTCTAAAATGGAAAATATGCATTCCATAGAGGGTGGAATGAAATTTTAAAATTATTTTATGAGAGTTAAATTATATTTTTATCTCATTTTATTTTTCACTTATAAATACTAAAAAATAATTTCACATAAATATTAATCATGTGCTGTATCTAATTGTATGTATTATCTTATAGTATTATTTATATTCAATCATCTAAATTGTAAATTAATTTAAAACTAACTTATTGGATCTTAGTGTTAATTAAAAAAATTTAGATTGATAATCTCACATTTTGAGGGATTAGCAATCCGATCTCCTCTCTCTCTCTTTTTTTTTTTTTTTTTTTTTTGTTATCAAATATGAAATTTGCTAGGCAAATTCAATTCGTGTCTTACTTTCCTTAAACAAACACAGCCTAAAGAGTTGCCTAGGAATAGAGAGGGTTAGCTTGGTAAATTACCAGTTTCTATTTTTTCTTAGTAGTCATGCATATTTATATGACTTTATTTACTCAACATTTGATTTTTATTTTTATTTATTTTTTAACTTTTGATAGCCTTCAAGCTTATATACGTATTTTTAATTTAAACGTAACTACAAATGCGTTAAAATAAAAATAAAAAAAATTAGGCCCGAGTATAGGGAAAATCAAAATTTTTTGATCAATGTGTAATTTTTTTAACCATTTTTTGTTATTTTTTAAATATAATAACATGTCTAAAATTATTAAAAGCAAAAAAAAATAAATCAGATTTTAATTAAAAGGATATAAAAAAAAAAAAAGCTAACTTTTGGTTATTCATAAAACTAATCTTGCAATGGGTTGACAATAAGCGGATAAAGTGAGAAATGCAGTCTGATCTAAATGGGACACGATGGAGTAAATAAAAAATTAAAATTAAAATCTAATAGGTTTGGGGCTGGTGAAGGATTAGGATTGGAATCTTTGTTCTAAGTAGTGCGTTTAATTTATATATTGGTTTATTTGTTTGTTATTCTTTTAATTTTAGTTGATTGTATTTTGTTCGTTGGTTGATTAAAAAAAAAATATAGAAGGTGTATGGTTGGTCAATCCAACACTCCTATGATAACAAGAGAAAGCATAGGAAGGGAAGAGGCGGACTCGGAGCATCGTCAATATGAACAGTTTATTTTGTAAGTCATGTAGATTTAACCTTTTAATATTGTTCTTACAAATAATAGACATAAATCAAGAAAAAACGTAAGATCTTGGAATCTCATAATTTTTACATATAACATGACATTATAAATTTATTTTAGTAAAAATACATACCTTGATCCATTGTCTCGTTCTTAAACAAACTTGAAGAAAGAACAATAAATTAGAAGATTATGTTTCTATCCCTTGGCCTTCTTTTCTTTTTACGTTAACGTGAATGATGGAGAGAAGAAATGTAAAACAACTCTTGACAAGCAGAGATAGGACTAGCTCCTTAGGGATAACTTCTAAAATAATCACTCCCATCAAGTAGTTAGTTACCATTAGAAAATCACCTTTCAAAACTAACCAAATAAGAAATTAGTTTTCTTTAATACTTATTTATTTAATTAACTTTCAAATAATATCATGTGGGCCAAATTTTATATTCCCTCACTTGGCTCATGTGATATTATCTTACCTCATGGTGCAATAAATAAATTAACATAATGCGCATAGATAAAGCTAATTTCCTATAAATTGGTTACATAATTCATCATAGATAAGAATACAAACTGATATGAGTCATGGCGGTTTTACATCATTAATTCGACATAATTCATTCCATGTACTACTATATCAATCCTTTTTCCATCATGACTTGTAAGTGAGAGGTATATATAATTGGTCTAACAATAATGTCTTTAACAAAGACAAAACCTGTTATCATTATTCCAATCATTATGTATACACATTCGAAAACAGGTAAATCAAAAACAAATTCATTAATAGCTCGAGTGTCAAATTACAATAAAACGTAAACATCAACATAATATACAATAATGCCTACTTGTAAACAATCCCCATACTTTCAACATGTCTGATAAATGTATTAGGCGGTAACACTTTTGTCAAAAGGTCAGCAATCATAAGTTCGGTGCTAATATGATCAATTGACACTCTATGTTTCTGAACTTCTTCCTTAACGGCAAAGTATTTCAATTCCATATGCTTAGCACCCTTAGAATACTTGTCATTCTTAGAAAAGAAGATAGCTGCGGAATTATCACAACAAATTTTCAGCGGCCTGACAATATTGTCGACTACTACAAGCCCTGAAATAAAGTTTCGTACCCACTTAGCCTGAACCATGGCCTCAAAGCACACCACAAATACAGCTTCCATAGTGGATGCAGCAATGATTGACTGTTTCGCACTATTCCATGATATCGCTCTTCCGGCTAAAAGATATACATAGCCAGATGTAGATTTTCTTGTATCCACACAACCAACAAATTTTGAATCTGAATATCCAACCACTTCAAGATGATTGGACTTCCTATAAGTAAGCATGTGATCTTTTGTCCCTTGCAAATATCTTAAGACTTTCTTTGCAACTTTCCAATGATCTAATCCTGGGTTACTTTGGTATCTACCAAGCATACCAATTGCCAAGCTAATGTCCGGCCTTGTACATGTTTGAGCATACATCAAACTCCCAACAACATATGTATAAGGAATTCTTTCCATCTGTTTCCGTTCCATATCATTCTTTGGACATTACATGAGACTAAATTTGTCTCCTTTTTGAATTGGAACCGGAGATGCCGAGCATTTATCCATTCTGAATCTCTTTAAAATTTTATTAATATATGCTTTCTAAGACAAACCCAACAGTCCTTGAGATCTATCCCGGAACATTTATATTCCGATCACATAGTTTACCTCTCCCATATCTTTCATTTCAAAGTTGTTAGAGAGAAACTTCTTAGTCTCACTTAATAGACCAAGATCATTAGTTGCAAGTAAGATGTCATCAGCATACAGAATTAGAAAAATAAATTTACTCCCATTGACATTTAGATATATACACCGATCAAAAGTGTTTTCTTTAAATCCAAATGAAACAACAGTATCATTAAACTTAAGATACCATTGTCGGGAAGCTTGTTTGAGTCTGTATATTGACTTTTTCAGTTTACACACCATATGTTTTTTCCCTTCAACTGAAAAACCCATTGGTTGATCCATATACACATTTTCCTCTAACTTCCCATTTAAAAAAGCAGTTTTCACATCTATCAGATGTAACTCTAAATCATAATGAGACACCAGCGGCATGATAATTCTGAGAGAATCTTTCTTGGAAACTAGTGAGAACGTTTCCTTATAGTCAATGTCATCTTTCTGAGTAAAACCCTTAGCAACAAGTCTGGCCTTGTAACGTTCAAGGTTGCCATAAGAGTCACGCTTAGCCTTAAAGACCCATTTACACCCAACTCTCTTGCATTCTTTAGGCAAATCCACGAGGTCCCAAACACCATTATGTTCCATGGATTTAAGCTCATCTTTCATTGCATCTAACCATTTATCATCATTATCACCATTAATGGCTTGTGAAAATGAAATTGGATTATTATTCCTAAGTCATCTTCCAACTCTTATAGATATACCACATAATCATTCGGAATAGCAGATCTCCTTTCTCTTTGGGATCTCCTTAATGCTATTTCCAGTGGTTCTTTTATTACAGGTTCATTTTGAATTTCAAGGGCATTCATTTGTTGCTCTTCTTGATTATTATGTGGTTCAACAATTTGAGGAATAACAACTTGAGTAGTAGGAACACAAGTCAACGGGACTTGTATTCTAACTCCCTTAATTTCCACATTTCGTGAAACTATGCTCCCATTAGTTTCATAATTCTCAATGAACCTAGCATTTTCAGTTTCAACAATTATTGTACTATGGTTAGGACGATAAAATCTATACCCTTTAGATTTTTCTAGATAACTTAGCATTTCCAGATTTTTCACTGATTGTTCTTACATCCAGTTTCTTTTCTTGTGGATTATAAATCCTTATCAACCCCAAACATGTAGGTGCCTTAAACTAGATTTCCTAGCAGTCCACAGTTCAAAAGGTATCTTTGGAACTGCCTTACTAGGAATCCTGTTTAACAAATACATGGTAGTCTTTAAGGCATACATCCACAATGATAAAGGTAAAGATGTATAACTTAACTTACTCCTAACCATGTCCATTAAAGTTCGGTTACGCCTTTTTGATACACCATTCTGTTGTGGTGTACCCGGCATTGTGTATTGAGCATATATGCCATGCTTTTCTAGAAACTTAACAAATGGACCAAGGTGTTGTCCAGGTTCATCATACCTTCCATAATACTCACCACCTTTATCAGACCTAACAATTTTCACCTTTCTGTCCAATTACCTTTCAACTTCATTTATATAAATTTCTAAGGCATTCACCACTTGAGATTTCTCATACAGTAAATAGACATATCCATAACGTGAATAATCATCAATAAAGGTGATAAAGTACTTTTCTGTACCGAAATAATCAACATCAAAAGGTCCAAATATATCGTTGTGTACAATTTCAAGAAGTTGAGTGCTTCTCGTGGCACTTTTCTTTGTGTGTTTCGTTTGCTTTCCCTTAATGCAATCCACACAAATATTGAGATCAGTAAAATCCAAATCTAGAAGAATTTCATTATTTACTAATCTATTCAATCTTTCTTTGGAAATATGACCTAAACGCTTATGCCACAAGTAAGCAGAACATTCATTTACTAAACCACGTTTAGTGCCAAACATTATGATGCAAGGTCATAAGAATTTCAGCATATAAATTGTCAAGATTCAATTTATATAAACCATCACAAAATATACCAGATCCAATCATGCTAGTATGCTTAAACAAACTGAAACATCCATTATCAAATCTAAAAGAGTATCCAGTACCATCAAGTTTAGATAAAGAAACCAAATTCCTAGAAATACTAGGTACATAAAGAGTTTCAAACAAATCTAAATGATGTCCAATGTCTAGAATTAAACGGTAAGTCCTGACTGCTTCCACTGGAACTTTCACTCTATTCCCCATGAAGACAAACTTTTCATTTGGGCTTATGGTTTGGATTGTAAGGAATCCATGTATCCTATTAGAAACATGAGTTGTACATCCAGAATCAATCCATCAAGTATTATGTGGAACTTCAGTTAAATTTGATTCAAAACATACATAAGCATCAAGCTTACCTTTTTTTTTTTCGAACCAAGCCTTACATCGCGAGCAGTCCTTTTGGAAGTGTTCAGATTTCCCACAGAAATGACATTTATCATTGTTTGCTTTCTTCTGGATCTTAACGGATGACTCATTGATCTTTAGTGGTCCTTCCCCCTTTCTATGTTTCTTATCAGCTTTCTTACCAGTTTTCTTACCAGCTCCTTGATGTTTCACATAATGGATGGAATGACTTCCTTGATTCTTAAGTCTCGTTTCCTCTTGAGCCAACATGCTGTGCAGTTCATGCACATTCCATTTGTCGTTCATGGTGTGATAGCCCATTTGGAACGGACCATACTCAGACGGTAATGAGTTCAAAATGAACCGCACAAGGAAATTCTCATCCACTTCCATTCCCGAAGACTTAAGTCTTGCTGCAATATTTGTCATCTCAATGACATGTTCTTGTATAGTACGAGAACCATAAAATTTCATGGTGGTCAAAGTACCCATTAATGTCCCAGCAAGAGACTTGTCAGCAGTTTAGGAGCGCTTTTCCATAAAACTCATAAATTCTTTAGCACTTTCTATTTTGGGAAAAGCTGACTTGATGTTGTTTACTATGCTCATTCACATAAACATCAAGCTCAGTCTATTTGACCTTTCCCAAGCCTTATAATGAGCCTTTTCTTCATTGCTGCTAGCATCAGTAATAGCAGTAGGCTTCTCAACTTGGAGTGCCAAATCAAGATCCAATACACCAAGGTGAAATTGGACTTGTTCACTCCAGTCAGAAAAAATTCAACCCATTAAAGATTGGAACAGACGAAGCATGTGAATGTAAAGAAATAGGGACAAAAACTGCAATAAACACATGCTTAAAATTAATGCTTTGAGTCATAAACTAACATGTTATAAAGATTCAGATAATATATTATTTTAACAATTAATGTACATCAATGTTCTCCTTTGGGTGATACATCAATGCACAAAATAATCATAATGATGCCAACAAAATTTAACATTATCAGGTAATGATGCATGCACTAATTAGAAATATATATTATCTTTAGATAAATAAATAAATCCAATAGTACATTTACACTACCAAAAATCATATTCATTAATTATAAGAACAACTAATTAACCTTTAGGCAATTTATAAATGCCTTATAATAATGAATTTCAATCTACCCATAAACAAATATCATTTATAGCATCTATTTTATGAGTGATTGATGAACAATTTTCATATAATTTGGAACTAATTTAACTTAAAGATTTGATCACTTTGGTGATTAACAAATCTAACATAATATTGTTCCAAATATGATTACTAAAATATAACATTAAATGTTTAATCATCAAAACGGAACCATATAAAATCATGCAAATTCTTATGGTTATAAATCATGATGACATAATATCCCGTAAGCATCCATGATTGCATGATAAACATGAATATTTGTTACAGATAATAACAAGCAAACATAAGCCTATTATAATATTCAAAGTTCAAGCTTTCCATTGCAATCATTAATAGGAAAATAAAATCACTTTTCAAATCAAGTCTATTGCATGCTTTTCCAGAACATATTATAATATTCAATTTGAACTCAAACACCTTTCTAATTACGGTTTATTCAATTACGGCATGGATTAGTTCAAATCTCAAGAAGCAATTGACTGCATTACATTTAGACCAACTAGATCTTATTTTTGAAATTATGTAAAATCAGTCAAATTAGAAAACCATAACACAATATTGAGTGCAGCGGAAATAAATTCTCAATCTCAAAATTAGGGTTCATAAGAAATTAAGAGAAATAAGAATATGATTGAAAAATCATGAGTTCCTAAACTTGGCTCTGATATTACATGTAAGCCATATAGATTTAACCTTTTAATACTGTTCTTGCCAATAATAGACATAAACCAAGAATAACGTAGGATCTTGGAATCTCATAATTTTTACATATAACATAACACTATAAATTTATTTTAGTAAAAATACATACCTCAATCCATTGTCTCGTTCTCAAACAAACTTGAAGAAAGAACAATAAATTAGAAAACTGTGTTTCTATTCCTTTTCCTTCTTTTCTTTTTACGTTAACGTGAGTGATGGAGAGAAGAAACGTAAAATAACTCTTGACAGGCAGAGATAGGACCAGTTTCTTAGGGATAACTTCTAAAATAACTACTTCCATCAAGTAGTTAGTTACCATTAGGAAATCACATTTCAAAACTAACCAAATAAGAAATTAGTTCTCTTTAATATTTATTTATTTAATTAACTTTCAGATAATATCATGTGGGCCACGTTTTACATATTTATGTTAGCTCATGTAATGGTTAAAAAAAAAAAAAAGAATGAAAAACAACGTAAAATATAGTTTTTGTAACTTTTTGATATTTGTCGTTTAACTGCTAAATCACATTTTTCAAAAATGAATAGTGTAATTTTTCGATTTTCGTGTTAGAAAGTTGGAGAAATGATTTTTTGGATCCGTTCTAATAGATTTATATCAAAATTTTTTGAAAATTGTTAAACTTTTTTACTTTTGCGTTAGACGGATTTTTGATCTGCTCCAATAGATTGATGTCAGATTTTTTCAAATCTATTGAAAAGTTTTTAAAATTTGTAGAAAAATTATTATGATTTGTAAAAAAGTTATTAAGGTTTGTAAAAAATTTATTAAAGTTTGTAAAAATTTGTTGGGATATATAGATAAATATAAAATTATTGAAATTTCACGAAGTACGTAGGCAAAATGTGTCAGGGAATTGTAAAGATTTTCATAATTTTTTAGATATTTTTTTGATTTTTTTAGCAAACCAGATGTATCCATTGTATTGCTTGTAACATAATTTCCAAATAAGAGGAAACATAATTTGCTATAAAATTTTAATAATTGATTTAATAAAAGGTGTCGATGTTTATAATATTTTAAAATAAGAGATAAGCATTATCTTTAAAATTAATCGGTAATATTTAAGGTCACGGAGGTATAATTTATCATAAGAGATGTTTGGCAGACCAAAAAATACTAAAAATATTTTAACTTTTATTAATTTCTTTAATTTTTTTGAATAAAATTTTACTATTTGTCATTTTTATATTAATTTTTTTTAAAGTAAAAGTTAGACCATCCAAACACTTCTTATAACATATTTTAGAAGGTGTTTGGTAGGTCAAAATCAACTAAAATTTATGAATTTTTATCAATTTTTTTATACTTTTCTCTAATTAAATTTTACCGCTTATCACTTTTATATTAAATTTTTATACTCTTATTATATTTTTTTTGCTAAACTTTTATCAACTAAACATTCCTTTAATAATAATATTAGTGCTATTATTATTATTATTATTAAAAAAAAGGCCTTTCATCTAAAGTCAAGTTAATCATAGGCACGATGTAATGATTAGAGTGTAAACACTTTTCCTTGAGCATGCCAATTTTTCTTCGATTCGTATTTTTTTTTCTTTTTTTCATTTCCTTATTTTTTCGACGGCCAGATTCGATGCCAGGTGACAAGGATTGATTGTCTAGGGCGGTTGAGAGAAACAGTGAAAAAAAAAAATTATAATGCGTTAATTATTTTTTAATATTTAAAAGATTAATTTAAATTTTTTAATATAATTTGTTCTAATAGGTTAATGCATCTTGTTAGAACAATTTTTTTTTTAACACAATTCATTCTAGCGAAATTGATGCGCAACGTTAGGACGTTTTTATCTAAAAATTATCAAAAAATTAATAAAAGTCAGTAAAAATTAATAAATATTTGTAAAATTTAAAATTTTATAATAAATGCATGAAATATAAAAAAATGATCAAAATTTATAAAAATTTGTTTTCCGGGGGGAGGGTAAAATTTCACCATGCAAACCGTAGCCGGCGGCGAGTACCTCACCGGACTGGACGGTACGGTCGGTAGGGGCCACTCCCGGGGGGTGGGAAGTGCTACGACCGCAGGAAGGCCTCCGCGTAAAAAATCCGGGAGGCGTGTGTTTAAAGTTGTATAAGTTTATATAAATTTGTAAAAATTAATATTTTGACTTCGGGGACGATTGGGGGCGTTTTTTTTTTTTCTAGTAATTTTTAGTTAAAAGTTGTTAGTTGTAATTTTTGGTATATTTGGTGAAGTAAGTTGTAATTTTTAGCATCTTTTTACAATTTTTGGGTGTTTGGTAAAATTTTTAGTAATTTTTAATAACTTTTGAGTGTTTGGTAAAATTTTTAGTAATTTTTAACAACTTTTGTGTGTTCGGTAAAATTTTGAGTAATTTTTGAATAGAATAAATTACTGTAACAGAGTAAAAAAAGCGACAAAAATTGAGATTTTACCAAATATTTAATTTACAACTTTTGATAGATTTTTAAACATAAAACGGAATCTTTATACAGTGCATAAAAAATTTTAATTTTATAATTTGTAATTCATGTTTACTGGGATTCGTAAGGTTTTGTAATTTTTTTTTTTTTTTTAACTCCAGAACAGTGACTGTAATCAGCCCTCTGCTACACCAAAGAGGCGTCTGAACTCAAAAAGTAGCACCACGTGACGCTCCCTTTCAAGTACCCCTCGTCACGATTCTTAAAAGCCGAACGCACTGGCCCTCCCAAGCCCACCCCTTCACCCACCGCAGAAGTTATATTTGGACTTTGGGGTCCCTACTCCGGGTGTGTTTTGGTTAACAAAAAAAGTTGGTAAAAAAAAGTATACTAAGGCCTCATTTGGTTCGTAGATAAATTTTAAAAAATTTTATAAATCTTTGTTAATTTTATATCATATTAGCCTTTTTCTTTCATTACACGTATTACAAACTCTCAATTTATCTCACTTTATCTCACTCTAAACTCACCTTAAATGTAAAAAAATATGATATAAAAATGATATGCGAAGAAATTTAATTAAAATGAAAGATGAATTTTAGTGTCCCAAATAGGACTTCTATGCTATTACTCTTCTGCCACGAAAACGAAAATACATGAAGCTGTTGAGAGTTATAAAAATTAATATAAATTTATAAAAATTATAATTTTGTAATTTTTGTATTAAATAAGAAATTTAAATTTTTATGAAAATTTATAGAAATTTTTAAAATTTTATAGGGTTCAGACACACTCATATTTACAGTCAATGAAATTCACTGTTATTATATGCTGGACAAATTCAGAATTTCGATGTTAGGACATCTTCTGGAGAGGTAAGATTAAAAATTATGAACAATAGAGACTATTAAGAATTTAATAAAAAAAGTAATTGAAAGAACGAAGCATTAAAAAATTTTAGGTCTCATTTGGTTTGTTTTTTTATTTTTTGTTTTTTATTTTCTATTTTGAACTCATTTTTTATTTTACACTTTTGAAAATAAGGAAAAAGCTTAAAACCAATTTGGTTACTTATGTTTTCAAAATTTGTTTTAGAAAACAGAAAATAAGCTTACACATAAAATAAAAAATGATAAAAAAATCGTTTTGAGCGTTTTTAATCCGAAATAAGAAAAATTTCAAAATAATGAAAATAGAGTATTTTTTCTTTATCTTAAGATTTTTAAAACATAAAATAAAAATAAAGAACAGAAAATAAAAAAATAAATCAAATACCACCTTAAATTTTAAATTTTAAATTTAAATTCAAAAAATTCAAATTTTAAAATTCGGTTCTTTAAGAAAATTGACTTTAAAAAATTCAAATTTAAGAATTCGGTTCTTTAAGGACGGGATTGGACTTGTGTGAAACTCACATATATATTAAAATAAATATATTTTTTTATATAAAGTATTTTAGTTTTATATATAATATATTATAAATATTACTTTTTTATGTATTTTTTTTATTTTTTAATCTATCTCGACGTCATAGGCTGGTTTGAGATTTCTTTTATTCATTTTAGTATCTATTTATTTATTTATTTTTTTTACCGTATTAGCATACTTTATACTATGAATGTTACGCATTGAGTTCTAAAAGCTGTGGCAATATTGTTTCAATTAGACAAAAGAAGTAGATTTTTTTTTTTTTAATTTTTTTGATTCCAATTGGTTTCAAACACTTCAGCACAAAAAAAAAGTACAAAATTTTTCACCTTCAAATCCAATTTAGGAACGTATTTAGGCTAATTTGAAAAGAAAAAAAAAGTTAATTTTTGTTATTTGGGAAAAAAAAACTAACATTTTATTAGTTATCTTTTTAGTTTTTTTTTTTTAAATTTGACATTTTTGCTCTTATGGTTTAAACAAATTTAAAATGTAAATGGATAAGTCCGATTATTTAAGAAAATCAAAAAATTGAGTCAATTTGTGATTAAGAGCTCATTTGGAGCTCAAAATAACTCTAAAAAACTCAAACAAGTTTGGATGTTTGAAGTGTGAAATAACTTTTAGGGTTTTTTGGGTATTGATATTTGATTTGATAAAAAAATTATTTGATTTGTACAAAAGTCATTTAAAATTGTGTAAAAGTGACATGTAATAAAATTTTATTAAAGAAATTTATGAATTTTTAAAATTTTTTGCAACTATATCAAAACATATTATTGAAAAATTTTCAAAATCCGTTTCAACAAATGCTGAAAGGAGTATTTGAACAATTTTTTTAGGATTAGAGTTTTTTAAAATTTTTTAAAATGTTTTAAAAATTTTTAGAGTCATTTGGTTGGGGGCGTAATCTGTCCAAACAAAATCTATTGGAGTGGGGAGCGTACTGCAAATAAAAAAAAAAAAAAAAGGTTAGGTATTCCCCACCGTCCGATTAATGAATGTACCCGTCCTATGTAGAGCAGGGGACCGAACCCATTTCTTTCCAAACATGCTGAAAAATTGACAGCTACCCGGTGGGTTTTTAAATATTAATTTTTTTTTCAATTTAATATGTGATTTTTTTTTAAACAAAGAAAAATCTACAACTCAACTTTCCAATTCATAAGTTGGAAGCCGGGTAAAGAATATATGGTAACACACGCATCCTAGTTATCCTAATGTGAGACAGTATGTCCACTGCAACCCCTTGGGCCAAGGACCAGACTAATTTAATATGTGTTTGGTAAATAAATTTTACGACTTTTACCTTGAAAGTTGCTAGTTTGGACTCCGTTTGGAGTAAGAAAAATAAGATAAATTGAGATAAAATGTGATTTGGGTTTGATTTTGACACTTTTTTTTTTTGAAAAGTAGCAAATCGTGGAAACGGTTTTTTAAATCTGTTCTCACGGATTCAAAAAAATTTACAAAAAATAGCGACAATAGTACTCGTTTGAAAGTTTTCAACACGAAGAATATGATTGTATAAAAAATTTACATATGCGATTAACCTACTTCCAGATTTTTTATTTGTTTAGCGAAATATTAGAATTTTTTAAAATTCGTAATGGAGGGAAATTAGAGGTAGAAGGGTTGTTGGAGATTTATAGAGATTTATAGAATTTGTTCATGATACCAAACGGGGCCTTGGTACAAAGGTCCTATTTGGAGTAAGATAAAACTCTATAAATTTCTAACAATCTCTTGACCTCTAATTTTTTCGCCATCACTAATTTCAAAAAATTTTAATATTTCGTTAAAAAAATAAAAAAATCTGAAAGTAGGTTAATTGAATATATAAATTTTTTATACAATCATATTCTTCGTGTCGAAAGTTTTCAAACGAGTACCATTGTCGCTATTTTTTGTGAATTTTTTTAAACCCATGGGAACAGATTTGGAAAACCATTCTCACAGTTTGTGACTTTTCAAAAAAAAAAGACTCCAAAATTAACTCAAAATCACATTTTATCTCAATTTATTTTATTTTTTCTTACTCCAAACGGGGTCAAAGTTAACTTTTATACGTTTGATAAATCATCAATATAAAAAAAAAAAAAGAGTAAATATTGAGTTTATACATGTAGAGACATTACTAAATAAACAAAAGGAGCGAACTCTATCCTCTCGACAGTGACTTCTACAAACAAAACTCCTAAAACGAGTGTAGTGAGTAGAGTAAACCATCGACGTTTACACGCTTACAGAATTAAATTCCTTTGGTCTCACTATATAGATACCGCAGCCAAAGCCCATAATATCTGATATTACTTTAATTTTCTATGTCTTAATTGAACCTTCAAAGCTGAAAAGAAAAAATAAAGGGGAAAATGATAAACTGAAAATGAATATGGGAATTAAAGTAACTTACCAAAAAAAATATGGGAATTAAAGTATATGTTTTTCCTTAATTAATTACTTTAATTTGTTAAGATAAACTTTTGTAACATTAAAAAAATAAAAATAAAAATAAAACTTTTCTTGGTTAAGGTTTGGTAGACTTCCATTATGGGTTTGTTTGGTTGGCTAAATTTTAGTCAAAAAGTACAATAAAAATGAAAAAAATGTGACATAAAGGTAATATGTGTTAAAATTTAATTGAAAGAAAATATAAATAATAATTAAAAATTAATAAATTTTGATAAATTTTTGTAGGCCAAACAGGGCCAATGACGCACCAACAGATTGCAATCAAGCTCTGCTTTGTTTCGTTTTCAAGCAATCCTCCAACGAATTTAAAATTCCTTAAATTACGCAGCTCTGGACATCTGGACTCGTTACGCCCATTAACTACGACTCCAAATCTTGGCGTATCCTTTTTTTCTTTGTGGACTGATATTATTCTTAGGACAATTATTTTTTTTTTAATTTTGAGCGATTAAAAAAATTAAAAGCGTTTGAGCTTGCACTGGTTTTTAATTAATTATCCCTTTCTTGACCGTTGATTTGTCTACGTGTCGAATCTTTTGTATTGTTAAATGTGTGATTAGTCATAATAAAATCTTCTTCCACCCATGCGTGGTTGACTTAGTCATTAGTGTTGAATGGGCTTGCTGTGGGCTCAATAAATTAATTAATGTAATAATAATAGATTCAATTCAAATTTAAAAATAATCAAATTTAATTTAATAAAATTTAGTCTCAACCCATATATTTAGATCCGGCCCACTTTCAAAAATAATTTTTTTAATGTGTATACATATATATATATATATATACACACACACACACGTATATAAAGAAATTTTTGCTAGTACAGATCTTTAGACAACACAAAAAGATAAAACCATTATTTCTTTACTTTATAAACGTTATGTATATATATATCAAAAATTGATATACATATAATGATATATATATATCTAAACCCATTCGAAGGTACAATACCTAATATTAATTGTATTTGTAATGATGTTGGGATGGGAAGACATCGGAAGCTTGTGATATGAATTTTTGAAGCGAATCGTCGCATCCTAATACTCTGTTTCGAAACATTCCGTTGTTAGAATTAATTTTATTTTAAAATAAAGAATTAAATTGATTTAATTTGGTAAATAAAATTTTATGTTTGGAACACATTTTAAATTTAAGAATTGAATTGATTTGATTTAAGTGAAAAATAAAGTTTGACAATATGAATAAGAAGTAATAAATATGGTAAATATGATATAAGAAAATAAATTTATCTACTTACTTAGATTATTTAAGAAAATTAATGAATTCTCATCAAATCTTATTGTATTAGATTCAACTTCAAATTTTATGAAAATTTTAAAATTTAAATTATGAAATAAAATTAAATTCTACTTATAAAATTTTATTTTAATTCTAAATATATTGATAAAAATTTTTATCAAATCTATTATTTCAAGCGAAGTGTAGAGAAATTTACAATCCTTTCTTAGCTTCACCTACGTCTCTTCCGTCTCTCTCTCTCTCTCTCTCTCTCCTACATTTCTGTCTTACGGTATATCTGTGGGTTCTTGTTCGAGAGTACTTGTTAGATTCATTGATATCTTATTAAGCTATTTACGATCTCGGAAGCATAATATCTCCTAAAGGGCATCGAATTGCATCACTTTTCCGCTGGCAGCTGTTGTATACGTCATTTTCTAGCAGTTGTTTGCGTCATTTTTCAGTAACAGATATGGTGCAACGATTCAATCCGAATCTGTTAATAATCAGATCCAACAAATCTGATTTCGTCAGGTTACATATTGAATTTACTAAATCTAGCTTAATGTTATTAGATTGGTCTGGGTTGGGTCCTGGCCAAACCGATCGACAAGCTTAGGCTCCGTTTAGTATCGGTAATCATTAGTTAAATTAATGGGTACTTTAATAGTGTTTAGTTAAATTTACTCTCTTATATTTTAATTTTCTTTAAAATTTTTAAGGATAAAAATATCAAATTAATAAAAACAAGCTAGCTACAAAAAAAAAAAAAATACTTTTTTTTCCTTCCCAAACACAAATTTAACTAACTACTAACTAGTTAAAAAAAGGTTAGCTAAATTTATTCTCAAATCAAGCCTTGTGTGGAAAATTTCTTTAACACTACAATTTAGGAGTGCTGGGACTCGTTGCGACAGTGAAGTGGGTGTGTAGGGTTTCTTTCATCCGTCGAATTAAATCCAACGGCTGGCACAAAAATATAAAAGGTGAGGATATCTGTACCCACCCATTAACTTCTCTCGTTCCATAATAATTTTAATGAAAAAAAAAGATGTTGTGGAATAAAAAAAATTAATGAAGAGTGCATTTATTATTTCTCAAATAAAAATCATACACATGTCAAAATTACAACCATATTTACGATGAGAAAGATTCCCTTTAATCACAACAATCAATTTCTCGATTAGGTGATTAATTTCTCGATTTGGTGGACTTATGTAGTATTGGTAAAGATAATATATTTGATATTTAACTATATAATTAAAATACGATTAAAGTAATATAATATCATTACAAGAAAAGACATAATAGAAAAGATATCATTCACTGTCACATCTCACCTAACCTTTGAGCTCTAGCACACAAGTATTAAATACACCTTAAATTGCTATTTATGTCAGGTAAAAAGCAGTAGCAAGTAAAATTAATAACGCATTAAAGTCAAATCAAAGTTTCAACCATCCAATACATTCTACGCCTATGAATACCCAAAACATATAAACAATTGAAATATTCTCTTTTGACCATCTACTTTTCTCTCTAAAGACCACCTTGTTTCTTGATCTTTTTTCCTATTTTTAAGTATTCATTCCGAAAGAGAGACCAACAATAAAATAAAAAAATCATGTTTACTTCATTTTGATTAAAGGAGTTAAAAAAATAAGACCAAAATGAATGAATATTTATTAAAAGCAAAAAAAAAAAAGTTTTTACTCAGTAAAGTATAAAAAAAGACTACGTCAATTAATAATTTTATTTCCCCTTTACTTTTATTTTCAATCTATAAATTCATGTCCCAAACATACCATAAAGGATCTGAGTAGAAATAAAATGGTAAATTTAATACCGTACAGTGAAGGGAAATTGAAGCCAAGGACTCGCGTGCGTGCTTTTTTTTATCATGTTCTAGGAAGAAAAAGTCAGAAAACATCCAAAAATCAAGAGAAAAAAGATATAAGGCATTCCTCATAACCAAACAAGGATTTAATCAGAGTATTAACTTTTACACATGATCACAGGTTGATCTCCCCTCTTCAAAGACCAAAACAGGGAGGGTTAAATGTCCACGTAGTTTTTGTTCCAGCCAGAGCAATGTACAATCATTCACTGCATATGGTACAAGTGACTCATACAATAAATACTCTGGTCATTAACAAAAATTTACTCGGCATTACCATTTCCTGACTGAAATACTTGCAATGAAGAAGGTATAATTAGCCTCACCAGCCATTAGGTAGCATCTAAAACAAAATTTATTGAAGAGGAGAGAACAAGTTGACAAAAAGGCTCGAATGCAGCTACTGATACACTCGATGCACAAGAAAGAGCTAATGTCTTGCAGGTTAATTCTGGTCGTGCGTTGGGTAGAAACCATTTATAGACATCCCGCCGTCAACACAAATTATCTGGCCAGTGATGTAAGATGCCGCTGGCAGGCAAAGGAAAGCAACAAGGGATGAGACCTCAGACGGATCTCCTAGACGCCGAAGAGGAGTCCGAGAATATACATCTTCCAAGTACTCTTTGTTGCTGAGCACCTGGTAACAGAGAAATGATGTAACAAATGCACAGATGACCACCAAAACCAATTACATAATCGCAGAATAATTTAGTGCGAAAAAGTTTGTTGTAAACCCTCCAATCCTCAGAAACAGCATAAATATTGCCATATTGATATAAGTAATCAGTAGTCATATAAACCGGTGCCATATTGATATAAGTAATCAGTAGTCATATAAACCGGTTGACCCAAGTATATGAGAGATTCTGCTTTTCAATGCGTGGTGATTATCAGTGAGTCTGCAAATCTTTCTATGGATAAAAAAATAAAGAAAAATTAAAATACAAAACACTCTCGTTAGCAAATGAAATAAGAACGTTCTGGGTTGGGAATTGCAACCACAAGTTTTACGTATGGCCAAAAATTTTTTGTTGGGGGGAGGGTGGAGGTGAAGAAAAAATGGTTTTGAAAATTCAGACGAGGTGCAGGGAAAATTTCACCCAGGTGTTTGGATCCCCAAATTTTACCAAAGAACTCCAACTTTTACTAACTTTTTTCAACTTTCTTCAACCAAATTTTGCCATGTGTCAATTTTACACCAACTTCTGGCTTTTTTTTTTTTTGGCAAACCAAACACGAGGGAAAAGACTAATTCTCTCCAGTGCAGATGTAAATCTGCAATATCTTGCAATATACTCTCCCTTAATGGAATTAACAGTTAATGCATTAAAAAAAAAGAAGGAAAAAAAAAAAGAAAAAAGAGGAGAGAAAATTTGGTACTGGTGAAGTAAAACAATGGAAAAAAAAATTGAATTATACAGCCAAAAGCTCGACCATTAACACTTCAATTTGGAAAACAAAACCATAGTTTGTGTGCTAAAATAAATGCTTATGAATTCACGCAATAAAAACTATGGCATAATAATATCACTCCTGATTGCTTTGTCAAGCAACTAATCAAAGGGAAGCCATTAACAGTGTCGATCAACAATGTACTGATTTTGCAAGTAAAACGATCAATTTTAAAAAAAAAAAAGTTCATGTTCAATATTTGAAAGGAATAAGTGGCAATGTTGGGATATCTCTCGGTTCTAAGGTGTTGGACAGCAATTTCTCTAATAGCAGTTGAAGGAGCTAAAACAAATTATTAAATGCAAAGCAAGGTAAAAGGGAAATTACTTGTTCCACCATAGAGGTTTTGATATACCAAGGCGCAACAGCATTACACCTGATATTGTCTTTTGCCCACTCACATGCCAAATTCTTTGTAAGTTGATTGATTGCTCCTAGGCGTGATGGATAATCAAAATCTCAACTTTTCATTAAATACTGAAAAACTTGCACTAAAAGGTGAGATCAAATAAGTAAATTACCTTTTGTTGCTCCATGAACAGACATGGACTTCAGTGACACAAAACCAGAGACAGAGGAAGTGAATACAACACTTCCTTCTCCTGATGCTTTTAAAAGAGGATGTGCAAGTTGGCACATATGAAAAGGAGATTCAAAATTTGTTGTAAAGAGCGTAACAAGTTCTTCAGCAGTAAAGTCTACCATTGGTTTCCTTATATTGGTTCCAACATTATTAATCTACAAATTAAACCATGAAATACAATGCCATTTAAGTTAGTTACGTAGTAAGAAAAGCACAGCAAAGTGATACATTTCAATTCCAACAATGCCGATGCCAAGAAGCAAAAACATAAAAGCCGACGGTGGCAAGGTACTATTAAGTAAAATCTCAAGAAAGGAAAAGAGTCTACAAACAATCAGTAGCAAAATATCCACGTGTCACAAATTTTTTTTGGGATAAATATCCAAGTGTGACCATGTTCACAAACTAGGCATATGAATGTTCAAAGTTTAATTAAGAAGAAATATTTGCATCTGCCTAAAATGTTGTTTGAGAGGGAAAGGCATGATTACATCTCAATTGACCAATGAACAAGTTGATGGTACGGCCACATGGGTTTATGAATCTCCGCTGAGAACAAGCTCAGAGAGTGCAAGGACATTGAAAACAAAGAGAAATTCGCAATCTTTCAAATGCCTTTTTTGTTTAAATAATGATAACAATAATTCAGTCAGCCCAAGCATTATGCCTTTTTATATGCTAAACTGAAACTGTTTTGAGACTTCAAATTAAGATTGCAAAAGAAAAGTGGGGAAGAAACACCTATACAATCACCACAAGCATCAAATCTTGCGGGTCATTGCAGAACATCTGACACAATTGATAAATCAAGAACTCTACAAAAAAATAAAAAATAATAAAAAATCAACACCTTGGATGTCATTAATAAACCATTTAAGTTCCCTTATTGCCTCGATTACAATTCATGTAGAAAAATTATTAACTGGGCTAGGGCAAAAACGAGGGGGAGAGAGAGAGAGAAAGAGTGAGGGAGGGGTAGAGAGAGAGAGAGAGGGAGAGAGCAGATTATTCTTAAAAAAAAAAAAAGTAAATTAATATTGTGGTTTTCTTGCGGGCAGTCACTTTAAATGAATAAACCCACCTAATGCACTCTTATTACGGATGGACTATTCATTCATCATTCTCCCAAAATTTTCTAGAAAAAAATTTCTGGTAGAGAAGCATCCCCCTTAAAAAATCGGCAGAAACATTATACGGATTCTTATTAAGAACAATTTGATCTCAAAATTCGTTTCAAACAGAACGAACTCTGTCAACATCAACATTAACTTAAACCGTAGGGGTGCAAAATCTTATCCTACTAGACAACGACGACGACGACTACGAACAACAAAAAAAACCAATGCTTTCTCTAATAATAATCTCCTGTGACTTGTCAATAGATAAAACAAAACAGCTCCTTGAAATCGTCAATACACAATTCAGATAGGGAATAAGCGAGAAAATAAACGGAGGCAGAAACGGGGACTTACAAGAATGTTGAGCTTCCCATTGAACAGAGACGAGACAGTGTCAATTAGTTTCCCGCACTGGGCCCGGGACGACACATCGCAGACCGAACCCGTGACTCCAAAACCCTCGCCTGCCCATTCCCGCACACTCACATTAAGCTCCTCTTCGTTTCGAGCACAAGTATGCACTGTCGCTCCGAGTCCCGCCAGTTCCTCCACAATTGCGTGCCTGCGCAAATGATTCAAAATTAGGGTTCTAAGAAACCTATCATACAGATACAGGCGGAGAGAGAGAGGGGGGGCGGAACCCGATTCCGCGAGTGCCACCAGTGACGAGAGCAGTCATTCCATGGAGGGACCATCTCCTATCGGGTCTCCTTGGATGGGGAACCCTTATTCCGCAAATGGGGGTTGTGAATCGAATTGAACATTTTTCGATTGAAAGATATCTACAGCGAATTTCTGAGTTTCGAACCTTCAGAGATGAGTGCGAAGAGGCAGGTCCAACCAGGGTCTGCGACATGGATGACTTTTTTGCTTCGGGTCTTTGCAGTAAGCATCGAGACGGAGAAAAGAAGGAAAAATACAGTAGTTTTTTTTTTTTTTTTTCCTCTTTTTGTTTAGGAGTTTGGAAGAGAAAATATATATATATATATATATATATATTTTGTAAAAAGTGAAAAAAAGGCATACATTATTTTTTGATTATTGAATTTTGAAAAAATTTAAAAAAATAAAAAATTAATGTAAGTATGACACGCGACAAAATTTAGTTGGAAGGAGTTAAGAGAGCTTTTGAAGTTTTCTTTTTTTTTTTTTTTGTTTGGTAATTTTCCGAAATTTTTTGAAGACTCAACGGGATAAGAATGCCATGCAAGAAAGATATATGGAGGTATGCTTTGGAGAGTGGATTCAAATTTGGGTCATGGATTTTAACTGAATGGGTAAATGGATTTGAATCATGGGTTTAAGTCCAATTCCAATTCAAGTAAGCACCAAGCCTAATAATTGTCCAATTTAAAATTCAATCACTCAACTTCAGCCCAATAAAAATGCATCAAGCTTATAATTAAATTTAAAAATTACTTAATTAAATTAAATTAAAACAAACTCAAATTAGAGACAATCGAGATCTTAAGAGTTACGCGGACAATGAATCTATTCTCGTCCCTAATTTTCTAAGTTGAATATAACTGTAACTTCAGTTTATGTTTTGAGAATAGGACAAAGTGAAAAACACTAGAATATATTAAGACCCGTTTGTTTTGTCAAAAAATTCGAAAAAATTCTATAAATCTCTATTAACTTTATATCACATTAATTTTTTTTTACTACACGCATTATGAATTCTCAATTTATTTCACTTTATCTCACTCCAAACTCACCTAAGAGTAAAAAGATTCGTTTTGAATGACGCGTTTAAAGTAATCAAAAGTGAGATAAAGTGAAATAATTAATGGGTTCATAATTTATACAGTGAGATTAAAACGTAAATAATTTTTATAAATTTTTAAAAATTTTTAGAATTTTTCAGTGATTTGTTAATAAATCAAACGCAGCCAAAGTACAAGTTCTGAAATAGGTTGGTGACAAAGGCTCCGTTTGGAACTAAACAAAATAAAATAAAATCCTACAAATCTTTACAAACACGAATTACGAAACAGTAAAATTTAAATTCTTCATTCACGGCATGAATTACGAGACATTTACTTTTATAAATTTATTTTATTTTATACACTTTTATACAACTCTAAACACACTCAAAGTATTAAGAATTAAAGGGGTGTTTGGTTAGCAAAAGTTTAGCCAAAAATATAATAAAAATACAAAAATTTGATGTAAAGGTAATATGCGGTAAATTTTGATTGGAAGAAAGTATAAAAAGTTGGTACAAATTAATGAGTTTTGGTTAATTTTGACTAATCAAACACCCCATAAGTATAATTTACTCTAAAACGTTTTTTATAATTAATAACAATTTTCCTTGCATTTATATGCATAGGGAAGTGCGGGGATTATTTTACGAAAAATTGTATCCAAGTCATACTTGGTAATCTTTTAAAGCTATTAGTCACACCAAAAAAAAAGTATTACTTTTAAGTCACATTAATGTGAAAAGTTTTGTATTTAACTCATACTTTTGAGTGGGTCCCACGGGTTTGTTTTAAATATAATTTATAATATGACTTCAATGCACTTTTTCTATAATTAATTGAGAAGAAGTTGCCGAAAATTATGAAACCGAGAATCACGTTTTCCGTTTTTGTTTCATTCCTTATAAATCGCGTGAAGATATAGTGAGATAAAAATCTGTTAAATGATTATATACAAAGGAATACACACGGATTACGCGAGTTTGTGCTGTGAGATTAACGTCGGTCAAAGTAATATATATGGATCTAGATTACGTATTTAAACACATGACTGCGGTACTGCTTTTTTTAGGATGCATACTCGTTCAAAAACAGTACCGCATGATTCTTTCATGCAAACATCACATTTAAACACAGCAAATATCACATTTAAACACAAATAGTTCACGTATCAAACGAATGACCGACAGTACCGCATGTGTGACAGTACCACATGTCTACGGTACTGTTTTTTTTAGGATGCATGCTAGTTCAAAAACAGTACCGCATGACTCTATTATGCAAACATCACATGTAAACACAAAAATAGTTCACATATCAAACGAATGACTGACAGTACCGCATGTGTGACAGTACCACATGTCTGCGGTACTGTTTTTTTTAGGATGTATGCTCGTTCAAAAACAGTACCGCATGACTCTATTATGCAAATATCACATGTAAACACAAAAATAGTTCACTTATCAAACGAATGACCGAAAGTACTGCATGTGTGATAGTACCACATGTCTGCGGTACTGTTTTTTTTAGGATGCATGCTTGTTCAAAAACAATACTGCATGACTCTATCATGCAAACATCACATGTAAACACAAAAATAGTTCACTTATCAAACGAATGACCGACAGTATCGCATGTGTGACAGTACCATATGTCTGCGGTACTGTTTTTTTTAAGATGCATGCTCGTTCAAAAATAATAGTGCATGACTTTATCATGCAAACATTACATTTAAATACAAAAATAGTTCACTTATCAAACGAATGACCGACAATACCGCATGTGTGACAGTACCACATGTATGCGGTACTGTTTTTTTTAGGGTGCATGCTCGTTCAAAAACAGTACCGCATGACTCTGTCATGCAAACATCACATGTAAACACAAAAATAGTTCACATATCAAACGAATGACCGACAGTACCGCATGTGTGACAGTACCACATGTCTGCGGTACTGTTTTTTTTAAGATGCATGCTCGTTCAAAAACAGTACCGCATGACTCTATCATGCAAACATCACATTTAAACACAAAAATAGTTCACATATCAAACGAATGACCGACAGTACCGCATGTGTAACAGTACCACATATCTGCAATACTGTTTTTTTTTAGGATGCATGCTCGTTTAAAAATAGTACCGCGTGACTATATCATGTAAAGAATGGTGCTGTTTTAATGAGGTACTGTTTTATTATGCAGTACTGTTTATTATGCGGTACTGTTTTATTATGCGGTACTGTTTTATTATGTGGTACTGTTTTTTTATGCGATACTGTTTTTATGCGATAATGTTTTATTATATGGTACTATTTTTTATGCGGTATTGTTTTATTATGTGGTACTGTTTTCCTAAATAGTTTTGATTTTGTTTCCAAAAATCAGTTTTGCTTGTTTTGTAAAGAAGATGGAAAGTCGTGAAATTAGGTTTTTCTCAAATAGTTTTGATTTTGTTTCAAAAAATCAGTTTTACTTGCTTTATAAAGAAAATGGAAAGTCACGGAAGTTATGAGTAAAGTGTGCACTATTTTCGGATAAAACTGGCAGTTTTGAAATGTGGTGAAAAACGCGTGATGTCTTTTTTTGTCTTTTTGTTACAAGTGTCACTTATTCACAAGTAAATTTTTTTGGTATGACTTAAATCATTATAAGTATATAAATAGTGACCGTCAATTTCTTGAATATCTTGCATCGTTTGCTCTATGGGTGTTGTTTCGATTATTGTTGAATATAATCCGAGGGTACACAGGGCTCCGGCATATACCAGGGAATGACGGGTTCTACGACAAGCGGTGTCTACGTCCACGTGATTGAAGATGTCATCAACAAAGTCCGAGAAGAGTTCGTCAACAATGGCGGTCCCGGCGAGAGTGTTCTCAACGAGCTTCAAGGAGTAATTTCTTGATTCGATTTAGTCACAATTGTTCGATATGTGCCGCTTATTTGATTGTTTGCTTAGGGTTTGTTTTCACGGAGAGAACATGTTTAATTTCTGAGTCTTGTTTGCATAGAGATCGATGATTTTGGGGGATAAATTTGATAGTTTTGATCTGGGGAGTTTTAGGGTTTTGTATTTCTTTGATTTACGGATCTGCCATGGTGACTTTTAAGTATCTGTAATTTTTGATTTTTATGGAAATTGATAGATCTGGGAACTGAAGATGATGCAAGTTGGTGCAATATTGGGTCCCATAGAGAGGTCCTCGGCACAGAAGCCAACACCAGGAGGCCCCATCACCCCTGTTCACGATCTTAATGTGCCATATGAAGGTACTGAGGAGTATGAAACTCCCACGGCGGAGATGCTTTTTCCTCCAGTAAGTTTCTCTCATGCGGTCTACCAGTGTCATTGTTGCTAACTTGGAATATATGATTTCATGGTGTCATTTTTGATATTGGGTTTTCAGACTCCAATCCAAACGCCTCTGCCTGGAACCGCCCAAACACCTCTGCCTGGAACCGCCCAAACACCTCTCCCTGGAACTGCCCAAACGCCTCTCCCCGGAACTGCTCAAACGCCTGGACCAGGAACTGCTCAAACGCCTGGACCGGCAACAGCTGACAGCTCAATGTATAACATTCCTACTGGTGGCACTCCCATCTCCCCTAATGACTATCCTGCTGTAAATGATACTGGTGGTGGTGGTCTCACTGAGATGAAAGCTGGAAGGCCTAGCCCATACATGGTAGACATTAACATTTATAGACAAATTGAGTCGTGCAAACTTTTGGTTCACTTTTTTTTTTTTTTCGCCCCCAAAAAACTTGGTTGAGATGTCTGCATCATATATTTGTCTCTGAAAAGTCATTCACCTATGGAAGATAATCTTCTCTTTGTGGCTTAAGATTGTGAATCGAGTTACAATTTTTCAGCTGAATGATTGTCGTAAGCAACTCTTCCTTACATTGTGCAGCAACCTCCCTCTGCTTGGATGAATCAAAGGCCCCCTTTAAGCGTTGATGTTAATGTTGGTAGGTATTTCAGTAAAAGGTGTGCTATTTGTAGTTCTTCTCAACCATTTGTGCTTTACCTATTTTCATATTTTTCTAGCTTATGTGGAAGGGCGGGAAGAACCGGACAGGGGAACCTCACATCAGCCCACGACGCAGGTGACGATAATCTGCAGTTGGCATTGGGATTTGTGAAATCATATCTCGGTTTCTGGTTTCATGAGCATTAGTTATTCAGCAGTCTGGGTTGCTGAGTTTGCATCATTCTTCTTCATGAATTATTTTTTATGAAAACCTGGTGTCCTCCTGCAAGTATGTAAATCTGTTTAACCAAAAAATGGAAACAAATATCTGCTGTAAATTAGTTTGCTCTCATTACCTTCTTGAATCATTTGGACTACCACAATTGCAAGAATTAAAAAAGGCAGTTGCAATTTGTACAATTAACACAATCAACAGGCTCAAATCCCCATATCATGAGAGGAAGGGAGGGACAATGTGCATAGTACCGCAAACTTACTGTCACTACTGCTCAGACCATTAAAGACATAAAATGATTAATCCTAAAAATTTGAGGGTGAGGTGAAGTTTAGATGATGAGAGGTTGCTTCTCCTCAAATCGAATTCTTTTGGTTGCATAAATCCCTAAAAATATAGCACAACTGGCAGTCTGGCCCTTGACGTGGGAAGCATGTAAAGGAAATATAGTTGAAAGAAGATACACACACACACACACACACACACACGGATATATTTGATACTAGGGTAATTAATCTTCCCCATAGGTACGACTAATCCCCTATCTTGACTCACTCCAATAGAACTAGGAATCACATAATGCCAAGGGTGTTTGCCGGTGACTTCTAATTGATAGAGATCTTACCACGGAACTGGCCCGTGTGTGTCGGCAGATGATTATGTGCTGAGTAGTGCCAATTTTTAGAATCATCAAATTGGAACTTTGTAACTTATCCAAAAAGGCAGGAAAATAATGGAGAGATGAGATCTGATGCATAAAATGTTGAGGGCAGGACTTCCATTATAGTTCCTAATGCAGCAGTAGAGGACATGGTTGAGGTAGGAATGGCTGTTATAAAGTCAAAGATTGTGACTGGTTTTTAGGATTTTGGGACTATGAAATAAACTAAAAGTAGAACTGGTCAACTGATTTTGCTCCACCGCACGATTTCTTACTCTTTGTGCTTGATCAAAATAGGGACATGACACTGCAGGCTCTCTGTTTCATAATTTATCCTAAAAAAATTAATTCATCACGAGTCCTGAAATTTTGATGCTTGGTTTTTAGCAAAAACAGGATTAGAAGATGTTGCGAGCATGTTTCCCAGCATTTATTGTTTTAATTTTTTTACCTAATGGGTGTCAATGATTATTAGATATTTTGTATCTTGAACTAAGTAGCATTATTAATATATTTCGTTTTGCCTTGATATTGGTTAAAAAAATTAGGACTTCTTCACGTTGTCTTCTGGAAAGAGGAAACGCGATGATTTTGCTTCACAATATCGTGGCAGTGGATACATACCGCAGCAGGATGGAGCGGGGGATGGCATGTTGTATGATTTTCAGGTGAAGATTCTTTTTTGCTTTCTCGTGTCAACACTGCTGATGCTTTATTTAGCTCGTCATCTTGATGCCTGCACATGTATAAGTGATGCCTTAGCAAACTAATCAGTAACCCTCTTAGAAAATATAAAGTGAAAGTAGATTTCCAGGAAAAATAATTGTATTTCAAGAATGTTACAGCTCAGTTATTTATATACAAGTCTATCCTAACAATAGTAATTATCTACAATCTAAATCAGTGAAACAAACTCCTAAAAATCAGTAACAAACTCCTGAGAATCTGCAGCTCTAACCAAGCTTATCCTAATCAACATTAATCCTATCTGATCTCCTATACATATCTGTACCCGAAAGCTGTAGAACTTATCCATACTTCCCCTCAAGCTGGGAGTAAATGTTAATCATTCCCAGCTTACTTACCAAGCTTTCGAATCCTGGTTTATGTAATCCCTTTGTTAGAATATCAGCTGTTTGCTCTCTAGTTGGAATGTAGTCCAAACAAATGATTTTGCTGTCTAGTTTCTCCTTGATGAAGTGTCGGTCTACCTCAACATGTTTAGTACGATCATGGTGAACTAGGTTTTGTGCTATGTTGATTGCTGCTTTGTTATCACAGTCAATCTTCATGGGAGTACAATTAGGCATCTTCAATTCCCTTAACAGCCTCTCAAGCCAAATTCCTTCACAGATTCCTTGGGCTAGAGCTCTAAACTCAGCGTCTGCACTACTTCTTGCAACCACCGACTGTTTTTTGCTCCTCCAAGTTACTAAGTTTCCCCATAGATAGGTACAATAGCCCGAGGTTGATCTTCTATCAGTTGAGGAGCCTGCCCAGTCAGCATCCGTGTATATTTCTATCATTTTATAATTTCTTTTCTTGAAAAACAGCCCCTTCCCAGGTGTATACTTCAGGTATCTCAAGATTCTAGTCACTGCTTTCAGGTGTTGTTTCTTTGGAGAGTGCATAAATCTACTCACCAAGCTAATAGCAAATGTGATGTATGGTTGAGTGTGGGACAAATAAATCAGTTTTCCCACCAGCTTCTGGTACATTTCCTTGTTAACTTCTTCTGCCCCTTCAAGTTCCAGCTTAATGTTAGGGTCCATTGGAGTCTCAGCTGGTTTGCATCCCATCATTCCCACCTCTTGGAGTAGATCCAGCACATACTTTCTCTGGTTGATGATAATTCCTTTGCTGCTGCGAGCTACCTCCATGCCTAGGAAATATCTCAATGCTCCTAAGTCCTTGAGTTCAAATTCCCCCGACAGATACTTCTTTAGGGAACTCAGTTCTGCCAGGTCACTCCCAGTGACAATAATGTCATCCACATAGACAATAAGGACTGTAATTCTGTCATCCTAAGCATGTTTGTAGAACAAAGTATGGTCAGTTTGTGCCTGAGTAAATCCCTTCTTCTTGACAGCTCTTGTAAATTTATCAAACTACTCCCTAGGTGACTGTTTTAGCCCGTAGAGAGATTTCTTCAATCTACAAACCTTTCCATTATTCCCTTTGAATCTTGGAGGTGTAGTCATGTAGACTTCTTCATGTAAGTCTCCATTTAAAAAAGCATTCTTGACATCCAATTGGTGTAGTGGCCAGTCTAAATTTGCAGCCAAGGATAATAGGACCCTTATAGTGTTTAGTTTAGCTACTGGAGCAAATGTTTCTTGGTAATCTATCCCCTGAGTTTGAGTAAAACCTTTGGCCATTAACCTGCTTTTGTATCTGCTAATACTCACATCAGTATTGTACTTAATCGAGAATACCCACTTGCAGCCAACAGGTCTCTTCCTAGCAGGGAGGTCCACCATTTCCCAAGTGTCATTCTTCCTTAGTGCATCCATTTCTTCTTCAACTGCACCTCTCCAGTTTGGGTCAGTTAGAGCCTCTTCTATGCTGTTTGGAACAGCATTGCTTGACAGAGTAGTGGTGAAAGCACTGAAGTTAGGCGAGAGTCTAGCATATGAAACATACTTGGATATGGGGTACTGGGTGCAGGTCCTGGTCCCTTTTCTGAGAGCAATGGGCCAGTTCAGATCATACTCTGGAACCTCAACATGCTGCAGATGTTGATCAGTTGTTTCTTCACAGTCTTAAGGACTGAGATTCAAATCAGATTGGCCTTGTTGGTTTTGATTACTCAAGCTTGGTTTTGATTTCTGCTTGAGTAAACCAGTAATTGGCCTCTTGGCTGAGAGCCAATCCTGGTATTCTTTCCCCGTGACTGAGATGTTCCTCCTCTTGGTTCCTCAGGTGTTATAAGGTTAGGCTCTAAAGGCAAAGGCAAAGGCAAAGTTTGGTGTTGGTGGTCTGTGAACTGAGATGGAATTTATGTGGACTGAGATGGGAATTCTGTGGACTGAGATAGGACTTCTATAGGCTGTGGTAAGGCTTCTGTGGAAGGAAGGAATTCTGATTCTGTAGATGTGGTGGTATCCCAAGACTTTTCTTCACTCAAAATCTCCCCCTGAAGAGAAGGATTGGGAAAGAAAGGTTGAGACTCAATGAATGACACGTCCATAGACACAAAAAATCGACGAAAATGAGGAGAATAACATTTGTAACCACGTTGAGTGGGAGAATAACCAACAAAGACACATTTGATAGTATTTGGATCAAATTTGGATAGGTTAGGGGAGTGATTATGCACAAACACAGTGCACCCAAATATTTTAAGAGGAAGAGATGTCATGGACCGAAAGTTTGGGTAGAGATGAAGAAGAGTTGTCAAAGGGACAGAAAAATTGAGGGGCTTAGAAGGCATTCGGTTAATCAAATATGAGGTTGTTAAGATGGCTTCCCCCCACAGATACTTAGATACATTCATAGTGAACATTAAAGCTCTCGCCACTTCAACTAGATGTCGGTTTTTCCTCTCAGCTACACCATTTTGTTGAGGTATATCTGGGCAGGAACTTTTGTAGATAATCCCATTATTAGCAAGATATTCACTGAGAATGGAATTGAAATATTCTCTTCCATTGTCAGTTCTTAGAATTTGGATAGGAACATGGAACTGAGTTAGAATCATTGAGTGAAAGAGCTGAAAAACTTTTGCAGGTTCAGATTTCTCCTTAAGGAGATATACCCAACAGACTCTAGTGTGGTCATCAGTAAAGGTGATAAACCATCGAGTTCTAGAAACATTCTTTACGCAAGAAGGCCCCCATATGTCATTGTGAATTAATGAGAATGGCTGGGATGGTTTGTATGGTTTGGCAGGAAATTGTGCACGGCAATATTTAGCAAGTATGCAAAATTCACAATGGAAAGAGCTAGGATTTTTATTGATAAACAAATCTGGAAGCAGTCTTTTTAAGTAATGGAAATTGGGATGGCCTAGCCTATAATGCCTTAACATTATTTCATCACTAGGGAAACTAAGAGGAGATACATTTCTAGCCATAGCAGTAGGTTCTCCTGATTCCTTTTCAATCTCGAGATAATAAAGTCCATCTCTCACTCTAACATTGCCAATCATCATTCTCGAATCCAGTCCCTGAAATTCACAACCAGTAGCAGAAAACTTAGCACTGCATTTTAGTTCTTCAGTAAGCTTACTGACTGAAATTAGATTGCAAGTCAGATTTGGGACATATGGAACAGAATGGAGAGAAACAGTGTCTGAGAGAACAATGGATCCTTTTCTAGCCATAGTAGAGTAAGAGCCATCGGCTACTTTAACTCTAGATCTTCCAGAGGATGGGGTATAGGAGGAGAGCAGGGGGAGGGGGAGATTACCTGTCATGTGGTCAGAAGCCCTAGAATCCAGCATCCAAGAACCTGTGTTCTTGGTATGCAAGGCAGTACCTGATGCCATTGCAGAGATTTTAGAGTGACCTGGGGCAGCTACTTAATTCAATAATTTCTGCAGCTGTTCCAGTTGGACTTTGCTAAGAAATATTCCATTCTGTTCTGGTTCCTTGTGATGTTCAGCAGCTTTATCTTCCATTTGTACCTGAAAACCCTTTCCTTTATTTACTCCTCGAGGCTTCCAGTTTGCTGGTTTTCCATGAAGGTCCCAGTAGGTGTCTTTAGTATGTCCAGGTTTGTTGCAAGTGGTTGCACCAAGGTTTGCCACCTCTGTCACTCCTTTGAGGATTTCTTTGATCATTCTTAACAGCAAGAGCTGTTGTTTCAATGGGTTTATCACTTACAGAGCTGGCAGATACCTTCTTATTCCCTCTAAGCATAACTTTTCTTCTACTTGCTTCCCTTCTCACATCAGCAAAAGCTTCATCAAGGGATGGTAAAGGTTTGTAACCAAGAATCTTTCCTCGCACCTCATCAAGGTCTCGGTTCAATCCTGTTAGGAACTCATACAGCCTTTCCTTCTCCAAGTGTTTCTTAAATTTGATATTGTCTTCCAAATCTCCCCAGTCAGCTTCGTAGTGCATATCCAGCTCTTGCCACAAAATCTGCAGGTCATTATAGTACTCAGTGACCTCCAGACCTCCTTGTCTTATCTCCTTGAGTCTATTCTTGATCTCAAATACTTGAGAAGCATTTTTGAGATCAGAAAAGTTAGTATTTACAGCCTTCCAAATGGCTTGAGCAGTTCGAAGGAAGAGATAGGTTCTACTGATATGAGGCTCCATAGAGTTGATCAACCATGCCATAACCATTGAGTTGTTCAACTCCCAGGATGCATAAGATGGATTCTCCTTGTTGGGCTGTTTGATATCTCTATTGAGATAGCCCATTTTTCCTCTCCCCCTAATAACCAGTAGGACTGATCGAGACCACTGAATGAAGTTTCTTCCATTCAGTCGGTGATTGGTGATTTGCAGATTTGTGCTTTCTCCAAGGGTTTGAGAGACCATTGAAGGCTGTAGATGATCAGAAGAAGTGGCAGATTCCTTGCCTGAACTCATCTTTGAATACTTAAAGTGAACGAGAGTATTCAAGATCCTAAATATGACTGGAAGATTTGAGAATGCTAAGGAGGACAACCTTAGCAGTGAATGTCTGGGACTTAGGGAAGGCTAAGGAGGACAAACCTAGCCAGACGAGAAAATAGACCTTTTATGAAGAACTTGGCTCTGATACCATGAAAGTAGATTTCCAGGAAAAATAATTGTATTTCAGGAATGTTACAGCTCAGTTATTTATATACAAGTCTATTCTAACAATAGTAATTATCTACAATCTAAATCAGTGAAACAAACTCCTAAAAATCAGTAACAAAGTCCCGAGAATCTGCAGCTCTAACCAAGCTTATCCTAATCAACATTAATCGTATTTGATCTCCTATACATATCTGTACCCGAAAGCTGTAGAAACTTATCCATATAAAGCACATGAATGCACTTTTTTTGTACCTTGTCATAATGAACCCGAGTTTTACTGAAAGACTGATATGGGAATTTGCACGGAGAACTATATTTGAAAGGGCCTGATTTGCCACTCAATCTAGCAGAAAAAAAGTCTTAATTAAACCACAAAACAGTCTTAATTAAATCACAGCCTAAGTATTTATGCATAAAGCATTTGGAGCTGGCTTGCTTAACAAATATAATCAACACAAGCTTTAGTAATAGGGTAATTGGTCATTAGAAGCAATAAAGGTATCCAACCAAAATAAGTACATTTAAAAGCTTCCCAAATGATCCAAGCCGCAAGAAAATTAATGTAGAAAACTTCCCTGGAATTAGCGCTTCGCTTGCAGAGGGAAGGGTGCTTATATTTGATCTTTCTCAAACCTTACAATGCGGGAGTCTTATGCATTAGGTTTCCTTCTTTTTCTTTCTTTCTTTCTTTCTTTCCTTTTTTTTTTTTTAACATAGAAAACTTACAGTCTATTCTACTTGGAAGTATTTATTGTATCTATTTGTTGTATCAATTATTATTTGCAGAAAATTATTAATGAAATTGAAAATACTGCCCAATTGCTTAATGGGTTAGAATTGAGAACTTTGTTATGGTTTGACTGCATGGAAGAGAGTCTATCTTCTCCTGGTAATTGCTTGAACATGGTTTGATTAGAAATCATTGAAATTGACAATTGCATAATTGACAATTGTGTAAGCAATGTTCTTTCTATAATTACTAATCGTTGCAATGTTGAAATATTTAAGTCCAGTCATTAAAAACGAAGTGGCAACCTGGAGCACAAGGCTTCCGTCTATGCCTAGTCTGGGAAAGGGCAATCTACACGTATTATTTATTATAAAATATAAAATAAATTCAAATAACTCACAATATTAGGGTATTACTGCTTTGATGAAGTTGATGGATGTATGTCAGTCACTGTGAAGAACATATATCAAAAGAAAGTTCATTTGAAGCTTATTAGTAGTTTTATGCCTGTTAAGTGAAATACGGAATTTAGATGAAAATGGTGTAATAATCCAAACTTTTTGATATTGATTCCTTAGATTAGTACATGTAAAGTCCTTTTTAGGGTGCTCGAGGAAATGCATTTCAGGTTCAACAATTATACGTATTAAAGGATCAAATAGTGGATCCCCAAGGACAAAATAGTAACCATTTTAAGTGATTTAGGGGACTAATCTCTTTAACATAATTTTTCATTTATTTCCTCAGGAATTTGCTAAGGGTTGTCAATGCTGCTGCATGGACCGCAGATGCTGGTTCTGTGCTTGAGTTGCAGTTAAACAGAGTTATATAAATGATGATGGGATTTATTTAAGAGACCCTGACTAAGAATAAGCGTAACTCAAGCTTGCTATCCAGAAAGTAGTTTTAGCAGACTGATTGCATGTTTGTAACCATTTTCTGGCCAGCTGCACTCCTAGCGGCCTTAAAATGGACAGGGGAAAACATATTTGATTTCCTCAAAAAAATCTCTCGTGCAGCCACTTTCAAGCAACATGAGGGAAATGGTCATCTTGAGAAAAAATGGACAATTCATCTGCTCTCTCTCTCTCTCTCACATTACTAGTTGACACACCAGATTCATTCTGTTCATTCCTACTTCCTTTCTGCTATATATTTTATTTAGTGTTTGTAGTAGGCTCTGGTTTTTGGTGGGGTACATGTTGGTCAATTATTGCCTGAAGGATCCTTTTGTTCTGCCTGGCATCATTTATAGATCTTTAGGATTATCTTGATTTTTATCAGTTTGTTGTACATATCCTCTCTCTTTAAATCAATCTCATGATCACCTCCCAGGTAAGTCAAGGGGGAAATACTGAATCCAGCATTATGACTCCTGCAAACCGAGAAGTGTTCATACAAGTGGCAAGGTTGTCTTCAAGGATTTCTCAATTGGATGGGCCAATTCCTGATCCTTACGATGATGTGCTTTCTACACCTAATGTAAGTGGTTGCTTGCTGTCCTTTTTCAGGCGTACATGCAGTTTGTAACAAAGAAGCCCATGTATGAACAATGATTAGTTTTACCCCACAACCTAGGGTATAAAATCTGTTTGGAGTGAAAAAGAAGGTTAGTACAAATTGGTAAAAGTTGCAGTCTCGTGATACGTGCAGTGAGTAAAAAAATTGAATTTTATAGAGATATATAGAGATCTGTTGAGTTTTGAAGAGCTCCAAACACCCCAATAATTTGCCTGAGAAAATTTTTATACACCCGTGCGTGTGGGTATCATTGCTCCAAAATCTGTGTTCAGACACTGGTATTTGTGCTGTGGCCATTTATGCTGTTATGCTTGGCATCTTTTCTAGTTTAGAAAACCATGTTAATATTTGGTGGTCTCATGATAGAATGACGATTAAGGCTGCTTTTATGCTGTTATTGATGGCTTCCTCCTCATACTATAACATTTGCATGGTTAACCTTATTATTGATACGTATATTTAACCCAAATTGTTAATGGGTTACTTGTCCTATTTAAAGTGCCATGAATTCGATCTAAAGAGTTAGTCACCTTGTCTCCCAGGATTAGTGTTGATAAAGAGAAAATACATCGTCATACAAAAATGATATATCTATTGAAAACTTATTTTGTTTACAGAATAGTGACTAGTAACTGTTTCACACCATTATGATGTTAGATAATTTGAGTTACAATATTAATCATTAGATAATTTAGATGGATGATGTTAGATAATTTCCAATCCTTGGGACCAACTAGGACATGGTACTTTGTGAGTTAATAAGCACCGTGAAAGGTCTTTTGTAGTTATGAGTACTTGTAACAAAAACCATATCATATGTTATGCCTGTATACTTGTATATGCACATCTATGGGCTTTCTAGCAGTGACTTGGACCATATGACTGGTCAAATTGTCACTTTTTTGCCGAATCTGTTGATGTGACATTCAAGTAACTAGTATGGACATTTGTAGAATCATTCCTTTATGTTAAAATATTGCAGAAGCACAAGGCTACTATGCCTTGTGATATAGCTTCAGCTTCTGCTTTATGTACTATCGTGGATGCAAGGAGAATGCTATTTAGGGATGGTAATAAAGCTGGTGTGGCCCCCTGGCCCTCCGAGTACCCTTGATGGGTACCTGTCAGGTGCCCCACATTATCCCATTAAGATCAATAATATTTTATTATTTTATTCTTGAAAATGGGGAATCAAACAAAATATGTACAAATGAGCTATTAACCATGAATAAAAAATAAAAAAATACCAATACATAAACTAACGACATAATAAAAACAAACACTCCAATACTGATATTTAGACTTCTTAGCAATTAAAGTGAGATTAGTAAGGATATTTTTGTAATTCTAAACCTAATCGGTGCAAGGCGAAGAATTTTATTCCAACTCTGCCCACCCAAATTCTATGGATTTTAATTCACCCCCCCCGGGAGGTCCCGTTAAGGTAGGATTAGATTGGGTTCCCGCTTTAAACCTCCATTGCTATCCTAAAGTTCCATCCATTCATTTCTGTCCTATATTATAAAATCACCAGCAGTTGTTTTTGTGAACTGACCCAGTTTCTCCTTGTATTGAAGATATACAATTATCAAGGAGTTGTCAATGAAGACTACAATATAGTCAACACGCCAGCACCGAATGGTATACTTACCTATTTTGTGCTGGATGAGTTCTACCCATTATAGGCTTTCTCCATTTGGTGTTGGAGCTGACAAGTGCTTGCATTCTTTAGATCATGCAGGCACTCCTGCTGCTGTCACTCAAAATGATGTTGGTGATGATGATGACGACGAGCCCTTGAATGAAAATGATGATGATGATGATTTGGATGATGTGGACCAGGGAGAGGATCTAAACACACAACATTTGGTTCTGGCTCAGTTTGACAAGGTACTGTGCTGTTCTACTAGCATTTAGTGAATGTTAAGTGTAATATTTTTATCTCTATGCTTGACAGTAGCTTCATTGCCACAATGCGTTGTGTGGGTAGGTTACGCGGACCAAGAGCAGGTGGAAATGCACTCTTAAGGATGGCATTATGCACATAAACAATAAAGACATTCTCTTTAATAAGGTGTGTTTGGAAACTGTCTTCCAGCTCTTGTTATGTTTCCCTCATTCTATCCCTCTTGATGAAACAAATGTTTGGTTTCAGTGTCTCATCAATTCAGGTGCTTGTTCATATTTTACTGGTGCTGTTTTTATTTTTCAGGCAAACGGAGAGTTTGATTTCTAATTTTGTGACGATCTCATTAAGCCCAAGAATGGCAGTTGCTGTCTGAGAGCAAATGTGGAATTTCACTGGGTGATTGTTATTTTGGTTTTTAATTGTTAGAGGAGCTTGCGGTGAGAGAATGAGATGCTTGGTGCTTTTGGAGAGTGGATGTTGTACATAAGGGGAGGCCCTAAATGGATGTTTTGTGGAGTTTTTGTTCGAACTTAAAAAAATATTTTCCGTTGGAATGTGTAATTCTTATCTGCGTATACTCTTGGCGACATTTTTGGTTAATTTATAACAAAACTGTCAGTGTTTTCATTCCTTTCTCTGCAACCAATTGTGGTAGATATCTGTCTGCCTTTGGTTGCAACTGCAAGGTTCAAAACAGAAAATTCAAAGCATTCAGGTCCATTTTGACCATGATTTTTTAAACTAATGCTTTCAATTTTTCCATTTCTTAATTAACCAGCCTGGTACATACTCGTGCCTTTGTGAAAGTTTTTGCGATAATTATATTTTTACCCTAACACAAGTGCAAGACTCTTCTCCAATGTAAAAGTTAAACATATGGTCTCCTTTTATAATTTGAACTAAATTATAAAATTGACAAAATTTATTGAATGTAATTAAGATTTTTATACCTCGCGTGACATAAAAATTCATACTTGATTTTGCAAAAGACATTTTTGACCCAAAAAAAAAAAATATATCCATATATTTGTTTACAAATTGTGTATTGAATCTATTTAAAAAATTAGAAAAATTATTTTAACATAAACAGTAGTAAAAATATATTTTTCTGTATCAATTTTTACGAAAAATTTGTTTCTCTTACTAATTTTGATTATTGAGGTATAAATTCATTAAAATTTAATGGGTTTCATAAATTTTATACTCTAACATAAATAACGAAGGAGTTATATGTTGATTTTTAAAATAGTGGGGTTCATATAATTTTAAGTCAAATTTTAATTAAAAAAAACCTAATTAATCCCAATTTTTTTATTTTCTATTTTTCCATCATACATGACAAACATGCATACTATTACAAGTTAGGGATAAAATTTTGAGATGAATGTGATTAGTTTGACTATTAATAGTTGGGAGGTATCCGCTCTCAAAAACACAAAAGATCGACGTAAGCAATTCTAATAAGCTAATAATCTTTGAGCATAAACGCCTCATTGCACTAGAAACAACAGTCATTCGCATTATACATACATACATATATATATATATATATATATATACATATATGTTTGCAGATTCAAACCCAAGTTGTAGCAAATCTTCAGAAACGCGAAAATTCTCAAAGTTCAACGACCACTAGTGAGTATTGAGTTAGTGCAGCTAGAAGTGTTGAGGGAATGCTTCCCGGAAGAAGAAGGAAATGACGTTCGAAATTCAGAAGATTCTTCCCCCATACCCAGACCAAGTCCCCCAATAGCAGCGGTCTGAAGAACAATCTCGGGCAACAACACATCTCCATCCAGGTATTGAATCACTTGCCTCATGCTAGGCCTAGCCGCGGGATTAGATTGTGAACAAATTAGACCCAACTTCAAAACCAATTCCATTTCATCTCCTGGATAATCGCCGCCCAGTCGAGGATCACTAGTCGCGAGAATAGCCCCTTGTTTCCAACTAGTAAATACCCACTCTGCCAAACTCATATCTTCGGGCAATCCTCCTGCTTGCAAGGATCAAAATTTTCATTTCGGCAAATGTTTCGAAAATGTCACAAAAAATTATTGAAATACGTAGAAACATCTAAAAGTATATATATATATTATGTTATATTAAATATATGAATATGAAACATAGCCGTTGGGACATATAAGACACTGATAGAGTTAGGTCTTTCGAATTAATATAAATTCCTAACGGGTCCTTGTTAATTGATTAAGATTTAACTGTTTTAACTTGATATTAGAGTTAGAGTTTTCGAGGAATTATCTTTAATTTAACTTCTGAATCTCTATATTATGCATATTTTATATTCAGTGTACTAATCTGACTCTTCGTATATAAGTAGAAATTACATGTGGAGCATATTAAAATATATCTGAATCGATAAAATTGAGCCTTTCAAATTAATATACGATCTTAATTACCGTGTTCACTCGTTATAAATTAATTGTGAGTTAGATGCTTTAACAATAGTAATAAATTAATAGTATATTATTTTAGTATGTTATTTGAGTTGCAATGGGAATTCTAGAACTAGCGTTTTATTTCGGTACCCTCTTGAAAAAAAAAAAAGAGAAGGGGGGGGGGGGGTTGGAAATTTTTTATTACTTACCTGCCTGTGGGTCAATAGGCCTCCTTCCACAAGCCACTTCCAGCAAAAAAGCACCGAAAGCAAAAACATCAGTCTTCGGAGTAGCTTTCCCAGTTTTAGTAAGCTCTGGTGCAAGATACCCAACAGTCCCAACGACATGGGTGGTCTCTGGGTTGGCTCCATGATCATACAATCTAGCAAGGCCAAAATCTCCCAGCCGTCCATTCAGATCACCATCCAACAGAACATTGCTCGACTTCACGTCTCTATGAAGAACAACTTGCTCCCACTCCTCGTGCAGATACAGAAGCCCGGAAGCGACTCCCTTGAGGATTCGAAAGCGTTGAGCCCAATTGAGTGTTGGTTTTTGATTGCCAAATAGGAACTTGTCAAGACTCCCATTGGGCATGTAGTCATAAACCAAGAGCAGCTCCCCTTTTCTTCTGCAATAGCCAAGGAGCTGTACTAAGTTCCTATGCCTTAGCCTCCCCATGCTAACGACTTCGGTCACAAACTCTTTCATGCCTTGTTTTGAATCATGAGAGACTTTCTTGACTGCAATCTCTTGCTTGGAAGAGGGAAGTACTCCTCTGTAAACCTTTCCAAAACCTCCTGCAGGGCTTGCAATGTTAGACAGAAAAGGGGGGGGGGGAAGGACAGATGAAAACACTTTCTTTTTTTTTAAGTTTTTTCTGTTTAAATTTTCCTTCTTTTGTAAACAAAAAAATAAAAACAAATTTAACAAACACATTTTTATTGTCAATTTTAAAAAATTTACAAATATAAACAAAAAAACAGTAAAAATAAACGTTGGCCTACCCCAACCTGATCCAAGAAGCTCCCTGTCTTTGAAACCTTTGGTGGCTTTGTAGAGATCCTTGTAGGAGAATCTCTGTGGTCCATATTCCTTCTCCCAATCTTCATGTATTTCTTCGTACTTTTTCCTCCTCACATAGTAAGCTATCCCTAATACTGTGATGATCAGAACAGTAGAAACCGTTGCCAAAGGCACTGTATATTCTGGACCTGTTTTCTCTCCTGGTCTTCTCTGGTGGGCAAACGAAGGAAGCTTCGAGTGTTCTAGGCCCTGCGCTAGCCCACTTCTGTTGAAGCTCCACCCAAGAATGTAGTGGTTACTTGAAATTAATCCAGCAGCAGAAGAGAACCCAACATACATAAAATCCAAGAAAGTCGAAGAGAGGTTGATGGGTATTGAAAGGAGAGGCTGATCTGGTTTCAGGCTTTTGATTGGAGCTATTGTCACATTAAACAGATTCTTCCCTTCCTCTTCCTCATACTCATAGTCTACCCAAACCTGCATTGCCTTCCCACTCAGGAGCTCCAAACTCTTGTTCCTTCCTTTGCTATCAGAGTAAGTAACAGGAGCTGAAGCAGTGGAAATCAAGCTGTTGACATCAATCCCAACATGGTTATTGTTTATATCATCGAATTCCGGGTTCTGGACAGTGTCGAGCTCCACTGCTAGTAGATGGTTTGATGTCAAGTTGTTGGAAGTAGAATTGAGGAGCCCCAAATAGTAGTTTCCCGCAGACTGGTTGAAGTTGAGAGACGGCGAGACGGTGAAGGCAATTCCATGGCCTCCGTGGTCTGGGAAAGCAGGGACTATGGAGAAGACGAAAGTGGTGGAAAAGGAAAGACTGGTTCTGTTGAATGATATGGGAATTTGGTAGAATGCTCGGCCGATTTGTCGGTTTGAAGTGTTGGTTAGCTGGAGGAGACCGTTGGCATGGATTTGTGCGTTCCCTTCAAGGTGAAGATTGTTGGCACTTTTGAAACCATTGTAGATGAAGGACTGGTTGTCATGATCTTGAGCTAAGGCTGGAAATTCAACCCAGTGAACCCATAGATTCGAAAGTACCAGCAAGTGAACCCATCTTAGATTCGTGGAGGTCATTGACAGAAAAAATTTGGAGAAGTTTTCTTCTTAATTTTTGCTAATGCAAAATGTGTATTTGTTACACACAAAAAAGCGAGCTTTTTCTTGGCGGTGAAAGACCGGCAATAACCAGCTGACTAGTTCGACCTACGGCCATAGCTCAACCGTTATGACTGTCTTGAGTTCAACCCAAGAGGCTCCTCTTTGGAGTGAACTTATGCACAGATTTTCTGTGAATTTATTCAGTTTGTGGACTGCTGTGGTGATTCGCTAATTTTATTCAAGGCAGACTCGACGGATCGTGACTGTCAAACAGCAGTGTCTCTGTGCTGATTCACTAAGTTTATTAATGCCGACTCGAAAGATAGTGACTGTCAACTGTCTCTGTGCTGTCAACATCGCTGTCTCTGTGCCTTCAGCCTCGGGGAATCGTGGCCTGGAAATATCCCTCCCCTCTTTCGTGGACATGGGGGAATCAATGTATACCAATTTAGATTCAGATGGGGACTTATAAATTATAATCAGTAAAATTAAAGTAAATATGGACAAAAATTAAAAAAAAAAATTGTGAGAGCTTGATAATAACTGGAAAAAATAAATTTTTCGAGTAAAGATAGCAAAATTAATAGAATTTGTGTGTAATTTTTCAAATCAGTGGAGCAATCTCAGGGGCAGAGCTATATAAGATTATATAATGTCTTGGGCTGCGAGTCCTAAAGAATTGAGGTTGAGCTGTTCAAAAAATAGGTTGAGTTAATTTTTTTTGTTCAAAATTTACTTAACAAATTTTTTTTCTACACTGAACTTAAACCCACCGTAGTTCTCCCTTACCATCCGTCCTGGGTGGCCTTTACTCGGTTTGTTCATTTATTGATGTCAAATAAACATGGTATATATATTTGAATTCACCCCACACAATTTGATCCACACTCATTTATATGGCCTAGTTATATTGAATGCATCAAAATTATCCTCTTGAAACTCTGTAATTCTTTATAAATTTTTTATAAAATTCTAACTTTTTACATATTACACAAATTACAAGACTATCACACGTAGTAGTTTATACTAAACTAGAGTTTTGTACGACACACTTTGACATTTTATATGAACAATGTAGTAACGATATTTAGTTTTTCCTGAAAGTGTGTTTTTATTTTAAAGTTACCCAATGTTTTAAAGTTACCCAACAAATTTAATAATTTTATAATAATTTTAATAATATGATATGATTAGTTCATTTGTAGTTCTATAAAATCCAACAAATTTGTTATAAATTTCTATAAAAATTAAATTTTTTACTCATTATATAAATTATAATTACGAGATTCTAATTTTTACCAATTTACATAATTTTTTTTAACTCCAAACACTCTTATATATTAACTTTGGTCTTGAGGAATCAATGTTCTAGATAAAATTATTAGACTACTTGTCAAGCATGCAATAGTAAGGGCAGTTAGCTCAAACTTACAGATTGATATTATGAGTAGGTGAGGAATCCAGAAAGGCTAACTAATATTTTGACATTTGAATCATTTGAATTTATTTCTTATACCACTAAAGACTCATATATGAGTGTTTGGTTGGCTAAAAAATACAGTAAAAACATAAAAATTTGATATAAAAATAATATGCGAAGAAATTTAATTAAAAGAAAGTACAAAAAGTTAGTAAAACTTAATGAGTTTTTATTGGTTTTGTCCAACCAAACATCCTTAATTTTACTGTTCAATTCTCGACATACCAAACTAATCAAGGTGATTGAGACTCAATAATCAATTCAACCTTATTTATAATTTTAAACTTGTTATATTATTAATTTGTTTAAAATTAAATTTGACAAATTAATACTGGGTAAATATAATATAAATTATCAAATAATTTGAGCTTTCATGATTAATTGAAGTAAAAGATCTCTCGAGTTTAACTTAAAATATTATCAAATCAAACTTGAACTATTTTTTAAGCTTATTAAACTAAACAAATCTACTTCAATTTGACTCGATTTAATTCATTATTCCCCAAAGATAACATTTTAAATTTTCTTGATTAGTTAGTCAAAGCCCAAGCACCTCCATGGGTGGAGCCATGTTGAGGTAAGGGGCAAATGATTCCCTTGATCTTGGATATGAAATTATCAAAATATTTTTTTTTATTTTAATTTTATTAAAAAATCAAATTAATTCAAAATTAGGATAGTTTGGCCTTATTAAAAAATGAAGGTTAACCCAAAAATTTTTAACATAAAAGGAGTTCACAAGAATCAAACGTAAGTATTTTTTATGAAATAAAGTGTATTCTCTCACTACACTATTAAATACTTTTTGTGCATAATATTAAGAAATACAACCTACTGCCTAATAAGCTCTATAAACAATAAAACTTATTAATAATTATATATATATTTAGTAATGAGAGATAAACCTAGTGAATCTTAGTTATGGCTAAAAAATCAGTTGAACAAAAAAACTGTGAGAAATATATTTTTTGATTTGATATCCAAGAATAATTTTCTTTCTTTTTAAGTAATATTATTTTTTTATTACTCTTGATCTCAATGTAACTCGTTGTTGTCTTTTTAGGTATTTGGTACCCGCTTAGCGAAAATTCTGGATTCGCTCTAATCACCTCAATTCTGATTTCGGGCTTAATAGAGATTCATAGGCATTAATGCTTTATTCCAATAAATTTGTAACTAATTTTGAACTTTGGTGAAGCTGTGGAAAAGCAGTTTGCTCATCTGATATATAGATACACATTTCTGTAGCTAAAGAAGGAAAGAAAATTTACATCATTTATGCTAATCATTGAGTTGAGAAGTTAATAGATAATACATAAAATTTGGTACACCAAATCCAGAGAATTCTGTTTCTGTATCTGCAACTTGAGACAACGTTTCACTTCAGTTGGGTTGAGGTATTCTTCCTCGGTTTTCTTCCACAGGAACTGCAGATTGGAATAGACAGTTTCATTAGTTATTGATTAAGTAGATCTTTTTACATCAAAATTGACCAAACGAAGCTTAAACTTCCGTTTGGTTTGAGTTTGAGGGAAAATTGGAAGGAGGGTAAAGGCGGATGGAAAGGTCATCTTTCTCTTGTTTGATTCGGAAGGTAACCAGAGAGGTACGAAACAAGGCTGGAAAAAATTTGGTTCCCTCCCACCATTTTTTTTAACCGGACCTAACTCTTTTGTTATTTTTTATTCTAATATATTTTTTATTTTTTTAAATCTCAACCGTCAATTTTCATTCACTGACAGTACAATTTTTTGTAAATCTTATTGTATTAACTTTTCATTTTTAATTCTTGCATTGTAATTATCTCTATATTTATTATAAATTGAGTTTGTATTTTCAACTCCTAGATCAAAATAGATAGTTGAGATTAAAAAAGACAAAACAATAGTAGAATAAAAAATAAAGGAGAAGCCAGATCATTTTTTTATCCTTCCACCAATCGGCAGAAAAGAAGGGAAAAGAGTAATCTTTATATGCAAAGCTATAATTTTACTACACATGCATTTTCCATCCTTTATATTTTTCATTCCAAATCAAACAAGCAAGACAAATTCATCCCTTTTTCCACGCCTCGAATCAAAACAAAACGGTGGGAAGGAAATTTTCTTTCTTCCAGTGACGGAAAGTTCATCCATATCGATTTTCCTTTCATCTCTCTTGCCAAAATAGTACAAGTGACAATAACAATTTAGAGAAAATAAAGACCACACAAGACAATTTAACATCAGTTTTTCTACTATTTGAAATATTAAAGCCTCTACTATTTGAAATAGAAGGTTTTTTTTTTTTGGGGGGGGGGGGTGGTGTTGGTCTCAATTGGATTGGAAACATATCTTTAATTTCAGTAGCAGTTCACAGGTACATAAGACTCAAACAAAGAAAGTTACCTGATTGCACACTAGTTGAAACAGGAATGGATGATAAGGATGATGATGAATTTGTATCTCTTGTTGTTGATTGAGAAGACTCTTCATTACTTATCAATGACACTACAATTCCTCTGACCTTCTCTACCATTCCTGGACCACCAGGAGTTCTTCTAGGAGTAATTGCCTCAGTTATTGCCCGAGAAAGCGCTCTCTCATCCTCCCCAGGCTCAAGCTTGTGCATCAGGTACTCCTTCATCGAAACACCTTTATCCTTTCCTTTCTGGTCACCGGTCTCTTGCTTTCTGGTTTCAGAGTCACTACCGGCTGAGCACTCCCCGCTGTCTGTTTCAACAATCCGGTCTGCATCCTTTGGAGAAATTGCGTGAGTTGCATCTGGCACAGCAGCATTTGCTGGTGCAGGATTCTCAGACGCGGTTTCTGTAATTATCTTACTAAGACCAAGAGGCTTCTCCGTTTCTTCTTCAGCTTCGTTCTTGACACTGCTTGTCAAAACATGCTTCTCAGAAACCGGGGTAGCTGCTCCAGGTTGCTGCCTCCCCATCTCTTTGCTGGTCTCAGGTGCCTGCTCTGATCCATACACTGAATGCAAAAGACAATTTTGAAATTTTTAATTAAATTATATCAGCGGGTTTTGATGCTATGATTGCAAATGTTCTTACTTGGAGCTCCAAGAAATTCTGGATCTTCGTTATCATCCCATGAGGGTATTCTGCTATGCCCCTGCTTGTGCTTCTTCCCGCTGAGACTTTGTCGCAACTTCTTAGCCTTTTCCTTCACTCTCTTGATAACAGATTTCTTGTTGTGCTGGGTGTAAGACTCTTCATGTTCATGGTCCTTCCTGTGAATAGATGAGGAAGGCACATGCCACTTTGGGGAATCGCATTCTACAAAAATTTGCTATGTATGTCAGGAGCAAAAACACTCTTTTAGGCTGAGCAACAGAAATTTCATTCCTTTACTCATGTGTCAAATATAAATGTAACAAGAATGCATATACAGCTTTGTGAGAAAATGAATAATCCTGAATGATTGACTGGGAAAGATTACAATTACATTCATAAAAACACTTCCATTTTATGCATTAAGATTGCTTTCTCTTGGAGTGATGATGATATGGACTTGCCTTGGAGATGTTGTTCGGAAGTAGGGAAATTATGAGGTCTTGGAGTTGTAGGAGACTCAGAGATATCGTCCCTTTTCAGTTGAGCCATTGCTGCAATTCCTGTCCTGTGGGATCTCTGGGTCTGTTTCCTAATTACATTCTATCTATATCATTTCTTGGAGAGAGATTTAAGAGCAAGCGACAATGTTCATTAATTAATTTCTGGGTTCTTGTGTGGACACTACGTTGGAGAGCCACGTGTCAATCATAAAGAGGTAGGGGTAAAGCTTGCGGGCTCTATTTTGACACGTGGCCGCACACAAGACTATGTTTTGCTTCTTTCCAGTTGGGCACCCACCAGTGGTTCGGTCCTAAAAATAACATTTGACCGTGTCTTGGAGCAACGTTGTTCCTCTTTCTTAGCCTCATGTCTCGGGGTATAGATTTTCCAATGTTTCTTAGCTTTTAACTTGTTTAGACAAGGAGAAATCTATGGCTGAATTTAGAGAACACAAGGAAAACAATAAAAAACTTCTTGTACGGCTTGCGGCGCTTGCCTTTCATGGTCAACAAACTGTTGCATGGAACTTGCAATGATCCAAAAAAACATCCCGACAACAAAATGAACTCAACAAGCTAAGCCACATAATTTCACTTAAAGACCCAAATATGAATCCCAAGTGGTGACCGCATTTCTCTGAGGCATTTCATCAAACAATTCTTGCAGGCATGAAATAACACCACTTTTACCTCACAAATCGACAAGCGCAGTGTTCATACACATATTTGAACCGAAACCCATCTCGAGGTGCACAGACCCTTGTTACTTATAACTGATCCAAATAGGTCAGCTGAGCAGGGTTAATTTGAGATTTCTCGCCCTGATTGAAAATTTGACAGTTAATTAGCGAAATCAATTTTTGAAAACTGAGGATTAACTCAACTGTTAACTTACTCTCCAGAAGTCATTAGTTTCACCGAAAAGTTTATCCGATCGTTAACTTTAGTTTCAGGTATTAATCGAAGTACACGTAAAATGTATCGACACCTAAATTACCACAAAAAAAAAAAAATAGTAATTAACTTTTGAACTTAAAAGAATTCTTTGAGGTTAATTAAAAGTAGAACCGAGATTGCTATGATGCTGACCAGCTCCTTGGCAGCTTTAGTTTCGCAGAAAATAAAAGAGTTTTGACCAAGGAGTCAAAAGGCAGAGTATAAGGATTCATTGGCTGTGAGAGAGGCTTCAACCCAACAAAAGTACTCATTTTTGGATATTGGATTAACGCGGCGACTGCAGAGTGCATATATAAATTGTTGAAGAGCGCAAAAGCCAAGCCAAAATTGCTACATGATTTTTAAGAAATTTAGTAACTTACAAATTTGTTAATATATATATATATATATATCGTAATATTTTCCCCTCAACTAATTTGTTAGTCAAAACACTAATAATTCAGATACTTAAATGGGAAATTGCATTTGTCTGGTCTTGTTTATTTATTTTTTACCGAACTAATGTGATATGACATTGTGGTATATTTATAATACTCTTATTTCCTCTATATATAACAATTTTAAAAAATAAAATTTAGTAGGTAAGGTTAGATGCTATCATCTAAATCTATTTTTACTTAATTTAATGTTACAATTAAAATATATAAATTAAAAAAATACATCGATACAATAATAATAATAATAATAATAATAATAATAAGACACACAACTAAAATAATAAATAAAGGGAGATTGATATGTGTAAATGATAGATCCGTATTTATTGAACTCTCACAAAAAAAAAAAAATTAATTTAAAAAATAATTAAAAATAATAGACACGTGTAGATGTCCACTTTACTATAACTGATATTTATACTAAATTATTAAAATGGAAAGGGAGAAGTTCACTTTGGTGTCACTTAAAGTTTACACACAATTTTAGGTGCCTTGAGTGTCCTTTGACTTTTAATAATTCCTCAATTTGACAAAGAAAAATAAGGAATAGAGAAGAATACACACGTAATATACTTGCATTCACATACATATATATATATATATATGGCTCCGTTTGATTTGTAAATAAATTTTAAAAAATTCTATAAATCTCTGTTAACTTTATATCACATCAACTTTTTTCTTTCACTACACGCATTACGAACTCTCAATTTATCTCACTACAAATTCATCCTAAATATTTTATTCAATAAATATTGATATTTAGTACAAATGAAAAACATATATTCTTTTGTCTATATTTATTTTAAAATTTATTTGTATGTGTTTTTAGTTTGTTTTAAATTTTATTGGTAGTAATCTCCTTTTTACACGATGATATTTGGTTCATCAACTTTCACGAAAAAAATAACTTTTGTTAATTTTTTTTTAATTTTTTCTGACTTTTTTTCACCAAAACTAATTTTTACCAATTCTCTTAATTTTTTTTTTAAATTTTACCAAATACTTTAATACCCAATTTTGTGTTTAAACTTACCAAAATTTTGTGATCCAAATGACCTCTACAAATATGCATAAGGTATCGTTATCAAATCACCTAATGGGAAAAAAAAAAGAGGAGGTTGATATAGTAATACTATGTCAGTCTCATAGTATATTTTAGTTTAAATTTTTAGATACATTTATATTATTTTAATTTAAAAAATAAAATAATAATTATATTTAAACCATTAAATTTTAATTTAACAGTTTCGATTGTAAATCATAGACCTGATATAGCATTGCAGTAAATTTGACAAGATTTGATTTGATTTAAAGAAAATTTTCATTAATTCTTATATTTGAAATTAAAATAATATTTTATAAATTAGATTTGATTTCATTTGATAACTTAAAATTTAAAAATTTTAAATCATTTGAAATATAATCTAAAATAATAAAATTTGATTATAATTCATTTATTTAAACCATTTAAGTAAGTGGACAACTTTATCCTCGTATATCATATTTATCATTTTTTTTACTTTTTATTAACATGATCAAATTTAATATTCTCTTAAATCAAATTAATTTAATTTTTAAATTCAAAATATATTTAAAATACAAAATTTTATTTACTAAATTAAAACAAATCAAATTAATTTTTTTAAAATCAAACCAATTATAAGAATAGAATATTTTCAAACGAAGCTTTAAATACTTTCTGAAAATCGAAGGGTAGTATATGTGACCTAAACTGCGATTTGGTCAATAAAGCTGTGATTAGATCCAATGCTCTCAACCCCACCACAGCTTTCCTGTGACTTTGCCACATCGAACACACACGTATATATAAATAAAAAAATAAAAATTAAAACCCTCTTTTCTCTCCCTCTCTCTCTTTGTTTTCCGTCTGAAACTTCTTTATCTCCTATGGCCGCTCCGGGCCACCTTCTGAGTCTCACTCCATCGCTTCCCTCCCGGCGCAAATTCGCCCCCGCCACCGCTCACAACACCACCCTCACCGGACGCCTCCGATCCACTGCCGTTAAATGTGACCTCACGTCCTCCCCCCAAAACCCTAAACCCTTGAAGGGTGCGCCTCCCAAACCCCTCATCTCACTAACCAAAACCATAGCAGTCTCCGCCGCCACTGGAATCCTCTTCCACCTAGCATACTCAGCTCCTTTCATTGGGAATGGTTCCGGTGGCGGCGGGGGAGGAGGATGGGGGGGAGGTGGTGGTGGTGCTGGTGGTGGAGATGGGGGTTTCTGGTCGAGAATATTCTCACCGGCTGCGGTTGCGAAGGATGACGATTCGCCGTCTCAGGAATGGGACTCCCACGGCCTTCCGGCTAACATTGTGGTCCAGCTTAACAAGCTCAGCGGTTTCAAGAAATACAAAGTCTCCGATATCTTATTCTTCGATCGGAACCGTTGGGCCACCGTTGGCACCGAGGACTCCTTCTTCGAGATGGTCTCGCTTCGTCCTGGCGGCATATATACCAAAGCCCAGCTCCAGAAAGAGCTTGAGACCCTTGCGACTTGCGGGATGTTCGAGAAAGTGGATCTTGAGGCCAAGACCAATCCCGACGGAACTATCGGAGTCACGATAGCCTTCTCCGAGAGTACCTGGCAGTCGGCTGATAGGTTTAGGTGCATCAATGTGGGTCTAATGCCGCAATCAAAACCCATCGAAATGGACCCCGATATGACGGAGAAGGAGACAATTGAGTATATGAGGAATCAGGAGAAGGAGTATAAGAGGAGAATTGACAGGGCAAGGCCGTGTTTGTTGCCAATGAGTGTGCACAGGGAGGTGATGCAGATGCTGAGGGATCAAGGGAAGGTAAGCGCCCGGTTGTTGCAGAAGATTCGGGACCTCGTCCAGAAATGGTACCACGACGAGGGGTATGCTTGTGCGCAGGTTGTGAATTTCGGGAATTTGAATACAAAGGAGGTTGTTTGTGAGGTGGTAGAGGGAGATATCACCCAGCTGGTGATTCAATTCCAGGATAAGCTTGGAAATGAATGTGAGGGGAACACTCAACTGGCTGTAGTGAGGCGAGAATTGCCCAGACAGGTGATGCATTTTTTGCTCCTTTTTGTATCATTATTTGCTTCTTAAACATTAATATAAATTTGTTGGTTATGCATTGTTAATTGCTTATTTATCTTCATTGAGTTATTGAGTGCTTCAGTAAATACCCTGTATTAGTTTGTTGGGAATTTGCTTTGTTTACATTCTCTCTGTGATTTGATTGGTTTGACTTTGTTAGTTGTTTAGTAGAGGTTGCAGGTCCTGCTCATAAAGATAGATTAGACATCAAACTCTCTATTTGGGTCCACTGGATAGTTGTTTATTTGGTTGCTGCATTGTGTATTCTGCTTGCAGATCCGGCAAGGACATATTTTCAACATAGAAGCCGGAAAACAAGCTCTGAGGAACATAAATTCTCTAGGTTTGTTTTCCAATATTGAAGTTAATCCACGGCCTGATGAGAAGAATGAGGGAGGGATTATTGTGGAAATAAAGCTCAAAGAACTAGAACAAAAATCGGCTGAAGTCAGTACAGAGTGGAGCATTGTCCCTGGACGTGGAGGACGTCCTACACTGGTATATGAGCTAAAATGTTAATTTAATTTTGTTCAAACATTTTGGATTGGGGTTGGTGTAATTTTTCTCAGTGCCATTTCCTTTTATGAATGTTGTTCAGGCTTCAATTCAGCCTGGTGGAACTGTTTCCTTTGAGCATCGGAATCTTAAAGGGTTAAACAGATCCATTCTTGGCTCAGTGACTACTAGCAACTTCATTAATCCTCAGGTATTTTTCCTTTGAAATTTAATTTTGGTTGATGCACTTAGATTACAAAATTGTGCAGCATTATCATTGTTAAATTTTGTATCCTAACAATGTGGCAATTCTTTCTGCAGGATGATCTTTCTTTCAAGCTTGAGTATGTTCATCCATATTTAGATGGAATAACTAATCCCCGCAATCGCACCTTCCGTGCAAGTTGCTTTAACAGCAGGAAACTGAGTCCAGTCTTCACCGGCGGGCCAGGAGTGGATGAAGTCCCTCCTATATGGGTTGATCGTGCTGGTGTGAAAGCTAATATTACAGAGGTATACTCCACTGATTCTCTTGTCCTCATGCCTTTTGGCCTCTTTTATTTGTTTGTTTTATATATCAGAGTAGGTATTAGGTAACCAATATTGGTCTTGCAGAATTTCACTCGTCAAAGTAAATTCACTTACGGGCTTGTCATGGAAGAGATAACAACACGTGATGAGAGCAGTCACATTTCTCCCAATGGTCAGAGGGTGTTGCCAAGCGGAGGAATCAGTGCAGATGGACCTCCAACAACACTCAGTGGGACTGGCATCGACCGAATGGTATTTGCTCAAGCAAATATTACTCGTGATAACACCAAATTTGTAAATGGAGCGATAGTTGGCGAAAGGAATGTGTTCCAAGTGAGTCTATTAAGCTTACCTTGTTCTTTTACACACTCATCTACTATTTGAAAGGGGATAAAAGAAAAAAAAAAAAAAAAGAATTGTCGAAATTATTTAGTATAATGAGCTGATATATGAGATATTGTTCTAGGAAGTTGTTTCTTATTACTGATTATTGTAATTGGTCAGTTGCCTTTATCTATCTAGGTATTTCTGTATTTCTACTGTTACTTCCCCAGGAATTATTTTCTTTCCCTTGAAAGAAAGTTACGGCCACCAAAATAATTGAGTGATTATTTCATGCCATTCAGGCAGGTTGATCTCATCTTTGGGTGGTTCACAAAAACTATAATCTTTAAGATGTAATTTTGAAAGTAGACTTATATATGAAGGATAATTTGAGTTATGGGTTTGCCTCTAATCATCTGCCTTTTTTGCACCTACTTGAATTTTGTGGGATAATTTCTATTTTCCTTTGCACAATAAAAGATCTTCAGTTGGACTTTCTAAATTGTTATTACAATTTTGTATAGTTTTGATAAGCTTTAATGGACTTTAGTGGTATTGTTGTTTTTGTTACCTACATCCACTCGTGTTCAATGGATATTGTAATCTGAATATTTATAAACTCTGAAAGTTTCATCATAGATTCATAGGAGTTAATGGATTTTGATCTAATAATTTGAGCATAAACTTTGTTTTCCATCGAGAAAGAATCTGCAATGTCTTTTGAGTTCAGTTTCCTTCAAATGTAACAAAGATTTAATTTACTTACTCTGCTTTATGTACAAATTGCAGCTTGACCAAGGCCTTGGCATTGGCAGCAACTTTCCATTTTTTAATCGCCACCAGCTAACAGTGACTCGATTCATTCAATTAAAGCAAGTGGAGGAAGCTGCTGGCAAACCACCACCGCATGTGATGGTCCTTCATGGCCATTATGGCGGTTGCGTGGGAGACCTCGCAAGTTATGATGCTTTTACACTTGGTGGGCCTTATTCAGTGAGAGGTTATAACATGGGAGAGATTGGTGCAGCCAGAAATGTACTTGAGGTAGGAGAAATTACTGAAGATTATCTTATGCCCATTGATTTCATAGGAAAATGGAGATAGAATCTTATTATACAGTCATTATAGGAGCTAATGATCTTTATATTGAAGAAAATAATGATTGTGTTGGTGATTTTTGTATGTAATTTCTGAATCTAATGGCTTCCTGCAGCTTGCTGCTGAGTTGCGGATACCTGTGAGAAACACACATGTTTATGCATTTGCGGAGCATGGAAATGATTTGGGAAGTTCTAAGGATGTAAAGGGAAATCCAACAGAGGTTTATAGGAGAATGGGTTATGGTTCCTCATATGGTGTCGGGGTCAAGCTAGGTCTAGTGAGAGCAGAGTATGCTGTGGATCACAATTCTGGGACCGGTGCTGTATTCTTCAGATTTGGGGAGAGATTTTGAGAAGTGCTTAAAGCTCCGAAGTTTTTGCTAGGTACATTAATCATATATTGTGCTGGAAAAAGGAAAATTTCGTGAAGCTTATCTAGGCGTTCCACAAATTATCTGGCGCTATCCAAGAGAGCTGTAGTGTTCTTATAATCAGAGTGTTTTTTTTTTTTTTTTTTAATTTTAAATATATTGTGCCAGTGTGAACTGAGGTGCTCCATAAGGATTTTATGGAGTCATTCAAGTTTTGTAATAAGGTCCCCTTCTTCCTCTATTTATGGCTGAAAGTTTGTTTTAGTAATTTGGTTTGAATTTGTCTGCAGTTTGGAGGTTTAATTTGTGCTCTACCATGTGTGAGATTGAATTTGAATTGTTATGTACTATGTTTTGCACGGTACTCAGGATGAATACATTGTTGGGATGTTTCAAATGGATTTACTCTTCAAAAAGAGTTGATGCTTCCATCTGCATGAGAGATTTCTGAATGGAACTATAGAAAAGCGGTAATTTCTTGGTTGCACAGAGATGTGTAATTTATGGTGTCTTGTGTTTGGGAACTGTTTTATATTTTTGAAAGTGGCAGCGGAAATGGATTTATTTATTGCAACAGAAATGGATTTAGAGAGAGAGAGAGAGAGAAGAGGGAGCCTTTTTTTTTTTTTTTAATTTTGAATGCTTTTTCGAAAACATGTTGTATTTATGAGAAAGGGTTGTGAAATGTTTTAATCCTCAAAAGCGGTTTCTACAATGAAAATAAAAATAATGTAAAAATGGTAGGGCTTGATATCATTGATTTTGACAACTACAACGGGGCGAGGATTTTGCTGCCCTAGCAAAAGCTTCTCCCCTCCGCCTTAGTTTTCTATTCTTGTAAAATTACAATAATAACCTGAGTCTGGTGGAAAAACTCGTGTGGCATAAGTATCCTTGATAAACCTTTAATCCAAACACAGGTTACAAGTTTCTCACTAACATCAACAAAGAAGCAAAATTGCAGGAAGTAATGTAATTAGGTCGACCGTCAATACGTGGCGTGTAGAATTCCCATGCTAGACGAGAAAAGCTGTGGAAAGGCAATCACAGCATCAACAATACCAAGCAGGCCTTGCCTGCGGAAACTTTTGCTTTCATTTCCAATAAGGACAGGTCAAGGGTGTATCACCGTCACCAAAAATGGATCATTTCAAGTTGAGCTTGGGTTAAAAAAAAAAAAAAAAAAAACTTTTCTTTTTAACTGATTGCTAAATAATTGCTAAAAAGATAACCATTTTTTGTGTTTAAAAAAAAAAAGAAACTAATTTTTTAACAGTTGACTTTTTAACTTTTTTGTTAATTTAACATTTTTGTCCTTCAAAATTTAAAAAAAATTTAAAATATAAGAAGATAAATTTAACCATTTAAATAAAAAACTAAAAAACTAATAATTAATAACTCAACCACTGACACATCCCCCCAAAACACAACCTCTATAAAACAAAAGTAAATGTTTTATGCTTATTAAAATGTGGTATGACTGGGAGTAAACTTTTTATGAAGTTATCATATCATTAAAATATTTTGACATAGAAAAATTATTTTTTTCAAAATAATAATTAATTATGAAAAATAAAATAATATTGAGATTCATAAAACTTAAACTTATTAGTTATTATCATACAATTATTATCAATTCACTATTTTTTCAAAGGCCTTTTCTAATGAAAATATTACATATATATATATATATATATAAATCTCTTTAGATTATTAAATTCAATATATTGAAACATTAGTGTCTCACGTTTTAGAACATGTGTGCTAAAATGTGATTTGCGAAAGTTGTAGTGATTTTGGTAAGTATGGGATGTACTTTTAATGAACTTGCTAAGTTATAGTAGATCAAAAACAATATGCTCATTACGGAACTGGAAGCAATATATAAATAAATAATTCATATGAAGGATCAAAACATAAAAGGCTGATGCAAATAAATGTGACCTATGTTACATAAACTTCTCAAAAAATATAATATACCCAAATCAAATACTTGACACTTTGAGTAAGAAAACTTGAATAAGAATATGATATAAGTGTGTCAATGTCATTGAATATTCATATGAACATATTTAATAATTAAATTGTATCTCATAATTATGCATAAATCTTATATTTTATGCATGAAATACTGTAATGAAAATTTGCTAATATCATATTATCCAATAAAATAAAATATAATTATATTAAATATTTAAAAATTTTCCCATGTCTCTGTACTCTTAAACAAGAGAATTGACGAATCTAACCCTTAATATCACATCCGTACCAACACCCATACCCAGGTCATATAACATAGAATGTGACCCACACAAAAAAAAAAAAAAAAAAACAGTTTCCAGTCTCGTGGAATGTGGGAAAAGAACACTTAAACAATCAAGCAGATGCTAATTAACTTATGGCTTGGTTTTTAGTTGATTTGTGTTTTTAGCTCAAAACAATGCTTAGTAAAGTCATTAATACATGAGATAACACCATCTATTAATTAAGAAAAAAAGGCAGAAGGCAGAAATATACTTAATGTCCTCTGCATAGACCAGAAGTAATACACCAGGAGCTTGCTTCCACTTCAACATAGAAATATGCACATAGAGAGGATTACACTATGGCTTGGTTTCTAGTTGATTTGTGTTTTTAGCTGAGAACACTGTTTAATAAAGTCATTAATACATGAGATAACACCATTTATTAATTAATAAAAAAGGTCAGAAATGTACTTGATGTCCTCTGCATGGAACAGAAGTAATACACCAGAAACTTGCTTCCACTTCAACATAACAAGAAATATGCACACATAGAAAGAGAGAGAGAGAGAGAGAGAGAGAGAGCGCTTGTGTCTTCGCCAGATTCTGATACAACCTCTCGTGTCTTCGCCAGATTCTGATACAACCATACATGCAACTGGAATACAACTCAAATTGTCTCCAATGCTTTCTTACGAACTCCAAACGTGTCTGGTAGGATTTTCTTAAAACCTTTGAATCTACAACAAAAGTATAAATGTAATCTGAAATTCAATGGAAACACCAGGTATACAAAACAAGAGAAATTTTACTTCTGCATTGAAACTACCCATACCTGTTGCATTCAATCTCTTAGGTATCTGAAAAAAAAAAAAAAAAAGCAACGCTTCCTTTTATTTATTTATTTTTTTCACTTGCACACTTCATTCTCCTCCTCCTCTAATACCACTTGAAGGTATATATGTAAATATACCCCCCTGGAAATTATTGTATTCATTGCATTTTACGTTACAACTGAAAACAAAAACATTTTCTAGTGTTGGGCCCTTGAGAACATTTAGTAATTGCCACGACAAAAGAAATTTCTCAGAACATTTTCCAGTGTTGGGCCATTGAGAACATTTAGTCATTGCCATCACTACAGAAATTTCTGAGAGTTTGCATTTCATAAAACATGACCATTTCAAATGGTTAATGCCATTAGAGATGATGTGTGTTAGTTGCTAATGGATTTCAAGCAATACTATCTCCATCTCAAACATGGACCAACCAAATCAAATGATGCTACCTTCTAGCAAAAAAGGAACAACTATTAAACAAGTAGATTTTGTACACTTTACGTCTTGATTCTAGCATATGTTATGGGTCCATTGAGGGGTGCAAGTAAAGGTGAATCAAGCTGAGATTGAGGATGTTTGGCCTTGTCTTGGTTAAACTATATGGCTATTAAGGCCCAGCTAGCTTTCAAGAAAGCACAACAAAGCCAAGCTTGAGCTTGGATCATCCCCTCCATGTACATGCAGTTTAGGCATAGTGACACAACAGCGAGGTGTTTGGTGGGATATTGTTTAATTCATTCCCGAGTACAACCAACTGACATCCTTGAATATAGACGTTCTTGAATCCACAATAACAACAAAGAGAACACAAGGTTCTAATTAATCAAAGTTGTATTGATGAATTAAATTAATAAAACTGAAGTTGCAAGCCGATTTATAATACTAAACTAATCCTAAAACTTAATCCCAATGGAAATCAGTTTCCAAAGAGTTTTCCTAATCAAACTTGTAAAATAAACTAAATCCTAATTCCAAATGGATTACAATATGGCCTTTGGCCCAAAAATAAAGACAAATAATTAAACTAAAACATTTAAATGAATACTTAATAAAATAAGAAAGAAGTTAATAATGTCCAGCAAAATCGCAGTTGAATTGGGACCGACATCTGGACATGAAGCAATTTTCTGAAGGCTGTCCAACGCTGTGTCTTACATTTGAAAGGGAAGGTCCAGAGACTATGATTTGAACAGTTTTTGTTGTTCACACGAGCCTACTTCTGTTTGAACAGAAACAAGGTAGAGGCTAATTTTGTGGTCTTTTGGCTACCATTTTCAATTCCTCTTTGGATTCAAACACTTCCATAAAGCCCATAATTCTTTCCTTGTGGTCGGACTTTTGTTAGACAAAACAAAGGTCGAGTCCAAATTAAACACCATATAACTACATGGGTGAGACTGTGAAACCACATCTTCTGGTCATAGAGAAAACAATTGCATCAAACATTAGGATTTACAAATAATTCTGACTTTGAGATTATGGCATAATTTCATTACTTATGACAACTAGTTGATGACTTGTACAAAGAAGACCACTGTAAGTAAGTCGTAGACGTAAAAGAGGGAATGGAATAAGCAACTCCCAAAAAGTGAAGGATCGGTGGCATCCTTTTGGTGCTTTCGATTCCATGATAACTCATGAATGTGCCACTGTCTCACTGGGTTTGGTAGCAATATTTACTTGCAAGGTTAACTTCCTTACCATATGTTATATTAAAGGGGCCCCAACAGACTTGCACTTAACTAATTGTCTATTAAATGCTATATCCACACATGTTCATAAGCTTAATATCCAGATTATATGATAGTACAATAATTCTACGATATTTACTTGTCATATTTTCGTGTGTTTGTGTTCAAATGTTACAGCAGAAGAAAACGCTTATGAGGCAACTAAGTTGTAAGCCTAGTCCCATCTACTTGAACAATGTCAAGGCAACTATAGTGCACTGGACCAAGATTCAAGTAACACTCACATAAGAGCATTCACCCACACATTAGACTCATGTCACATCGGAAGCACGACCTTTGTGCACTCAAGCTTATTAATCCAATCCACCAAAGAATGTGCTACACAACAATAGCAAACCACAAGCATGCCTGACAAGTAATGTGCCTAGTGCAAGACTACCTAGCAACACGTTACAAAGCACCATACTTCAAACTATCCACCGAAAGGACCAAGCATTCACATTCCAAACGTGGCCTGCGAGGCGCAAGCCCACAACCAAGCTCAGCATACCCGTAGATAAGAAAAGCCCAACAAGACCCTTGTCCAACATCACCTATAAGGCAACAGAGCACCATTGAAGATCCAGGACGACACACCATCTGAACCATTGTCCGCATAGCAAGGTTCACTGAAGGCCACAAGCACGGTGTCATGCCACACTAGTGACTCAAACAATTGAATATGCTTGGAAGTCTATCAAATAACTTGAGGTAGGTTCAGATTAACAATTCCAGATTATCACATAGTCAAGCAAACTTTAACCTACACTACCTTATAAGATACTCCAATACTGTAAGAAAAACCACCGGCCTCATAAACTTGAAAGACGGATGTGAAAATCAACGAAGTGAAAGAGAAATGAATGTGATCTAGAAGCTTGATGATTTCAAATGAGTTATCATTGTCCAGCTGTAGATAAAGGTAGATCATTTTGGTCTTAAATGTACAGCAAGTACAATACATATATAAATATATATTTTTTGGGAGGGGGGAGGGGGGATATTATACGTCCATATAAAGATCCTATATGAAGAACCAATTGTCTATGAAACATAAGTAGAATATCCGATCCACTATGTACCTGGGCAATATTAGGCCTAAGAACCAGTTCAGGACCTGATTCAAAGGGCAATGCATCTTTCAAATAAGACAGCATTTCTTTCTTCAAGTCACTCCAGGTAGTCATTGTTTTGGGAGTTTTGGGTTGGGGGGGGGGGGGACATTATACATCCATATAAAGATCCTATACGAAGAACCAATTGTCTATGGAACATAAGTAGCATATCTGATCTGCTATGTACCTGGGCAATAGTAGGCCAAAGGACCAGTTCAGGACCTGATTCAAAGGGCAATGCATCTTTCAAATAAGACAGCATTTCTTTCTGCAAGTCACTTCCGGTAGTCATTTTTTTGGGAGCAGAAACACTTTGAGCTAGTCAAAGGTAATTGCAAATTTTTCATATTTAGGGGTGTGCTACCATTAGAAACATTTTGCTGCATTCAGCTGTTCATCAAGTGGGACCTCAACTGGATGAACAGTTTGCAGGTGCACAATTGCGACTATGAAGATGGACATGGCATTCCACTTCACAATTAATCAGACAGATTAAATAGAATGGAGCTATCACTATCAATACCAGGTTTCAATAGAAAATTAATAGGCTCCTACATCTTGCAGTCCAGTTATGCTTATCAAAAATATCAAGCAGTCTAAATCCATTAAATGTAATTGAAGTCCTTTCATAACTCGAATAGATAAGAATCCAACATCAATCCTGTCACTAATTTGTAGCCAGTAAGATTATGCCAATGTAACTATTATCAAATAGGGAAGAAACTCACCTCTCTGTCAAAGGCAGTGTCATTTATCATTAGGAGTAACATGTTGATACTGTACAACAGAACCGAACTTGTTTCCAGACCATTCTCGTTGCTGCACCATATTGTAGAAATGAGACTCAAACCCGTGATAAGAACCAGCTGCGACCGGATTGCCAACAGATATCCCCTTATGCCCATGAGCGTGGGCCATGCCAATCACCGGCATATGCATCATCTGGGGTGGATAAGGCATCGGCATCGGCATCGGCGTTTGCACGTGCCCATTCCCGTGCCCGTGAACACTCCTCCCGGACTCATGAACTACCTGCGGCACAGGCGTAGATGCGAAAAGATCATCCGACGACGACGGACCCTCGTTCGATAACCCCTGCATCCTCTTTAGATACAGTCGATACTTCTGCAGGTGACTAGCCACGTTTTCGCGAGTCAAGCCCTCGACGTTCATCAATTGCATGATCCTCTTCGGCACGGCTTCTGTGATACCTACGTGGGCAACAACGTCAACAAACCGCTTGTGTAGCTGTGGTGTCCAGACCAGCCGCGGCCGCTTCAGCGTCCTCGCCGACGGATCGTCGATCCCGTTTTCTGTCCCCATCGCCGAGTCCGAGTCCGCCTCCTCGGCGCCGCTATCGGTCCTCCTCAGCTTCCTCGAATCCGACCCGTCCCTAGTCAGATCCCCATCATCTCCTTCCACACGCGATCCGATTCCAGTCCCCTCCTCGTTAAACGACTTCAAATTAAAATTATTAGACGACGAAAGCGCATGAAACTGCTCCCGGATACCCTCGAGAGTGTTCTGTGACGCCCGATTCACATCCATCACGCTCCGGTAGATCTCCGGAGATAGGCTGAACGCCGAGGCGAGCTCCGGCGGGATCAAGGACTGGGACAACGGCGTGAGATCGTCGCCGTTGGGTAGTCCCACCTCCCACTCGGAGACTCGGCCATCATCTTCGACGCCGCCCTGGTAATCAGTCATCTTCAGCGTTTGGTTTCGATTCACACATCAGAACCAATCCCTGGGGTTTCCATTTTCCAATTCATCACAACAGCTTCCGTTTTGGATCAAAAGTCAGTGAGAACTACGGAGTCAGAAGAAGAAGGGGAGAGAGAGAGACGGACAGAGAGAGCTGGGAGATACTTCAGAAAAAGTCATTCAGAAAAGAGCGGTCGAGGTTTTGGGAAAAGTGTGGGAAAAGTGCAATGTCTGATTCCAGCTGGGTGAAATCCAATTGCCAACGTGGACGTCTGAGCCAGATATTTTAGATCCTCTCACGCTCTAGCTGTGGAGGAAGGATTGGCAATTACATAATTCGGAGTGCGCATCCACGTGGAGCAATAGGAGTGGATAATGTTGGTGCCCAGCTGGGCGGTAAGGTTGATTTGTGTATGGTTTCGGTATTCGATTATCAAACCAGTGGACGCAAGATTGGCGCAAAATCTATTACAGGAGTTAAGGCCGCGTTTGGTGCATTAAATTTTTGTGAAAATTTTTGAAAATCTCTATATATTTTTATACATTCTCACTTTTTTAAAATTTTAAAAAAATTCAATACCTTTCAAAAAAAAAGTCAATAACTAGAATTCGATTAATCAAAATACAAAAATTTTTTCACCATTCTCATCATGGACTCTCAAACAATCGAATGACACCTACTTTGACTATTTTTTGTAGGGTCATAAAAACTGTTCCAACGGATTAAAGAAATCGTTCCAACGGATTTGCGCAGTCAATTTCCGTCCAAACGGTTTCTACAATCCGTTTGAACAGATTATAATGTAAAGAAGTTATGACTATCCAAAATTTTGAATCCGTCCAAACGAAAATCTAATCCGTTAGAATGGAAATCTTACTATTTATTTTAAAAAAAACGCAGTTTGATATGTGTGCACCAAACACAAAAATTTTTTTCAAATCACATTTTATCTCACTTTTTATCACTCCAAACTCACCCAAAATGTGAAAATTAAATGTTATAATTTTATCAGTATTAATTTAATTGAATTAATAAATATAATTAACTGAATTAATAAATACTAATAAAATTACAACTATTGATTTTTACACTTTAACCATTACAACTAATGAAATCAGAGTTATTAATTTCTACACTTGCAGAAAATTTTTCGCTTCAGTCACATGGAACCCTTAGTTTATTTGGGTTTCGTTTAAAAATTCTATTGAGTTTAAAATGGTCTCGAAATTTTGTTGGCTAAAAGCTTTTAAATTAAGTTTGAAATGAGTTGAGTTGATTTTGTCGTTGCAAGAAAATATATATGATACAGGTGAGCCCACGTGTGTTGGGCTTGGGCCGATCTGCGCCGACATGTATTGGACTCTCCCATTCAAAAAGTTTTCTGGAATGATCTAAAAAGCTCAATGAGCAACTGAAATCCACGTTGGATAATCACCGAAAGTACTAGAATACTCATTTTCTTCTTTTAAATACCCAACACGTCCCTCAACTCTCTCGCAGTTGAAATTGAACTCGAGCATTAACATTCATCGACGCGTAACATTCTAGCCTTCTAGGCAACCAAACAGAGTCATGATTCTTAAATCCACCGTCAAACTAAGCCCCCAGAGCTTTCTCTCGCCTGAATTCGATTTTCATTCGATCAAAAACTACAGCTAAAAGATGTCGCTGACTCCAGGATTCTTCGGCAACAGGCTAGGCAGCAGCGCTTTCGATCCCTTCTGTCTAGAAGTTTGGGACCCTTTCAGGGACTTTCGATTCCCATTCCCTCAGCTTTCTCAGAAAAATTCAGCATTTGTTAGCACCCGCGTGGACTGGAAGGAGATCCCTGAAGCTCACGTGTTGAAGGCTGATCTTCCGGGGCTGAAGAAAGAGGAAAATTTGAAGGCCGATCTTCCGGGGCTGAAGAAAGAGAGAGTGAAGATCTTCCGGGGCTGAAGAAAGAGGAAGTGAAGGTCGACAACAGGGTCCTTCAGATTAGCGGAGAGAGAAGTGTCGAGGAGGAGGACAAGCACGAGAAGTGGCATCGCGTGGAATGCAGCAGCAGCAATTTCACGAGGCGATTCCGATTGCCAGAAAATGCTAAGGTGGAGGGGGTTAAAGCCTCCATGGAGAATGGAGTTCTGACCGTGACGGCTCCAAAGGTGGACGTGAAGAAGCCTGTTGTTTAAACCATTGAAATCTCTAGTTAATGAGCGTGGCCTTTAGCTCAGTTATTAAGAGCATTTCCTGTCCGCTTATGACTCGAATTCGAGTCTTTCCCCTCCCCAATAAAAAAAAAAAAAAAATTCACCTTTCAAAAAAAAAAAAAAAAAAAGAAATCTCTGGTTAAAAATTAAAAATTTACGTCCACAAACGTACCTATGTGTAACGATTAATTACCCAAAAAAAAAAAACCTCTGTGTAACGATTGCTACTCTTTCGCCCGGGGGGGAGAACTGGACTTGGGAGATCTTTGTGTGGCTGTGTGTAATGGCAACAATGTAATAATTTACACTATCTATATTATATTATGCGGCAAACTGTAATTACACGAGATTGACATTAACATATTATTCATTTATTTTAATTACTAATATCACAGTGTGGTTATTGATTAGAAAATGATATTAACAGCAATAAATAAATGTGAGAGAGAGAGAGAGAATCCATGGTTTGAGAAAACAAAATCGCCACAGCACAAAGCAGACAAATAAAGAGACCTAAGCATTATATCCATCCAAATATGGAAAATTGTCAAACACCATACATGCGAAATTTTCCAGCCTCAACTAAGCATCAACTCTCCACAAGGCAACATTTGTACAGTCATGGCGATATATGTAACTTACTACCTCAAAAGTTCCATTTTTTTTTTTTTACACCCCTTGTATTGTCACTTTTTTTTCTCCCTCTTTGCAGGCGCATCGCATGTGGTACCCACCTCGGCCTACCTGATTCTATGTATAAACCCATCTTAAACTACACAATGTACAGTTTACTAGTAGTACAAGCAACAACTTTTATTTCCGATCGGCTCTCACCTTCTTAAAGACAGGTAGAGCAACAGCACTAGATAACTAGTAAAGAGAGAGAGAGAGAGAGAGAGACATAGCTCAAACTAGCCTCAGTTAGCTGTACAACAACTTCCTTTCCTAATGCATCTAAGCAAGCTGAGGAGACTGTGCAGCAATTCTCCTTTCTGCAAAGAATTTAAATAAAAATAGTTAGGAGCTTTAGTTATCAAACGTAAGAATCGTGCTAGAGCTGGAAAGGAATTGAAAATTTATGGCAGTGCTTCAACTGTGGCAATATATAGATCTATACCCTTTAGTTATACTCATGTTACCCATCATTGAAATATAGGGGCCGTTTGCCTCAACAAAATCCACCGAAACTTACAAAATCCACCGAAACTTTTTCTAACTTCTTCCAATAAAATTTTATTTATTTCAATTATTTTGGCCATCCAAACACCACCATAAACAACCCCGTGCTAGGGGAGTTGGGTATTTTCTAGTGCAGAAAAATGCTTCTCACAAATGCAAGAGGCAGCAAGTGTTCGATGAATGGGGACAAAGGCAAGAATCAATTACCTCCAGCAGCAACAAGCTTCTCTACACGGGCAACGATATGCTTTCCGTAAGTATACTTTTTCAGTGCATTCAGATGAACCTTAATCCGTGACAAGATCAGCTCACGTTGATGATCGTCACAAGTTTCCAATACCTTTTGTACAACATAGTTTGCGAACTGGTCTTTCATCATTGCCTGGATGCACAAAACAAGCCTTTTAATAGGGAATGGGTTATTATATTTTTGGCCCTAAGAAGAGCCATATACTTTATTAAGCCCAAGGAAATCATATCAATTTTCACAATCTTGTCTCACCTCCTTGCTATTTAGCACCTAACTTGTATCGTATCACAAGTTTGTGCAGGGTAAGTCAACTAGTCAATGTTGCTCATTAGTAAACTGTCCAAATTAACTCTCTCATTTTGTTTTTATTTGGTGGCCCTCCTAATATCCAACAAATATAGTTGTTTCCCATTTTTTCCCTTCTCATATTTTTGTTCATCCCAGCTAAAATCATTTTGTGTGAAAACGTGAGTGACTAAATCGAGTAATTTTTCAAAAAATGAAAGCAACAAAATAATTTGCATGTAAAAGCATACACTCAATATCTTTATTCCTTGCAAGATGCAACATAGTTGTAAACATACTTTTATTTAACGGAATCCAAAGAGAAAATTTACTACCTGATAATTCTAGAATCAAGTTCTCTGTTGACTGTTGGGTAAAGGATCAAGTTCAAAACAGAAATTGAGAGAAAAGGAGATGCAAATAATGAAGAAATAATTATTCAAACGAATTGTTTGTGCAATTAAAATGAAAATTTTTATTTTTAGCCATTTTTCTTCATGCACTTTTTTAAAGAAGAGTTTATTCAATGTGTCTGACTGCGGCTTGACCTTTATCTATGTTATATGCTACCCTGAGCTAAGCCCCTCGGCTTCCTGTCTGAGAAGCCAGAACCTCAAATGCTCATCTTTGTCTTTGACAACTAGGTTTTCAAATAAAGTTAAGTGCGTCATTTATGATAACTACAAAGATTTATTATGGATGACTACAGGTTTGATCTATTAACTAAAAACTACCACAGTTTTTTTTTTTAACATATCTAGAAGATGGAGAACACAATCTACAACAAATAAATTGCTTATTTTCAGAACATGATACTAAAAAAAAGGAGCGGCATGACGTGCACAGGCCACGCCAACTTGATAGCCTACCTAGGATGAAGATAGATTAATAAAATCATAATGAGGCACACCCAAGGAAGGGAAAGGGAAGAGTAACAACTTGTCCAGTGAGAGAACAGCTGTAGGCACGAATTTTCATTTCATGTAGTTACAGAAAGGAAACAGAGGTATAACCAACCTGAAGAGGCTCATTTTCATCAGTAGAGCCAAGCATCTCATTCACCAGAAGCTGACGTTCAGAAGGCCCACCAAAAGATAAACATTTCTCCACAACATTGGAAGCAAACTTCTGCTGGCTCATCTGAACTATCTTCCCAGCTAACTCCTTGATTATGGAAGAACGCTCATGCGGCTTCCCATGCTCAAGTACATGCTGTTGGGGAAAAAGTATCATAGAAGAACTCCAAAAACTTAAAAGAGTCATATCTCAGACAGAACAAAATAATTGTCCAGTCTACAGGGGTATTTAATCTATGCATTCTGGTGTGTATGCAAATCTTGTTATGGGCAAGGGGATGGGTTTGGACTTCACATTGGCCCCCAGCAACTCAAATCCAGATATTTATTTATTTATTTATTTTGATGAGTAATTATATATGGATATGATCATATGGACCCTGCTTCTTGTAAAAAAAAAAACTAGACTCCAGATCACATACAAGTCAAGCAGCTGTTCATCACAAATGACCATATGCAATTACTATGTCTTTCGGATTAGCTCATCGTATCAATGCCCTTAAGACTGGCCTATGTAATCCCATACAGGGAATACCATACTCCTAAACAAGGTTGAGTACCTGAACGACATAATTGCCATACTGATCCTGTGCCAACATGCTAACACATCCTAAAATTTCATCCATCACTTTACTCTCGGTTTTTGGGTCCCTGCAGTGCTCCAGTATCCTCTGTTTCAGAATAAAAATAAACAAAGAAACATCATTTATTATCTTTCTGTCCTTTAAAATACTCCCATCTTAAAACATAAAAGATCAGAAATATGCAAAACAGTTTTTATACCTGTATCACACGGCACCCATATGGATGAGTGGAAAGGGTAACAACTTGATCAAAAAATGTTGAAACAATGAACTGAATGTGTTCTTCAGGAACACATTCAATACACTTCTGGATGACATGGTTCCCATTCTGATCACGCACACAACGCATGATATGACCATCAAGCTCTTGAACCATTTTAATCTTTTGATCCACATCAACAACTTCGATTGCCTGAATCAAAAAACAAAGTTAATTATTGCAAAGTTGATATATTGGCATATTCGAAATCAAAATTTTGATTCAAACCCTTTAGGAGGTCCCCAAAAAAATGGAAACTTTTCGAGACGTTCCAAATATGCAAGGAAACTGAGAAAATTCTTAAACAGGTCAAAATGCATGGACACAAATTAAATAACTGATCAATTGAAGGCAAATGGGCCTACACCTGGTCATCGAGAGGTAAAAGAAAAGCAAACAAGCAACCTAAAATAATCATGAACAATTCTTTATTGCTTTGAAAGTGTAAATTACACTAACCCTGGCCAATAAAACATCCACCTCCATGGCAATCTTCAAAAGACAGATTAACATAAGTTCATCCCTCCTCGCATCTCTTTCCCCGCTTGCAAATGTATATATAAAAAATTTTATTTTAACTTAATTTAAGGTTGAGCTCTAGCACAGCAGTAAGACTGCCCCTTTGCAACGCAGATGTCATGAGTTCAATACTCAGAAACTCTCTCTTTAATTAGTGAGGTAAGACTGCTTACATTGCCCTTCCTCAAACCCCGCATAGGCGGGAACCTCATGCACTAGGCGACCCTTTAGTTTATGTAATTCAAGATAAGATTAGCAAAGTCCATGTTAATTCTAATGAAAAAGGTGTCGTTGAACTGCTCATCCACTAGTAGAAGAAAGGTGGTGATGGTGGTGTGTGGGGAAAGAGAGAGAGAAAAGTGAAATGATTATTTTAATTTTTTCGCTTTTTATTTACAAAACAGTGTTATTTTTTATTCAAAAAAGGTGAGGCATAATTAAAGCTGGGAGGACAGTGTTACTTACAGTATCATAGGTGGGTCATTTGTGTAATATGACTGAACCCCGGGTATTTGGTGTAAATTATTCTTAAAAAATCTAATACAAGCTGAGAGATTATTTATCGAGGGAGGAGAAGAAATCAAAACATTAAATTTAACCAGAATTGGTTTCAGTTCAATTATGAAGAGGGGCATGTGTCTTCAGAATTTAATTATTAAAAAGTGAATTTAACCAGGACACCTTCAGTGGGTCATAACTATGTGAATCTCAGTTTTCAATCAACATTTCTTGCAGGATCTGAGGAAACAAAAGGCCAAAACTTACTAACCAATTCAATGAAATCCAAGGAATTTGTAAAACAATTAAGTAGAAGATAATATGAGATCTGTATCCATTCCAAGGCCAAATATATGGTTTCACACAAATATTTAGATGACATAACCAGTGTTGGTGTGCCATAGAAGGAATCCGGTTACATAAACTTGCAGGACACATTGAAAATCTAAATGCAGCTCAGCCAGAAATTATATTACCTTCTGGATTACTCGACACCCGTACATTTGAAGGCTAAGTGTCAGAACATGCCCAAAAAGCTTATTGGCCAGTTCTCTTCTCTGGGATGCAATTCCATGCTCGAAAAACTGAAATTAAAACACAACTACGTTCTGCGTAAACATAAGGGTTACATGTTATATGCATTAAGTGGGAAACAGCGTTGGAATTTTGAGTACCTTTTGAATCACATAATTACCAAACACATCAGTCATCAAAGTAAGGGCTTGGGGAATTATTTCATCAAAAACCATGTTTTTCTCCTCTGTCGTCGCTGTTTCAAGCTTTTGTTGAATGAATCGGCTCCCATATTGATCCGCACTGCTCATGTTAAATGTTTCATCAGAAATTTTTAAATTCATGATGGTTCCCCAGTATTCATGCTCAAAAAATTCCTAAGCAGCACATACCTGAACTCAACGACATGACCAGCAATTTCTGAAAGTTCAAAACACTTAGCTTTATTGCTCTTAAACTCTTCCAGCAAAGAGGACGCAAAGCTATCTTCCACATTACAACTAGCCTGTAAGTGCCAGGGTCCCATTACACCTCCAGCCAAGTTTCTCATCCCAGAAGGGAATCGCATATTAAGTTCACCATGCCTCATTGGACTACCTAGTCCAACTGGAGAGTTTGGAATGACGGGACTAGCCAAGGGACTTCCAGGATATGACAAACCAACACCATATGTAGGAGTTCCATAGTAACCATGGTGATTAGAACCACCAGTCTTCGTGCCAACAGGAACACCATATTGTGATTTCTGAGCTGATAGCAAAGAGCTCAAATAAGCTTTCTGAAGTAAATCCATGTATGAATTCCCAAGGTAATTCATCCCCATAGAGGGATCACTAAGAGCTGTAGCACAATCACCTGTCCTCAAGTACTGAAGATACATTGGATCCACAGGAGGTGCCTGGAGAGAATTTCCTGCCACCTGGTTCCCAATTCTGTTGAAATTCTGTGATTCCGAAGCTGCGTGGTTTAGATTTGATCCAAAAGGCAAACCTCTTCCCAAAACTCTCGAGTCCATTCCAGGGACAGGAATAGCTGATCCTCCAGCAATATTTTCAAATAAAGGTGGCACATTAGAAGTGCCAAGATGGCCAGCCAGCATGGATGGCATTCCCGTATTTATGGAGTATCCACCTAAACCATAATCTGAAAATGATGAATTAGCACCATCCATGTATGGATAGTGAGAAGGTAAGCTACCTTTGCTGTTCTGAGCAGAAGTAAGAGATCCTTTTAGGTATGTTTTATTAGGAGAAGCTGCAGTTCTATGCAGCTCAACTTGCCTATCTGATACAAAGGAAGCATTACTAAAGTCCAACCCAGAACCATTGCTCCTGCTTGAATCCAAGCATGACACTTTTGCTGACTGATCAGCCAAAGGCATGTGAAAATTCCCAGATTCAAATTTCTTCACGTATGGAGGCTGCTTGACATTATTCTGGCCACTTTGTGAATTAAAGATATAATTCGTCTGATCAGCCACATCCTGTTCAATGTCTAGTGGCAAATGGTCCTCTGCATCTATTATACCACCAGAAAGGTTCATGCCAGATAAAGCAGTGACCAAACTTGCTGACTCTGTAATGGTAGTTGATATGTTGAATGAGTTTGGACTATTAATACTTCTTTTTTCCGACGCACTTACTCTCTCTCCGCCAATAGGAGCAAGGCAAGGACTTGGAGACCTGGCAATGAGTTGGGGATCTGGGGTGGTGCTTCGTGACAAGGAAGCACCCAAAGCAGCAGCATAAGAAAATGATGCTGGAGGGCTGACATTTTGGACGGCAGAAGAGCTCTGAACATTCACACTAGATCCTGTGGTACCTGTAGATGCCAATTCACTAGGAAAATGAGACAGCTCAGCTTCAGTAGAACTTAAGGTTTCGTTTCTTTCAAAAGCATTACGGCTGGCAGGGCGAGAAAGGTTCCCAGGGGCAGGAGTTCCATGCTCCAAATCACCCTGCATCAACAGTAAGTTTCAACTTTACCAATAAGTTCCTACAACGAAGCATGTTCGTGGAAAAATGAATGGAAGGGTCAAAACATACCAACAAATATACTTAAAAATACAAGAGAATTTCAACTGAATGGTCGTATAAGATTTAAATACACCTGCGTTACCATTTCTAAACCATCTCAACACAAAAGCAACAAGAGCCGAGGCTAGGTAGAATTTTTTCAACCTGTTCCCAACCCAAAGAATGAATATATTGGCCAAACCACCTTTAGGTTAACTTGAAAAGGCTCACCGGTCCACCATGTTTTCATAATCCACTGCAGTATCGATTAAGACTGTATTTGGATTTATATGAAGATCTAGAAACATAATTTAAACAAGCTTTGGGCGAAAAAGTTATAATAACGTACATATTGAAGATTAATTGTTAAAATCAATAGCAAAGTCAAAAAATTAAGAACTGGAGCTGCAGGTTAGTAGTTCCAAATTTAATAGCACCCTCTAAAGAGTAAAAATTCAATTGATTTCTGGTCAAAGTACAATATGCGGGACAAGTCTAGTGCTAGATTGAACGAAATTCGAGTAACTTGAAGAGGACCCCACACAACCAATGGTTCAACACAAAGTTAATGATCTAAAAATAAGAACCTTGTCACCCATAGATTCTGCACTTGTAAGAGACAATTGAAGTTCTCATCAACACATAAACCAAATTATTTAGGGTCTACAACATGGATTAGTAATCTTTGGTCAACAAAGCCAAAAGCTAAAAGCCCAAATACAAAATTATAAGAAGGCCACCTACCTACCATAACCCTCCTCCCTACTCTAAGCCAAGGACCAGTAGTGTGAAGGATGATAATGTCCCCACACTATGCTAGCCATAAACCAAAATCAATGCTATAAAGCCAAAATTAATACAAAATCAACTTATCAAATTAAAAAGATCCAAATTAATACTTACCAAAAAATCCAAATAACATGAAGCAACAAAAAATCTTAGGAACACAAGCCAAAATAGAAGTAAATGCAATGAATCTTCTTCACGACACGTGTAAGGAAAACCGGAGTCTTGACAATAGGGCTTGATTTGCTCAAAAGTAACAATTGTACAATACGTGTCAAATATGAAGTGAAGCAATGAATGGCACTAGACAATTGAAGGGACTATAAATCCCATGCACTCAAATTATCATTAATTGAAAAACAGGCATACCCTATATATCAAGGGCACTTCACTACTACTGAGAAAAAACAACATACTACTAACCGGTGGACTTTAACAGGTGAAACAGCAAACCACATGCAAAATTGCATATAAAAGCATAAATATAAGAGAAAACCACCTGAAATATTTCGGCAAAACTCTTCTGCTTCCCACCCAGTCCTAAACAAGGTAAGCCAATCAGTCCATCGCCACCCCACTCTGCTGAACCATAAACTTTTTCCACCTCAGTCTCACTCTCCCCCTTCCTTGAACTAAACCCTGGTGGCATTGAGAACAATGATCTTCCCCCACCAACACTATCATTCCTATTCAATTTCTTTCTATCTCCAATCCCACCAACAGCCGAACTCCCTCCTTGCAATCTCTGTGCAAACCTCCAATCTTCTTTAGATAGCAAAGGCGGTGGCAGCCTAGGGTTTAAATTTCCATTCGTGTAATAATAAGATAAATAAGCAGGATCAGACCTAAGCTCTTCCTCAGACATCATGCCATTAGCGCCCTTACTGTTGGCGAGCTCTGAAAAGGCAGCACCACCACCACCACCATGATTAAACAAACCACCAACGGCACTCAATGAACCCTCAACAGTGGGAGGAGCAGAGCCACTTCTATACAAATTTATCTCCTTCTCAAGATCATCAGCTTCTTGTCTTCGCTGCTCGTGGAGCAACAAGCTAATTTCTTTCTCTAATTCGTCTCCCAATGATCCTTCGTTACCACCAAGCATCGGCTTCCTTCCCAATCCCAACATCTTCACAACTTCCAATTTACCACTCATTTCAAACACCCCCAATACCCAGAAACCCTAATATACTACCAAACAAAACGAACTTTCTGACTATAACACCTAAAACCCAGTTTTTACATGGTAGAATCCCCTCTCTACACTCATAAAAATCCAATCTTTGATCATCAAAACTCCAAGATAGATGGTTTACTTAAACAAAACCATCTAAAACTGGACGATCAAATACGCATAAGCAATAAAGATTCCATTATCAAAATTCAAAAGATTGTAAATAAAAGGAAAACAAGCACTTCCATTGATTGCAGTGCAAGAACAGGTGAAGCTGAAGAAGAGTTTGGACGGTAGGGGTGGTGAGATCAATAAAAGTTAACGGGGCGGAAATAGTTGAAGGCCCTGATCAAATCCGGCGGCGAATCGGTTCTTACAGAGAACCCATCCTAGGGTTTTGCTTTCCAACTGCAGAAGCATGGTTAAATACAGTAACTAAATTTAATTTTCATTTCTATTTTTCGTTTTCAGTTTTCTAAAATATTTTTTGTTTTTTGGAAAGTTTATTATGTATGGGGTAAAAATATATTTTCCGAAATTATAGGGTCTGCTAATTGACTGAAGTGATAACCGACCGGTGATGCTATATGGCAGTGTTAGATATAAACATATAAGGCATATAGAGAGGGAAATAGGAGAGAGAGAGAGAGGTGTTTATTTTCCTCGTGTTCCGAAGGAAGAATCTGTGGGCGCCACGTACACACTTCAGGTTCGGGGGGTTCGAAGAAGCAAAATTTCTAAACTGCCCTTCAAAAATCATTTTATTCGGATATTCCTCATTCTTTTCTTGATTTTAACTTATTTTAATATAATTTTTTATTTTATCTTCAAATTGGCAAGGACATTCGAGAACTTTTTATATTTTTTTCATTTTAAAAATTAAAAAAAAAAAAGACACAAAAGGTGTATGAAGAGATCAACTACCGCTAGGTTAAGAAATGTTGATGCACAAGTGTAATGTGATTAAATTATGTTCATGCACAAGTTTAATGTGATTAAATTCTTTCTCTATCTATATATCTTTTTCTTAAAGTGTTTTAATCATTCTCTTTGCTCAAATATAACACCCGTTTATTACCTAAAAAGTGGTACATAGTTTGTCATTTTATTTTGTTATAATTCTTAAAAAGTTTTACTCTTTTTTTTTTAATGAAAACGTTAGATGTGAGTGGGCATGTGTGTGGATTTTTATTTTTATTTTTATTTTTATGAAGATATTAGACATGAGTGCACATGTGTTTGAATTTTTTCTTTTCAATTAAATATATATTTTTTAATTTTAAATAAATTACCAAATAAATTTAAAATAAAAAAATATTGAAACACTTGTACAATATTAGATAGTTTTAAATAGCATTTAAGTAAATAATTTATAATTAAGTGAAATTTGAAAAAAATAAAAAAAAATAAAGCTAATAAATGGTTAAAAAGGTATTCAAGGAACACTAAAAAATAAAAAAAATAAAATTTTTTTAACTAAGTGCTAGTTATTAAAAATCCTTTTGACTTGGACACACAATTTCTTTTTTTTTTTTTTTGGTGATTTTTTATTTATTAATTCACTTAAATGCTTGGAACACAATTCATATAAATAAATAAACCCTTCCCTTATTTATATTCCTGCACTTTCTTAATGGATAGGTAGAAATTAATTTGATCTAGTGGTGGAGATTTACTTTAAAATCATTTATCAAAATATCTAATATATTTATAATACTCATACATATTTCCACTATTCTCTATAATATTAAACACACTTTCCATTAACTTTCAATGGTTCTAAAATATTCTAGTTCTTAGGGGGCGTTTGGAATTATAAAAGTTGAAATAAAATATAGTTTGGAGTTATTAAAGTTGAGATAAAATGCCGTTCGAACGAACTTTCGATGTCAATATAGTATAACGCGTTTTAAAGCCGTGAGAGCACTGGATTCAGTGAGAACTCCAGGATTAAGCGTGCTACATTAGGGGCAGTACCAGGATGGGTAACTTCCTGGGAAGCAGCTTGCCAAGCCTAAAGCGGATAATATCGTACTATGTGGATGTGGGTCGTTATATTAACAAAAATAATTTTTATTTACAAAAAACTAGTCATAATTTTAGCTCCATTTATTTTAAAATAAAGTATTTATGAAAAGTAATTCTTTTATATATTTTCTAAAAATCATTGTTTAAAAAATATTTACACAGTAATAAATAGTGGCTTCATAAAAAAATATATATATATTGGGATACCATTGTAAAGGTTAGGCTACACTACATTTGTATTTTATTTGGGTTTGAGCTTTGAGTGTTGTTATAAAAAAACACTTTAGGTTAAGTTTTTAGTGTTTTGGGTTAGGAAGAACACTCAAGAAAATTTTGATTGTTCTGAAGAAAAAATACTTGGTGTAAGGTGGCTAACACATCAACCTAGTAGTTGTACTACTTTAAAGAAAAAATAGACAACACTCAAGACCATAGAGAGTGGATATAGGTTCGTGTTGAATTGAACTGCTATCTAAAGTTGGAGTTGGTGTGACTGGTACTGGAAGCTCGCTCGAATAGGGTTCGAGCCGCCTACGAATTTTTGACAAAATTTGTGCTAATTCTATTTTCATATTCTACTAGATCTAGAGCATTATTTTCGAAAAGTAAAAAATATATTATGCATGACGCAATAAAAATGTGGATCAAAAGAACAATAAGTGGTATTAGAGACAGGTCACAAGTTTAAATGCCCAGGGTGTTACTTACGGGGAATTGTTGGGGATTTTTCCAAACGCTCCTCCTTAGGATTCATTGCCATATGTGGCTTATAAGGGCCTGACGTGACATCAATACTTGACTATCTATCCTGTAAAAGCACCTACAGGCGTATTACAAAACCCCTTCTATTTCAATACCCCTTCTGTCCACCCCACTCAATAGCAGGACTCTGTGCTACTATTGATTGTTGTGGGGGTGCCTTGCAATATTCAGCCAACGTTTAAGGAAATAAAATTATGTTTCTACTAACAGTTATACTCTTTGAAACAATTGTCAGCGCTTAATCTTATATAATTGAAAGCCTTTTTCAAACCCAATTTCGTAGTGACTTAATTGATGCACAAACGCGCATAAACTCTTATAACTAGGGATGCGCAAAAAAAAATTTTAAAAATTGAATCGAATCAAACAATTTTAATCAAAATGATTCAATCTTTTTGGTCTGTTCAATTTAAAATTTAAAAAATGGTTAATTTGGTTGGTTCAAAATTTTTTTGGATGAACTGACCGAACTAACTGAACCTTTCTTCTTTTTTTTTTGACATCAAATTATATATTATTTTACATATTTTATTCTATAAATTTTATACTTTTTGATGTGTAGGTCATCTTATTAGATTCATCTTATGTCCTAATTAAGTAAATATAAGTCCTAATCAGGAAAATAAATATTTAATTTTTTTTAATTTAGGGTTCATACATATATTTCTTCTAATTTTTTTTTCCTAGTTGTTTCTAATGTGTACTCTTAGCTATTTGTTTTGACTTTACATATATTTGTAAGTATATGCGCGCGTATACATTAATTATTTTAATGCTCAATATTTTTCAACAGTCCATTTGGAGACGCAATTCAAGTAGTGGGATGTGTGGGATTTACTAGTAGCAAGCTAGATGATGCTATTCTCAGCACTGGAATTGAAAGATACCCCTCTCTGCTTCCAACATATATTACTCCTCAGAAACCTCCTCATCAATGAAGGAAACTTCTCCGTCCTGCTTGGCCTTGACATGGATTTTGTCAAAATCTTCATCATTCTCTGTCTCTTTTTATACCATCTCAATCTCTTTTCATCATTCCCTTCTTTTAGTTTAATAAAATATAAATTTGGCATTTACTGCAGAAAATTCAAGAATCCTCTTCAATCCTTAAATTAATTTTTTTATTTATTTCTATAAGTATGCAATCACAAACTGAAACTTCAAATAAAACCTAACGAGCTCCTATGAAAGCAACCAGAACATGCAATATATGAAAGTTTAAATGTATTTAATGTTGTAAGTAATATCAAATGTGGTTGCAGGCTGCGACCATCCTTCTAGGAGTTAGGTCGAAGATATGAAACCCTACGAGATTACATAACGCTTATTGCTCAAGAAGCGAAATCGAAGCAAAATTAAAGCGAAATCAATCAATTGTATGTATAAAATATTTTGTATTCAAAAATTCAAAATTTTCCCTATGTTATCCTCGCAACATCGGATTTTGCTGCCTTTTCAACTTATAGAAATAATTTTTTTTTTTTTTGGCATAAGGTTCAAATCCATATTCTGTATCATTCTAAAGAGATTGTTGCCTTTTTCATTTATTGAACTTTTGTTTTATTTGTCTTACCCGAATTAAAAAGAAAAAAAAAATAATTTCTTGCTCTGTTACTCGACTTCACATAATAACAACTAATTTTTTTGTTTGTCTTCGCACTGCCGTTAATAATTAAGAATTATTCGCCTTTTATTTTTCCACAGACGAGAAGAAACGAACATTTAATGGTCGAGCAACTAGGCTATCTGAGTTACAGCCTAAGGCAGCCCTAGAGTTCATCTGCCCCAACTCACCTTCTCCTAATTTAGATTAAATTTAACTAAATTTGTGTCACGTGTGCATATATATTTATGTGTAGCTGTCCAAAAAACATTATATATTCATAAAATAATGTTTCATTTTAACATAAAAATAGTTGAAGAATTACTTTTATCCATTTACTTTTGTGGAAAACCCTTTTTCCTCAAATAATTTTGACTCATACAATACAAATTTAGTTAAATTAACAGATTCAATCAATTCTACACTTTAATCTAAATTATGAGCGGTCATGTGTTACTTTTAAACTAAAAGAAATCATATGTGTTTGGGACAAATCCTAAGGGAGCACAGTTGCCCTTATTTTATATTAGCATGGACAAACACAAGGCTTATTTTAAAAAATCTCAAAAAACACCGATTTTTAACTTTTTTTTTTTAATTTTCTCAATCAAAATTTACTCCCACCCACACGGGCATACACCAAAAAAAAAAAAAAAAAAATTTACCACGCACAAATTCACAAATCACTTTAAATTTTCTCTAATATTTTTTTCTTTTTTTTTCTTACAAGTTTTTACCAAGTGTGCAACTTTTATCAAAAGTAACATATGTCAAAATTAGAATAAAGAGTCACAAAAAGTTAGAATAAAATGTATTTTCTATTTTGCCCTTGGTACTTTTTTTTTTCAACAATGTATATCACAAATAAATATATTTTAAAATATATAATAATATTTTTCATCATATTTTTTTACCTTATCTTTCATTTCTCTACCCATCACTCACCAAAAAAAAAAATGAAGTAGTTAACTTCCATTTTCATTCTTTCTTTCTCCCCTCATTTACTTTCTATCCCCTCCCCCTTCTCATCCTATCCCATCCCATCTCATCCCATTCTTTCCAAGGTTGGACCTAGAAATTTTGGAGTCTAAGGCAAAAAATATTTAACAAAACTTGTCTAAAAAACATGAAGCTATATACAAAAAAAAAAAAAAAAAAAAAAAAAACACATTAATGGCTATAAAAGCTGTGTTAATGCTTGCAACAAAGCAATATAGGATAGATTACAATCAGAATTTAAAAACGCTCATTATATACGTAAATATATATACACTATACATACACACTCATATATATATAAAGATAGAAGATATGTATATACATTATATACATATATATATAAAGAGATAGAACAAGAAATACCTAATTAAAGAGTTAGATCATATTCTAGTGGAATCTCGGTGTCTAAGAACTCGAAGTTGTTTTTCAAATGATGGGGGACTTGATATTGTAAATTAAACCCCAATGGAAAATAGGGGAGAAGAACCGATAGACGCATAATCAATTTTCTAAATCAAGTTTGATTTTTGAATATGTCTAGAAAGCATGAAAATTTGAAAACAAATAATCTTGAGAATAGAAAATAGGGGGAGAAAAGGAGAATGTGACGAGAAAACAAAGGGTTTTAAAAACCTTTAATTGAGAAGAAAATAAGAGATTTTTATAATATGCTTTAGTAAAAATTTTTGAATTAAAGATTACAGTATATATTGAAAATTTCAAGAGTTTTTTTTCTACATATATATATATATATATATGTCATAAATACGAGACCTTATTAAAATTCTGAGTCTAATACATTTGTCTTAGTGGCCAATTGGTAGAACCGACTATGATTCTTTCAAGCGAAAGCTTAGAGAAAAGAATAAGTAAATAGTACCCAGACCATTATCTTCTTGCACTGTCACCGCCCAAAGAAAGTAATTTGAAGTCTCATGAGATAGTCTGGCCCACTGCTTATCCACCTCCACATGCAATTCCCTGCTACGTCTCTCTCTCTCTCTCTTCTCATGCAGCAGCTTTCATTCTTCTTCCTGACCTTATCAGTGCCATTGCATACAGCCAATAATATTCATCACAACTTGTCTCTTTCACGCCTTTATTTGGTAGTGTGTTCTTTTAATTATATTTATTTTTAGTTCTCAATTCAACAGAAGTAGGTTAAGTTATTATTATACGTCCATGTTTAATTAGCAACAAAGTAATGCAGACTTGTGTAATATGGACCATCCAATTGGAGCTTCTTTTATTTGATCATCAAAAATTGTATTTATTGAGTTCTCACATCGATCGTATATCGATCGTATAAAGAGTTAGTGGTCACGATTGTAGAAAGTGTTGATGGTCAGTATAGTATACAAGTATAAGATAAAACTTTACCTTATGAGCTAATTTTTAGGAATGAGAGAGACTTAAGACCGCCCATCAACTGATATTAGAATTCAAGTGTATCATTAATATCAATTCATAAGAATAATCAAGGAGTGTTTGGTGACACATTTTTTAGCAATTTTTAGTCAAAAGTTGCTAGTTGTAATTTTTTGTATATTTGGCAAAATAAGTTGTAATTTTTGGTAACTTTTTACAAATTTTGGGTGTTCGGTAAAATTTTTGGCATCATTTAGTAATTTTTAGCAACTTTGGAGTGTTTGGTAAAATTTTTAGTAATTTTTAGCAACTTTTGTGTGTTTAATGAAACTTTTAGTAACTTTTGAGTTGAACAAATTACCATAACAGAGTAAAAAATAGTGACAAAAATTGAGTTTTTACCAAACGCTTATTTTGCAACTCTCTAAGACCCCGTTTGGTTTGCAAACAAACTCCAAAAAACTCTATAAATCTCTGTTAACTTTACATCAAATCAACTTTTTTCTTTCACTGCACGTATTACGAATTCTCAATTTATCTCAATTTATCTCACTCTAAACTCACCCTTAGTAGATTTTTGTACATTTTTATGTTGCCAAACCGGATCTTAATCTAAATTTAATCGTGTCTTTGAAGTTTTAATACAAAACCTTGAAATGGATATTTATTAAGGCTCGTTTGGAGTCCCAAAAGATTCTAAAAAAAATCAAAAAATTTAAAAAATTTTTAAATTTCTCCAATTACATTTTGTCACCTATCATTTTTACATCACATCAATCCCATTCATTGATTTTTTTTTGGACTCCAAATTTACCGTCCTGTGTAAGTTTTAGCCATTGCACCGGTTAATGTGATGTCATCACTCGTCTCCAAGGACTCTTCTTCTTCTTTTTTTTTTTTTTTTGCACGAAAGCATGCACTAAAATTTCAACTTTTATAACACTAGATACCCGTGCATGCATCATGTTACGTGAGAATATTAAAATAAGTGCAATTGAACGTTTATATAAAACTAAAAACAGTTAAATAAATTATAAAATTTTAGAAATTACTTACACAACTCTTTGAAGTTGTAGCTAACTAGCAATAAGTGATTAATGTGATATTTATAAAAATAAAAAGAACTTTTATCAAGCATTAAGTTACACTGATTGTATCTTATACTCATATTGTCTTGTTTTTAATAATACAACTAATCTAACAGTACAGTTACAATTATTCATAAAAATAATAAGCACGGTCACGTATAAAATTAGTTTAGCATAAAATGGGATATTGGTTTTGTTAATTAAATATATAGATATTACTTATAATTAGCATTCCACAAGTGTTCGCGGTCAACTACTGTCATTATCATTTAGTAATAAGGCTTAGTTTTGGAACAAATTTAACTAGCTTTTTTTTTAGCTAGTTACTAGCTAGTTAAATTTGTGTTTGGGAAGAAAAAAAAAGTGATTTTTTTTTAGGTGATCAACTTATTTTTATTAATTTGACATTTTTACGCTTAAAAGTTTAAAAAACGGTTAAAATGTAAGAGAGTAAATTTGATCAAGCACTGTTGAAATAACCATTAGCTTGGCTACTGATGCCAAACGGAGCCTAAATTAGTAGTCCTACAATAATTAACAAAAATAAGTTGGACCTTGATAGATGTTGATAGAAATTAAAAAATAATAAAGGGGAAAAAAAAACAAAAGGTTTAGTTGGAGACCAAATTTAAAAAATATAGGCCTCGTTTGGTTTGCTGAAAAATAACAAAAAATTTTATAAATCTCTGTTAATTTTATATCACATCAACTTTTTTTTTTCACTGTACGTATTACGAACTCTTAATTTATCTCACTTTTTCTTACTCCAAACAAACCCATAACATACTTTTCTGTGTTTTGGCTAATCTAATACATGACGGATGGGCAAGCCAACCCACCGGATCAATGATCGACGGTTTTGTCTAGGGAAACAAGTCAACTAAAACCTAGAATTATATATGTGGCAATTGTTGAAAAGTTTTAGACTCGTTTCCTCAAAGTTGCTTGCCGCTTTCTTTTTTAATTTTTTTTATCCGGAATATTGACCGTGTTTGAAAGATAAGAGGATCTCAAAATTACTTTAGAAATTTAGAAATTGAATCTTACCTGTTAAAAAACAGATGTTTCGATTTTAAGGTCTCCGTAACAATATTTTTTGAATCTGTTTGCATAATTTATGACAATATTTATTTTTTTATTGTAATATTTAATTATGTATTTTTAAATTAATAAATTTCACATGAATTTTAATTAATTATAAAAGATATTAATTTATATCAATATATATGAAAGTTTTTTTAAGTTTATTATTTAAAATTTCATAAATACAAATGCAACCTAAATATATTTGAAAAATTATATTTCATAAAAAAATTTATATTTAAATTTTTAGACCCTCAATTTAAAAATTACTTACAATTTTATTAATTTAAAAGATTCATAAATTAACCATTACAATTAAGAAGAAAAAAGAAAAAGAAAAAAAGAATATTATCAAAAATTCAAATAGTTGAATTGAACTTTTTTTAATGCTAGTCATAAATTGTGAATAAAATTTTAACTAAAAAAGTCAAATTATTATGTCTATTACTTTAATATTATGGTAATAATTCAACATAAGATTGTCAATAATTTTTTTATTTATTAAATTAAAGGTGTAATAATTTAAATATAAGTTCTTTATTATAAAATATAAAATTTCAAATATATTTAAATTGCATTTATATTTATGAATTTTAAATAATGAAGTTAAAAATTTTTCACATATATTAATATAAATTAATATCTCTTATAATTAATTAAAAATTTCATGTAAAATTTATTAATTTAAAAATATATAAATTAAATATTACAATCAATAAAAAAGTATTATCATAAATAAGATTAATAGTTTCAAAGGATAATAATAGTGTTAGGATTGCGTGTAATTTCTCAAAATTCAAATATCTCTTTTCAACGGATAAGGTTTAACTTCAGAGAATTGAATTTGAAAAGTAATTTCAGACCCCCTTGTCCCTATTTGAATGGAACATTAGGACACATGGCGAGGTATTGTAATAGGATACCAAAAAAAAAAAAACGACAAAATATTTCGCTCGAAAAAATAATTGTAGCCTAAATGAAACACCTTGTTGATTTTTGTTATGTCCTATTAAATTCATTTATTTTATTTGAATACTTATTTAAAATTAAAATTATTTTTATTAAATAATATATTATTAAATTATTTACTCTTAGGCTACTATTAAAAGAATAATTTATTATTAAAATGAGTTACTTATTAATTTTATTTTTTTTCAAAAATAATAATTGTAAATTAAAATGATTTATTTTATTGAAATATTTTATTAAATTACAATTATTTTTAATAAATAATAATTTATTGTTAAATTATGTACTTTATTAATATAATTTATTAAAATTAATGATTATCAAAATAAATACTACTTAATTTTATTAAAATTTAATATATGTTTGCTTTTCCTTATAATAGTAGTATATATATGTATATACTCATATTTTCATTTTATTCTACCTACTAAAATACATCATTACTACGATCAAACTTATTTTTCATAAATTCCAAATACGATTACTGTGACCGTCACACTCAGTTAACTCCCACTCTCACCTTATTTCTAACCAAATGTAAGCTTAGTGTGTTACTAATCCTTTATATATAATTTGGTACGTATATTCATTTTCCTCAATGAAAAAAAATGAAATAATATTTCCACCTTAAAAAAAATTATTTTCCACTAATGTTATTTATTTCTTTTTTTTTTTCTTATTTTTTGGTAAGCAAAGTTATTTATTTCTATTTAAAAAAGGGACACCTATTCAACCATCTGAATGGGCTTATGTTAGTGGGCCGTATAGGTTAATGGCCCGGCTTACAAATTAGGCCTTTTATGTAGCCCATGCCAAAATCGTTTATCATTGTATTCCGATGCCAATTAGGATTGGCAATATTGAACATGCGATCAGACCAAGAAATTATTCAAATAAAATATAAATTAATTATTTAACTTTAACGTGATTTATTTGATTATGATATAAATTAATTATTTAATATATTTATTAAAATTTAATACATAAGATGCGTTAGGCATAATGAAAAACGTTAAAAAATTCTAAAAATTATTCACTTTTTTTATCTCATTATACGAATTACGAACTCACAAATTATCTCATTCTTTAACAATTTCAACCCCCTAAATATACAACTGAAGAAAGAGAGCGAAAACACCCCAAACAACAATCAAGGACAAGGATTGTTGGCAATGTATTACTTGGAAATTTATATGTGATTTTCACTTTATGAACCCATCTTTCTATTTCACTCTTTATTTAAATACAGAGTTGATATTCTTATATATGGTGATAAATTGAGATTTTTACCAAAATCTACTCGATCGACTCGAGACAGGGGATCCATCCATTCTAGGGGTTTTTTTTTTATGGTTTCAATGATCAAAGGAAAACAATTAATTTATTTTTTTCTTTTCTCAAGAAATTCCCAACATTTTTTTTTTTACGAGAAGAGATGGGTAGAATTAATGAGGGGAGTGACCTGAAATTACACTTTATGTCTCAGTTGTATAAAGTAAAAACAAACAAAAATTCTTAGAAATGAGATTTTCATTTCACCTCTTATTAATTCTTGCTATTCAAAGGTACCATGTTGGAGAATGTTAGAGAAAATTGGGAGGAAACGAATGAGTTAACATTTCATTTGGAAATATTTATCTTTTAGAATTGATTTGATTTTAAATTAAAAAATTAATTTAATTTGATAAATGAAGTTTTGTGTTTGGAACAATGTTTGAAATTAAAAATTAAATTAAATTGATTTAAGTAAAATATCATATTTGACCATATAAATAAGAAATAAGAAATATAATAAATATGATATATGATGGTAAATTTATTCATTTACTTAAATAGCTTAAGAAAAAAGAATGAATTATCATCAAATTCTACTATTTTGGGTTAGATTTCAAATGAAATAGGAATCTTAAAATTAAGTTACAAAATCAAATTTAACTCATAAAAATCTTATTTAATTCAAAACATAAGAATTGTTACAAAATCAAATTTAACTCATAAAAATCTTATTTAATTCAAAACATAAGAATTGGTAAAAATTCTCACCAAATAAAATTAAATTTTACTAAATTCATTATTTTAAACAGAGTGTAAAAGAAGTAAATAAGAGAAGTTAAATATATTTACATTGTTTTAGAGGAGGTGAACAAAAGGGATAGGAAGTAAATGAAGATAACTTACTTACTTCCATTAACTAATTTTCTTTCGATCCCTAATTTGAGGGTAAAGGAAATGATAAAAATATTTTAAATTGTATTTTTTCTATTTTGCATTTTTATTATTTTTAGAAATATTTATCACATATAAATATATTTTAAAAATATAATAATATTTTTAATTATATTTTTTTTACCTTATTCTTCATTCTCCTTTTCATTTATCCAAATAAATATGACTACGGTTGGAGTTCTGATATTTGTTGAAAAATACTAAAAATTTCTGAAAATTATTTATTTTTTATCTTACTGTATGAATTACAAACCCATAACTTTTATTAATGGTGCATTTGGAGGGTCGAAAAGTAACGAAAAGCAACAAAAAATGTGGTTTAGGTAATTTTTTAGCATTTGACACGCAGTTACCAAATCACATTTTTTAGAGATGAATAGTGTAACTTTTTGAATTTTGCATTAGAATGTTAGAGAGAAAAAACATTTGAATGGTTTTTGGGTTAGTTTCATTGAATTTTTATTAGAACTTTTTTTTTTGTACATTGTTAAATTTTTTAACTTTTGCGTCAAAATATACGAGAGAGAAATCATTCTGACGATTTTATGGGTCTGTTTTGACAGATTTTGGTCTAATTTTTTGAAAGTTATTGAAAAGTTTTTGAAATTTGTAAAAAAGTTATTAAGATTTGTGGAATTGTTATTGGAGTTTGTAAAAAATTTGTTAGAGTTTATAAAAATTTATTAGGACATATAGATATATATATATTTATAGAAATTTTACGAAATACGAGGAGTACGAAATTTGTTAGAGAATTTTAAGAATTTTTCACCATTTTTCATGATGCCAAATGCACCCCAAATTTTATTAATTTTTATCACTCCAAACGCACTCTAAACTAATAATAATTATCTTTCACTTTATTTTCTTTTATTTTATTATTGAGGACATTTAGAATGATAAAAACTGATATAATTTGAGATAATTTGTGAGTTTTTAATTTGTACAATAAGATAAAGGATAAATAATTTTAAAAAAATTTTAAATATTTATAGAGTTTTTCGGTATTTTACTTTCCCCCTCCTCTCTTCACTTCCCATCCTTCCAAACAAGCCTAGAGACAAAAAGTAGCCCGAAATAGCGGTTGGTTGACGACGATGGTCACAATGAAGCCCACTCGTAGCAGCCTAGAAACTATTCCGCGCCTGGAACACGAGCGCTGAGTTCTTGTTAGGAATCTTCGGCCAAGTTGCCAAGGGGTATAATTAAGAGTGAGTCTAAAAAGATAAAAAAATGAGACAAAGTCAGATAAAATAAAATTATTTATAAATTTATAATTTGTATGATAAAATAATAAATAAATATTTTTAAAAAATTTTTAAAATAATTTTAAAAATTTTTAATTATTTTTAACAAACCAAATACGCCCTCAACCGGCGACTACTTGTTTCGTTTTGAAATTCCAAATAGGCGTTCGAGCTTATCACTTTCTTCCTAGCTCACCTCGTCAACGTCTTCGATCCCGCGTTTCGCTTCGGTTATTTCCTTCCTCCATCCTCCACAGTAACGTCACGCAAAAGCTGACCGGTCCACTTTAACGGCCTAACTAACGCCGTCGCCCACAATCAATTCTGAAATCTAAAACGTCACCTCCACGCTTCGAAATGCCGTTATTACTCGTTTGCGGCCGTTAACTCCGGCTTCACGCCTGCTTATAAGGACTCCTACCCCTTTTCACATCCCTCAATTAAATCTCTATTCTCTCTCTAAAATTCTCTATCTTTCTCTCTCTCTGTCTATCTATATATATCTTTACGGTCGATTCTGTATACTTTCCGGCAAAGTCGGTCTATTTGTTTGGTATTTCAGATAAGGTTGCGTGAAGATGTCGTCGACAGCGTCGTATTGGTGTCACAGGTGCGCTATGTTCGTTAGGGTTTCGGCTGAGGATAACGTTACTTGTCCGCACTGCGATAGTGGATTCATCGAGGCGACGGACATTGCTCCGACATCGGACTCTCCGCGTCGATTCCCCGACGCGTCGATGAACACGATGGGCGATAACCGGTCCTATTCCGATTGGAGGACGAGTCTGCGGGTACGCCGGCAGCGGAGGAGCCACCGGATTCGATCGCAGTTCAATCCGGTCATCGTGCTGCGGGGACGGGCTGATGGGGGCGCTGGGGAGAGGAACGTCTTTGAGTTATACTACGACGACGGTGCTGGTGGGGGCATCCGACCTCTGCCGGCGGCCATGTTGGAGTTTTTGACGGCGTCCGGGTTTGATAGATTGCTCGAGTATCTGGCGCAGATCGAAATCAGCGGTCTCTGCCGCCACGAACAGTCTCCGGCTTCAAAAGCCGCCGTCGAATCGATGCCGACGGTCGAAATTGTCGACGGACACATAAGCTCTGAATCACACTGTGCCGTCTGCAAAGAGGCTTTCGTTCTCGGTTCCGAAGCTCGGGAAATGCCGTGCAAGCACATATACCACTCTGATTGCATTCTCCCTTGGCTCTCTCTGCGTAATTCGTGCCCAGTTTGCCGCCACGAAATGCCCACCGAGGCCTCCACTTCGGAAGTCGAAAACGGCGACCCTTCTCAAGCGGCATCAGGAGACGCTGTCATTGGGCTAACCATATGGAGACTCCCCGGCGGCGGATTTGCGGTGGGCCAATTTTCGGGAGGAAGCAGACCAGTAGACTCCGACGTTCCTTCCGTATACACAGAAATGGATGGCGGTGGAGAGTTCAACGACGGCAGTGCTCGGAGGAGGATTTCCCCGGGTTCGAGGAGAAGCAGATCGAGAGACGGTGGTGGTTTGGGCAGGGCTTTTGGCAATTTGTTCTCATTCTTTGGAAGGTTTAGGTCATCGTCGGGTTCATCACAATCTCGGAATGTGGAATCCGGGTCATCAATTACCCGAAGCCAGAGTCATTTAGGTTCAGTTTCGAGGCGTCGCAACAGAGCTTTGGTTTTGGAAGACCAGAACGAAATGGCGAGATGGTGATCGATCAGACTCAGTTCTTTCACTGTATGTATAAATTTTTTTGAGGAGCTGAAGAAAAACATCAGCTTTGTTTAACTGCGAAGCTTCTCAAAGGCAACTTATATGCTTGAAATATTTGTTAATTCTTTATATATATATATATATATATAATTGTTTGTTTAAGTTCATCAGTTTTCAGAAAACTCTGTTCACTGGCACTCTCTGTGATTGATTCTCTGAAATAAATTCAAATTGGTTGCTAATGCTTGGAGACCCGCTTGAGTCCAAGAACTAGTCCTCTGGGTGCTTTCATTTGATTGGAATTGATTTAATTTTGAAGTAAGGAATTTAATTGAAGTGGTTTGATAAAGTGAAATTTTGTGATTAGAAGCAATGCTTAAATTCATGAATTGAATTGAAATTTCCATGATTAAAAATTAAGTTAAATTAAATTGATATAAGAAAAATATGAAATTTGATCATATTGTACATGTTGTAGTATGAAATGTAAAAGCAAATTTGTTTGTTTGAATAGCTGAATAGGACCAATGAATAATGCACTAATAAGCCCTTAAATGAGAAAACTTGTAAAAATTATTCAACAGGCTCTGGAAGAAATTCTGAGGGGTCCCATGAGAATTTAAAAATTCGGCTCTTTGATAGAGTAAAAATTCGGAATGATTTTGAATACTGATCCATTAGTTTAATAAAAAAAAAAAAAAACTTTTTCCAACTGTTGATTTGTCAAAGAACTTTATGTGAGAGTCAAAATTGCAAAAGGAAAAGTGGGAATTTTTCTAATAAGAGATCAGAATGGCAAATACCCAGGTCTCGTATGGTAACGTTTTTGCTTTCGATTTTTTTATTTATGTTTTAAAAATTTTGTTAATTAGTAATAGAAATATATTTATTAAATTTATTTATATTTTTTTTTGTTTTCAATATAATTAAAACTTAAACAGAAAAATATAAGTAAATAAAATGTGTTTTCACTCTAATTTTTTTTTTTTTTGCAAACATTTTGTCAATTCTAATATTTTTTCCAGTTTTGTTACATCATATTAAAATAAATTATTTTATTTAAATATTTTATTAAACAAAATTTATTTTTGATAAATAATATAATTAAATTAAATTAATTAAATTAATATGCAATATATATTATTAATATAATTCTAATAAATAATTAAATTAAATTAGTTAATTTAATTAATAGGAAGTATATCTTATTAAATTATTTTTAATAAATATTATAATTAAATTATTTTATTTAATTTAATAATTAATTTAACTAATATTAAATATATTTTATTAAATTATTTTTAATAAATATCGTAATTAAATTATTTAAATTATTATTAAATATATTTTATTTAATTTTTTAGTAAATAATATAATTAAATTATAATTAATATATTCTATATTTACTAGATTAAATAATATAATACTTATATTTTATTTAATTTTTTAATAAATAATATTATTATATTATATTATATTAATAAGAAATATATTTATTAAATTTAATTTTTTTTAAAAACTAATAAAATTAAGTATTTTCTAAAAATAAAAAATTAATAATTGTAAATAAAATTATATTTTTAAACACAATTTCAATTTTCATTTTGGAAAAAGAAAGGACAACAGAAAATGAAAAAGAAAAAGAGAAAACGTACACACATAAACGTAAATAGAAAGACGATAACGTTGCTAAACGACCCCTCAATGTTAGAAAGTTCTATAAATTATAATAAAATATTATTTTTGAGATTCTATATTCCAAAGCATTTTATATCAGTCATTCTAAATAATTTCTATAACTATAATAGAGAACAATACAATGATTTTCTAAAAATAAAAAGTGACAATTAATTTTTGATAATTTTTAGTGATTTTAAAAATTTTTTAACAATTTTTTACCAACTTTAAATAATTTTTCATCAAAAATTATTAAAAGTTCAGCAATCAAACAGGCACCTGTTTTGGTTTTAAGAGGCGTTTGGAATGACAAAAAATAAGATAAAGTGAAATAATTTGTGGGTTCGTAATTAGTATAGTGAGATAAAAAGTGAATAATTTTAAAAAATTGTTAGAGATTTTTAAAATTTTTTAGTGTTTTATATCGCGCTAAACGGATCCTAAATTGCATAATAAAATTATAATTAGAATTGTCTTCTGGTCTTTACACCATCATACTGTCTTGGCTTTGATTTCCATCCAAGTTCTATTTAGAATTGGGCATGCTGTTAATGACCAAGATAACTGTTATGTTATGGCAACTTAAGCTGTGTCGAAGTAAAGAAAATGTTGAGTTGAAGAGATTCAAGCTGAATTTTTTTCATAAGTCAGTGCTCAATATGGAATAATAACACTTGATATATTCATAAATTGTATAAATAATTCATAGCACGATGACATATAAATAGCTTCGACTTTTGTGTATATTTTTCGGGTTCTGATTAACTAATGTGCACCCTTACTAGTTCCTTTTTTAAGCTCAATTCCATTATCTTTTCAGTTCACTTCACTTCACAGTGCCTCTATTATCTTCTTCTTCTTCTTATCTTTTCTTCTCTTTTCCTTTTTTTTTTTTTTTTTTTTTAACCTTCCATCTATTGAAAGGCTGTGTTTCTTTAGTTTCAATATGGTACTTTGATGGAACTTTTCAATCTTTCAGAATTGCATCACGATAACATGCATGGGTAAAATGGAGCAGAAAGCTTTGCTACGAACGATGGCCTAAAAGTTTGAAATACTTTAATTTATTAATCACCAGAGATAATGTCGGTTATTTGGGCGCAGATCTATTGTTAAATTAATATGATTATGTGGGTAGAGCTTTCTAATTCACTGAATTAGTGAGGAGACAATGTTATTATTGACAATTCAATGGGGCATATTTTAATTACTTGCGCTGTGTTTGGTGTCTCTCTTTTGCCTAGTTACAAGTGCAGATCAGGAATAGTTGCCTCCGTAATTTCTTCTTTCAAGCTTGCCACGCGGTCTAATATTTATAGAAAATAAGAAGAAGGAGAAGGAGGAGGAGGAGGAGGAGGAGGAGGAGGAGGAGGAGGAAGAACAACAGATTTTCTGGTTAGGGGTATGTGGGCGATAAGAACAAAGATGTGAGTTGAAATAACGACTTAGAAGATCGTGTTTCCGGGGGTTTTCCCTATTTAAATAAACAGATTACAGAGTTACTAGAAGTCCTTTTCAAAGTTGAGATGGATATTTGCTGTGTTGTGTTTGAAATTTTGTTTGCTACCCTCTGTAAATCGATCGGGACATTCAAAATGGGTATCAAGTTAGCAACATTTTACAGTTTCTGGATTGCAATCAAGTGTCATGCTCTGCTGATATGAAAAAACCAGCAACATTTTTGTAAAGTTATGTTGGGATTTACCATATATTGGTGACGCTAACTCTCCTAAACTAGTAGAAAAACCTAATAGGATTTCTACACCTATTACCAACTGGTTTTTAAATTAAATACTTTAACATGGTATCAGAACTAGATCTGAGGATTTGTCTCCCTTTTCATCTCAATTTCTCAATTTACACTTCATGTATTTGGTGCATCACTTGCATATCTCTTCATATAGACTCACATGCCAAGGAATAAGTTGAAATTTATCACACATTAGTAAAATCAATCTTCTGAAACTAGCATAAGATTGTAATAGAATCTATCCAATCATTGTCATTTAGTTTTGAAATGGGACCCATCCACTCATTGCCGATCAATTTTGATCTGAATGCTCTAACAATCTCAGATAAAGCAGAAGCGAATCGCAAAACTGGATATCTGGGAGAGATGAGCATACTCCCCATTGGACAGAGGATGCTGATAAGTGTCTGCAGGATGCATGATCAAATCAAATTGCGAGAGTTGTTCTCCGTCTAAGAAACTTTCTAGTAAGTCTGCATCCCTTCATGTTCCAACATTTATATGATAATTCTTATATGTAGCTGAGATGATTCAAAATTGCCCATTTTACGCATCCATGTGGTTGGATTTTTAGAGCATCGATCCTTACTGGGAAATTAAGAAGAGATGTGTCTTTTGACTTGGTAAATCAAATATGATGTTTGGCTTGGTCAAGGCTGGCACGTGTAGTACATTCCCGATGCAGATCTATTTACTCTCGCTCTCTCTCTCTCATAAACACAAATAATGAACAAACACAGGACAAGAAAGAGACTTCAGTCAAATGAAACACATCAAGAAGTAGAAAATTTTTTAGGTATTGAGATCCGATTGAACCCATTTCATGTGTTGTATTAATGTCTTCTCGTAATGTCAAAAATTGAAGCCCACCATTTACTTTCCTTGGAAGATCCGATTGAATCTAGCATAGTAAAAATAAGGGGGGGGGGGGGGGGGGAAGACAAAATCTTTTGTTACAATCTGTTCTTAATGGGATGGCAGAAAGCTTGCTGGGATTGGAAACAAACCCATGCAAGATCCATCTCACACAAAGAAGGGCCACAATGTGATTGGGAGCAAAGGGGCAAAGGATTAATTTTTCTTCTTTGCCTCGGCTGTTAACAATCGCCGTGCTTGTGCCAGCAGACAAGCATTGTGACACAGCGCTTGATGATGTAAAACCTTGCTCTCTGTTCCTTGGCCAAGCTGCTAAACTTTCTTGCGAAATTGGAGCACTTCTGGGAAGAACTCCTCGAGAGAGGAGACTTGGAAGAAGAGCTCTTCTGCAATGAAGAAGTCCCCGAGAGCGGAGGGGACTTGTAATTAGAAGAGCTCTTTTGCGAGCAACTCCTCGAGAGTGGAGACTTGTAAGAGGAGCTTTTCTGTGAGAAGCTCCTTAAAAGAGGAGACTTGGAGGTTGAGCTCTTCTGTGAAGTGCTTCTGCTCATGAAAGATGGCATGGAAGCTGTTGAGGAAGAGCTACGAGAATAGTCCCTGGATAGTTTCCATGTCTCACCCATGTAATGCTCCATGGTAGAGAGAGAGAGAGAGAGAGAGATAGAGAGGATATTGTATTGGAGAAAGTAGACCAAGCTGTGGTGAGTCGTTGTTGGTAAGTATTATATATAGAAATTTAGGTACAGGGGTTGCGGAGTTTGATAGAGGGTATTGACAGTTGTTTAATTAATTAACGGTTAATTATTTTTATACCCTTGTATTAACGAAGGGGCAAATGTTTCATCCTCCAACCCCAATCTGCCAAGTAATTTCCTTCCAAGTGAAACCAAGGGATGTAAAAATAAAATATATATATATATATATATTTTGAAGCTCTGGGGTCAAGTATTAGCAATTTTCAAGTAATTCACCCATTAATTAATGCAGGGGAACACGAGCCCATACCTGTGACCAACTGTGTGGGCAATTTGTTTGGTTGCATGTTGTGTGTCCTTCCTTTCGCCCTTTGCATCACATTGCCTTTTTATTACTCGGTATGAATTTGGATGCTTCTTCTCCCATTGTATGACAACCTCATGGAGATTCATCGACCTCGTGGAGATTGGGGGGGGGGGGTTCCTGTCCTGTATGGCGTTCCATAAGACAGTCTGAATCCAATTTTTTATTCTCTGTTTTCTCTTCTCTTTCATTTCTGACACCTACCTGTCAGCATACGCACCAGGAATTGCTCGAGGGTGACTGAGATTTTGAATAATTCACATATGTTTGAAATTTTGAAAATAAAACCATCCGGAGCAATGGCAGAGCTATGAGAGAGAGAGAGAGAGAGGGGGGATAAGCGACCCACTTGATTTTGGACATTAAAATACTAATAAAAGCGGAGCTACGAGGAGGCAGAGGAAATGACTCATTGACTTTAGACGTTGAATTATTAAAATACCATTAGTATTTTAAATTTATTAAAAAATAAAATTAATTCAAAATTAGACTATTTTGGCTTTATTAAAAAAATTAAAGTTAACTCTAAATTTTTTGACATAAAAAGAATATACAAGAATTGAACCTAAGTATTTTTTTTTTTGAATAAAATGTACTCCTCCGCTAAACTATTAAATACTTTTGCATATAACATTAAAAACTAAAACCTAATAAATTTCATAAATAATTAACTTAACAATAATTATATTTTTTTAGTAACAAGACATATTCTTATCAAATCTCAAATTCTACTAAAAGATTAGTTGAACTATTAAACTGTAAAAAATATATTTACTGATTTAATAACTAATAATAATTTTATATATATCTAAAAGATACCATTATTTATCCTCTACAACCCAACAGAACTCGTTATTCTCTTTTTAAGTATACTCAGTAGCTCTAAATAAAAATTCTGGATTCACTCTTGATCTGGAGACAGATGTCGGTGCTAATTTAAACAATTTATTTAAAAGTTTATATAATAGTGACTAGGGATGGCGTTATCACGGGTAAAGTAGCGAATTCGTTTCAACCCTACCCTATTAAGGTGGGAGCAAGAAGAAAAATTAAAACCCAATTGGTTCTAGGGCTGAGAGTTAAAATTTCGCGTTGGTTAGAAATTGGCTTTTTTATTATTTTATTAATGTATATATCGATACTTTTAGTTATTTTGATTAATAATTAGCTTTGCTCATTGTCTTATTTTTTTTTTTTTTTCAAATAAAGCATTATTGATGTTAATAAAATAAAGAACTCGATGAGATACAAACTACAGAACAGGAATGAAAAATTACTTGACAGGAGAGAGTTGAGGGCAGGGCGCAACCACATACTCACTCGATTGCTGTTCATAATTACTCTTCATACCCTCTCTTGATTATGGCCTAGGCATAGCAAAATGAGTTCGGTTCCAGCCGGTGCATTTAACATCAGTGTACAGTATAATTTTTGGTCATTAATTTTAAAAAAATATATAATATTTAACGATTCGGATGACTTAAATAAATTATATCGAATTCTACTCGTAGTAATCAATTAAAAAATTACACTTATCACACACCAGTTTCGTACCCGTGCGTAAACGCATAGGCTGGACCCAACTTTAGCAAAATAGCAAACCTCGGGAATCCTATGACTAATTAATTTATTATGAAATTTTGTCGTTATTAAGATTTGACTGGTCAAATTATTTTTAAATGCGAATGTACTAAGAAAATAAAGGTAACACTGGCACATATATATAATACTGCTGGTAAAATCAAATAATTAAGGCGCGGAGGTTCATTTGTAAACGGTGCGCACCTTTTTCTACAAAATATATATATATATATACATACATACATATGTATATATATATACCGGCGTGCACCTTTAATTTTCCCACCTCCTTTGGGATATTTGAAGGGAAAGAAAATGAAAGAGGATTTAATTTTTTATTTCAATTTGAAAAAGTATGAAATTTGAGAAATAAAAAAATTAATTCATTAAAGAATATATTTTACTTTCTCATATTTTTTTAATTACTCAATTTGGAAGTTAAAAAAAAACTAAGTTTTGGTATTTTTTGGTTGTTTTTTTTTTTTTTTTGCACTTTTTTGTGTGTTTGGTTGAACCAAGTGGAATTTTTAGTATTTTTTTAATAACTTTTGGGTGTTTGGTAAATTTTTTACTTTAACAAAGCAAAAAAATTGTAACTTTTGGTGTTTGGTATATTTTGAACTGTAACAAATCAAAAAAGTTGTAATGATGGAGTGGTACTTTTTACTGTAACAAATCAAAAAAGTGAGAAATTTTGTAGTTTTATCAAACACACAAAAATTAATTTTTGGTATTTTTTTACTAATTTTTGAGTTGCCAAACACCCTCTAAATAGTAATATCACATATTTTAAAAATTCTAAATATATATATTTTCTATTTTTTTTTTTTTTAACTTCTGTTCTTCCTAAGCTAATCCTTTATTCAAACACAACCTTGGGTTGGTTATCATATTCATGTGAACTGGGAATATAAGCATTTGAAGCCCCACATGCATTCATGTGACAGACCTACTGCAAATTAAAAGATAATTGTATGGTGGAATTTCATGTTAATTAAAACACATTTATTCCACAGAGAAAATACAAAAAACAGGTCAAAGATATAAAATTTTGGGAGCTGCGGTCCACTTGTGCTTTCATATTAGATATATCTATATGTAAATTACCTTTTTTTTTTTTTTGCATCTTTCCTTTGAAGATCCATGTAAATTACTTGCATCCCCAAAAACACAGGGTGGCTAGGTGGTCGACCATGGCCGTAGTTAGGGGGTACCAAGCGAAATCCCTTTTGTTTGAGCTTGGTAAACAAGTATACCCATCAAGGGTAAAGTCAGGATTCTTTTCTTATCTAAGTTATCAAATAGTGATATTTTTATAAGTTAAATTAAGAATTCTAGGAAGTATTATTAATTTTCATTCAATTCTGTGATGAAGTTGTGAAATTATTTTTTCTTATAACACTATCAAGTAATTATAAAAAAATAAAAAAAATAATAGAGATAAATATTAATAAAGGCTGAGAAAAAAGTTAATACAAACTGAGAAAAAACAAGAACAACAATTGCTCAAAAAAAAAAAAAAAAACTGCAATTGCTCATATAAAAAAAGAAAGAAGAAAAGGGGAAATAAGATGCTTGGCGACAAACAATCACCTATAATAATCATAATCGAAAAATAAAAAAGAGAATGAAAATAGGAACCGAGGTCAGCCCTGTTTCCTTTTGTAAATAATATATATATATATATATATATATATAATATGTAAATAAAACTTAAAAAGTTACGAGTGTATGGCTGCAATTGCACATGCTACATATATATAATATATATAAACATATAAAATGTTAGTAATCTTCGTATCTACGTATCGACACAATACAAAATCAAGGGTTTGTTCAAATTTCCAAACAAATTTACTGTAATTGGATATATATATATATATACATATAAAATGTTAGTAATCTACGTATCGACACAATACAAAATCAAGGGTTTGTTCAAATTTCCAAACAAATTTACTGTAATTGGGTATATATATATATATATATATAAAGAGAGAGAGAGAGAGTAAGAACAACTTGCCAAAAAATAATAATAATAATAATAATAATAATAATAATAAAGAAAGAAATAAAGAGTGCAAGAATACATAATTGAAAATATTAAAAAAAATTATAAAGTTTTACTCAAACAAGTAAGGGTTTGTTTGGAGTAAGAAAAAGTGAGATACATTGTGGTTTGGAGAGAGTTCGTAATTCGTGCAATGAGAGAAAAAGTTGATGTGATATAAAGTTAACAGAGATTTATAAAATTTTTTTAGAGTTTTTCAACAAACCAAACGACCCCTAAGTAGTCTTAATATTTGTTTTGACTTTTTTTTTTCGTGGCTTTAGGGCTATTAATTTATTTTTAATTTTTAAAATATAATTGGGCTATGGGTTAAATATTATACTAGACTAAATATAATTATATTATAATATTTTAAATTATTATCAATAAAAAATTTTGAACCAAAATTTAACTCGAATTACAGTCCACTTAAGCCCCAACGTCCCTTCGCCCTTGATATTCATCAACTTTAAACAAATACATTTATGAATCCTTAAAGTTTGTTCTCCATATCCGTTATATTTAGGTGCTGTTTGGTATATTAGGTTTGAGTGTATTCTTCATTTTACATTTTTAAAAACAAATAAAACAGCTCAAAATACATTAGTCACTTAGGGGTTATTTGGTTTGTTTTTCTATAATCTGTTTTTATTTTTTATTTTCTATTTTGAACTCATTTTTCATTTTATCCCTTTGAAAATAAGGAAAATAGTTCAAAACTCATTTGGTTACTTGTGTTTTCAAATTTTGTTTTCGAAAACAAAAAAAAAAATGAGTTTACACATAAAAGGAAAAATGGTAAAAAAAATCATTTTGAGAGTTTTTAACAGAAAACAAAAAAATCTGAAAATAAGAAAAATAGAGTATTTTCTATTTCCTCGTTTTGAGATTTTAACACATAAAACAAAAAACAGAAAAGTAAATCAAATGTCACCTTACTTTTTCAAAATCTGCTTTAGAAAACAGAAAATAGATTTACACATAAAATATAAAATGACAAAATTTTGTTTTGAACGTTTTTAACACAAAATAAGGAAAACTTCAAAACATAGAAAGTATAAAATGTCAAATTAAATGCGTTTTCTGTTTTGTTTGTTTAAAAATTTTTAAAACATAAAACACATAAAATAAAAAATAAAAAACAAAAAATAAGCAATGCAAACCCAATACTACCTTAGGCATTGAAAATGGACAAATATCACATTAAACAAATATATTTATAAATTATTAGAATTATAACTTATATTTGTTACATTTAAATACTAAAAAAATATAGCAGATGCGTAAGTAACATGGAACAGGTGAAATGAATGTGTTTGCCTGTTCACATTCACATTTTTTTGTGAGAATCCAAAGTGATAATCTTAGAAGCAGACTTAAGATTTAGAGCTCACCTAATTTTAACAAAGAGTTTAAAAATTAAGCGGGGTAGCTGCAAAAATTTAAACTCAAAAAATGGTTTAAAAGTATAATGAGTTGGATTATAAAATTTTAAAGTTAACTAAATTTAAAAAATTTAAACTAATTTTATTGATTTATTTTTTTAAATCAGGCTACCCAAATTGTAGCCTAACTGACGTATCGGTCACCACTACTCACACACAATTTGAGGATAATTAATTGTTACTCAGAATCAGCACTTAACATCCAATTCCAAAGAAAGATTTATGTATTTGAAATTAAAAATTTTCATTTAGTTAGTTAAAACGATATTTTCTATCCAAAATTTCTTTTTTTTTAACTTTTGTAAAAATTAATAAATATAAAATTTTAATATTTAATGCTTACTTCTGTAACATTCAGTATTTAAATTTGACAATTTATATATTATTTTAAGCTGATAAAATATTAAATTAGAAATAGAGTTTAATTATTTTATTTTTCTAAATTGAAAATAATCTAAAGTAGTGTTAGATTTGACAAACTGAGCTCAGGGCCCGGCCTGTTCCTTTTCTCTTCTTTCCTTCTTTCGTTTCCTCTCAATTTTTTGCTTTTTTTTTTTTTTTTTTTTTTTTTTTTTTTTTTTTTTTTTTAGCTTTTGGCCGTGGTTTCCAGGGGAGACCACGGGGAGAGAGAGAAAAGAGAGAGAGAGGGGGAAAGAGAGGGAAGAGAGAGAGATCTGGGAAGGAAGTAAGGTATATCCAGATAGTTTTTGACGTCGTGAATGTTATGACGGTGTCCGTTTCGCGTAATTTTACTTGAGGTGGGAGAAATCGACGCCTAAAAATTTGTTGTCTAAACTAAAATCTCTTTATTTTTCATTTTCTCTTCAGATATGAGGTAAATGGGACCTATATTTATGTTCTAAACGTTGCAATGATCATTTTAGTATATTTATATACTTGATTTGGTGAAATTTTGTGAGATGTGTATATATGTATATATGGGTGTGTATATATATGTGTATATGTATTGAATTTTTCATACTTTTGAGTTATGATAATTATATAAATGATATATAAAGATTTTAGAATAAATTTCTATGTATTCATTTTGTATGAAAATAATTAAATTTAGACTGGCAATAGAAACTCAGTCTGAAATTGAAAACCATTTCACTGCACGTTCACCGGAGAAGAAACGGGAAAAAGAAAAAGAAGAAGAAAAAAAAAAGAAAAGAATAGAGAAAATAATTAGAGATATTACAATTTGGGCCTAAAATTTTTTAATAATCACAAATTGATTCCTGAAGTTTTAGATAATTATAAAGTGATTCTCCAAGAGTTTAAATAATTACAAAGTGGACCTAAAGGTTTAAATAATTACAAAATAAATCCCAAAGGTTTAAATAATTATAAAATGGTCCTTAAAGTTTAGAAAAAAAATTACAATTTTACCCCTAAAGAATTGGGGAGGATCATAATGTTGCTCATAGAGTTATGGAAAATTATAGTTGATGTTACAGAATTGGAAAGATGTTACAAAAACTGTAAATTTTGAGATTTTAAGGCATGTTTTGTTTTATGTTAATAATTGTGAAAAAGAATTATTATATATGATTGAGCATATTATGTGCATTAGAGTTGGGGTAGCATCATCTAGTCTATGTTGAGGATATTAATTGGCTGAGAGTGCTACATTTATATTGTGATGTGCCGAGTCACGGGTTATATATGTAAATTGGGTTCGCGATTTGAGAAAAACGGGAAAATGAGATTTTGAAAATATCATATGATTCCTAGTTGATATATATATGACTAAAGATTAATAATGTGGAGTTGGACATTAATATTGAAGTGATATATTACGAGATTTTCTCCGAGTTGTAGCCGGACCCTACTTAAAATAAACAGATGCCTGCTTCAGATAAGTGGATGCCTGCTTCAGATAAGCGAATGTCTGCTTGAAATGAGCAGATGCCTGCTTTAGATAAACAGATGCCTAACTAGGGGTATAACACGGTTCCCTAGCAGACGAGCCAGGAGATGTAACACGGTTCCCCTGAGTCTTACACCAATGAGAATGTAACACAATTTCCCATTTGGTTTATACATATATTGAGATAATGTGATTCTGTATGGATGATTATATTGATCATGAGTTTGGTCATGAAATAAGAGATATAAAAAAAAAATAGGAATTACGGTGACCTGATTCCTGATATAAGATGCATAGGCAGCTCAGGCAAGAGTAGCCTGAATTCGGTCTTAACTTTGGATAAGGTTTGAGTAAATAGGTATTGGATAATTACATTACATTACATATGCATTTTTATATGATATTTGCATTGCATAAAATGACATGTACATTTTATATTATGTTTGGTTGCTATTATTGTGAGTTATATTGTATGTTTGAGCATATTCATTAGAACACACTTGCATGATTTTACCTAATGAGCTGATCAACTTACTCTATCTATATTACGGGTAATCCGACGGGGCCAAGAAATAGCTAGTCGAAACTGAGTTGAGATCGATAGATTAAGCTGCTATGGAATTTTACTTATATTGAGATGTTCGTAATTCTTCTTTATATGTGCCTTGGGAGTGTGAGTCTTAAAGTCAATTTATATATGAGATTGTATTGTTGTTGATGAGATTTATGCGACTGTGTCAGTCTTAAATTTAGTCTTCAGAGTGTAGCTTTAAATTTACCACAATTAACGATATCTATTTATTTTATATGGGAATGAAGAACATATTTACTTATTCTGATGGTTATTATTGCATTAAAACTCAATCTTGGCACAGATTTTTATTTAACTTATTTTGTTCTCATATTTTCATACTGTCTGTCCCGAACAATTAAATTAGGAGCGTTACAATTTCTTAAACTTTTCCGCTTTTTTTTTTAGCACTTTAGAAATTTGACTCTCTGCAAATAAAATATTTTTACTAAAAATCCATTTTTAATTGTAATTTTTCCTCTCCAAAGTGTAATAAACAGTATTTTTAATTGTATTTTTTCCCCTTAAAGAGTATAATAGCCAGTTGTTTCGGGAACAAGAATATCTCTTGTTACGCCAAATTCATTAATGCAGGTCAACAACAAAGACATAACTTGTTTGGAGTCTAAAAAATAAATAAATAAATTATTTATAAAACCTTAATTATTAATTATTTATATATCTTATAATTAGTAGCTAATCACGTAAGATTTTCTGCCTCCGCCTCTGTCCGCGTTGAACATATTCTACCAGTAGAAAAGCAAACAGCACACAGTAGCTAGTTCCTAATTTTTCAGGTAACAAAAATTAAGCATATACAACTTCAAACGTAGTTAAGTTAATATATATAGATATATAATAAAATAAATAACTACTACTAATTATGAAGAAGAAGATCAAACAGCAGAAAGCGACTACCCTTTACCATTCAACACTACGGAGTCCCCGATGATTACACTGTTTTAGTTTTATATATATATATATATACACACACACACACATATATCCTTGGCGCCCAAAAAAAGGGACGTCAGCACAACCGGAGTGGGGCAAAAATGAAGTCAACTAAAGCTAATTACGCACAAACTCGTCTCGCCGGTAATGCAAAGAGGAGTTCAAGATCCGGCGACTGGAAGTACCCGTTCTTCGGCGGTTCCCTTTTTCCTCCGTACGACCCCCGCTTCTTCTTCGGTGGCGGGGGGCACTCCAACGGCTCCGGCATACGATACCCGCCGTGCTTGGGCGTCGAACACCCTTCTTCCTCCTCCAACACCCCCACTACCTCGCACCCCTCTTCCATCTCCCTTCTTAATTATAAACAGAATGCCTCTCCTTAGAGCACTGGGAAAGTGTGAAAAGCTGAGAGCCGAAAGGGATAAGGGTAAGGGTTTTTGTTCAGAAAAATGTTCAATTTTATCAGAAGAAGTGGTAACAGAACATCAAAACAGGTGTTTGAAGAACGAGTTCTCTCCGTGGAATGGGAAGTGCTTTTTTAAGAAGAAGAAGAAGAAGAAGAATGGAAGCGTGTGGCGTTTTCTGGAATGTGCCCTCTGGAGACGTTACAGAAATCGAGCGGTCGATACGGCGACAGCTCAGCAAGTTTTGTATCTACGTGTAGCGTCCTAAAGTTCGGCTTTGTCTACGTCGTCATCTCCTTGCCCCGTTTCTCATTTCTGACCACGCATTCCTCGTAGCCCCATTTCGAAAAAGGGCGCGAGACTAAGGATGCGCGGGAACTAGTTCAAATGCGAACCACTAGTTGCAACTTGCTTGTACCCTTTCTCTCTCTCCTCTTTTTTTTTTTTTCCTTTTCTTTTGTATAATTTTTCCATCAAAATTTAATTTTTTTTCCCAAAATTGTAAGTTATAAGCGTGCAAATCATATAAGATACAAAAATTAAATTTTTATGAAAAAGGTCATATAAGATTAAAAAAAAAAACTAAAACCAATATTGTAATCAAACGAAATCTTAAAAACTAGCATCATTTTCCATAATATCATGTTTTAAATTTAATTTTATTATAAATTATTTAATTTTAATTAAACAACTCACAAATTTAACACCGCCTAACAAACATAGGAACTAACACTAATCTTCTTTCATTTGCTTGTGATACGTAATGATTAGAGTAATGCTTCAAAAGTTAGATGAATCAAAAATATACGGTGATAGTTATGATACAATTAAGACTCTGTTTAGTTTGTTATAAATTTTTAAAAAATTTTAAAAGTTATGCCTTTTTATCTTACTGAACGAATTATGAATTTATAATTTATTTTATTTTATCTCATTTTTTATCATACCAAACACACCCTAAATATAACACATAAATAAAATTAAATTTAACATAATTAAAAATTATCTTAAAATTTAACATTTGTTAAATATTTATTCAAATGTGTTAATTTTCTACTTCTATAAAATCACTATTGATCAATTGAAAATTTTCCTTAACTAAAATGGTTGGTGTTATATATAAACAATTAATTAAATATATACTAGTTGTACAAGTGATTAAAATTTTATAATCGCTTCATTTTGTAAAAAGAGTGTTCCAATTTATAAAAATATAAATAATTTGGTTAATTAGAATTATTAAATAAATTTATTCAAATAAACCGCGGACGATACTCGACGGATCATCAATTGAACCGCTATATATCAATTTTTTTTTTATCACAATAAATTGTAAACCAAGTTATTTTTTAAATTAAATTACAAATTTATTAGTTTAACCCAACTAATTTTAAATTATTATGGACCCCACCACCATAGAATATGTGATTCAACCATTTGAGTTATATAAAATTGTAAAAGTAAATGTCTCGTAATTTATGTAATGATTGAAGAATTTAAATTTTACTATCTCATAATTTGTGTTTATAGAAATTTATAAGATTTTTTTTTTTTTTTGGAGAACTTCAAACAGAGATAAAATATAATTACTTGATATTTATTTCCATATTTTCATGACACATGGGTAAGTTTTACGGTTTACATATACCCTTGGCAGAAGTATCATTGTTTTGGGAATACTGCTTGCAGTTGTATTTGTTAAAATCTCTAAAAATTATTCAATTTTTATCTTACTATACGAATTATAAGTTTACAAATTATTTCACTTTAAGTGTGTTTTGAATGATAAAAAGTGAAATAAAATAAGATAATATAGAATAAATTATAGGTTTATAATTCGTGTAGTGAGATAAAAAGTGAATAATTTTCAAACATTTTTAACAAAATCTAGGCTGCGTTTGGCATACAATCTTTTGCTGAAAAGCTCTGAAAATCTCTATAAATCTCTGTTAATTTTATATCACATCAACTTTTTTCTCTCACTGCACGCATTACGAACTCTCCCCAAACCATAATTTATCTCAATTTATCTCATTTTTTCTTACTCCAAACAAACCCCTAATGCGCTAAGCGCACCCTTCATCCCTTAGCATTCTAAATGCATCTTATATTTCTGTCTTAAAAAAAAAAGTTTATTTTTATCCTTTATTTTTCATTTAAGTTGCGTTTGGTATCCTGGAATAAATAACACTCTTATAAAATTTTTATATTTTTAATTATAATTAATATATTTTATTAAAATTTTAATGAATTAATATTTTTCACTTTTAAGAGATTAAATATCAAATTTCTAGTAAGGATAATAAAAATACTCGTCCACAGTTGATATTTATATTACTCGTTCCACACGAAGAAGGTATAGAAATACTCTTTACGAAAACATAGATGAGGATAAGAATTTTAAGTAATTCATAAACAGGTACAGGAATATAAAGAACAATTGCATACCTAATTTGTATAGCATTTTATATAATACTTATATTTATGTAACAGTGTATGTGTTAATATATAACATTATTCGGTTTAAAATATATATAATTTTTATTTCTTATATTAACATATATATATATAATTGGTGGCTGTCAAATCAAGCCCATACATGCGGTGAGCATCTAATGCATTCCTTCAATTTGGGAAATCCCAAGTTAAAGGTAACGGAATATGATCGATACCTTATTTGTGCGTTCTACAGAAGAAGCAGTCGCAACAGACAAACAAGTACCTACTCTGAATGTTGATCGAATGCTTTATATTGAAGCATACCAACTCTGAATGTTGATCGAATGCTTTTATATTGAAGCATCTAAGATTTTTTGCATTCTAATAGTATTATTTAATTTAAAATGTGTATAATTTTATTTTAATAAATATCTTGTAACACTATTTTAAATCTATAAATAATTTTTATTTTTAAACCAGTGCTGAGACGGAGACCAAAAACTCATATCAAGACAGGAGTGGGGATAAGATATGGATTTTATATCCCAACTAGAACGGTGGTAGAGATGGGGATAGAAATCCTCTTCCTATACCTGTCCCATTGGCATAAAATTTACTCAATTAACTTTTAAATCTATACCAAACGCAGGCTATATTTTTATTACTTCCCCTTCTGGGGTCACAGAGAAACCCGCAGCCGCTACCCATGGATGTACACTGGGTGAAGCTCGTCTCCGTGGTCCTAACCGACAAAGAACCACGAGAAAGTAAACCAGTTTAAGCAATATTGCTTCCCCTTCATTTTTTGAAATCTTTGTTATTAGCCCACCTCTTTTATTTTTAACCTTGGCTCAAAAAGTTAAAAAAGAAATAAAAGAAAATTATACGCATGCTCTTCCAAATTTAGCGTTAGTAGCCTAACCCTTACCTTTTCTTTATTCTCTTACTATTCGTTTATTATTTTTCTTAATTTTTTATTTAAGAAGAAAAAGAAAAAGAAATTTTATCTTTTACATAAAACCACTTATTATGTAGAATACACTGAAAAAATAACAACTTCCCCTGCTAGCATTCTCCCTGATTAAAAATACACATGAAGTATATATGTTTAAGAAAATATAAGAAATTAAAAATCAATATTTGATTATGTCTTAAAAGTGACAAGCTAGTTCAGCCCGGCGGAAGAGCGAAGCCGATACACCAACGTTCAGGTATAGGGCTCCATATTGCAGGCCCTAAACCCAAGCAAATTCTATCTGCCCCTGCGTTCTCGGGTCATATTTATTTCTAGTGACGAGACTCGACTATTTCAATTATTTTTTAACTACATAGTTATAGCTATATTACAATCGTAATTTTTCGGTAGGAGTGCATGTTCATTTGGTCAAGAACAGGATTTTATACTTGGAGCACGAGCCCCTTTGGAGGATTAAAAATTAGTAAAAAATAAAATTTTTGGTAGTTTTTTTTTTGTGTTTTTTTAATTATATTTTTTGTGTGTTTGGTGAAACAAAATGTAATTTTTATCATTTTTTATAACTTTTAGGTGTTTGGTAAACTTTTTACTGTAGCAAAGTAAAAAATGATAATTTTTTGTGCGTTTGGTAAGTTTTTTATTGTAGCAGGGTAAAAAAATAGCAATTTTAGTGTGTTTGGTAAACTTTTTTGTTTTATTTTTTTACTGTAGCAAAACAAAAAGATGAGAAAAATTGTGATTTTACCAAACGCACTAAAATTTACAAAATGTAATTTTTGGTACTTTTTTTTGCTAGTTTTTGAGCCTCCAAACAGGCCATGCATCTCCAACCATTGGTTGAGATTTAGTCACACGTCCAGTCCATATTTAGTGCTATAAATCAGGCTTTTGTGTTTGAAGCTTGCCCAATACTTAACTATATGTGCATGAGAAATTAATATGTGAATCTGTATTTAATGATCTTTTAAGCTTGTTTACCAGCCCAAAATTGTAACTTGTAACATTCTTAATAACAGGGGTCATTTTAGTTAAGTGTTTGGTGAAAATTTATAAAAAGTTAATAAAATAGGAAAATTTTAAAATTTTAAACAACTTAAGAAATTAGCAAAAGTAGAAAAAACGATAACAATTAATTTTGTATTTGATGAAAAAAATTAAAAAATAAGTAAAAAAATATTGGTAAAAAATTAATCTCCTGTAGAAATTAGTGAATCAAATGCGGCCTAAATAATTTTTATTCTCTATCAGATTTTGGAAAAAGAAAAAATTAATTTTTTTAGAATTGAAAATGTAAGAAGGTAAATTTGATCATTTTAAAGAAAATAAAAGAAATTAGTAACTGATAGTTGAGTTATTAATTTTTTTTTTTTTTGGCCAAACGATTATAGATACTAAAAAGTGAGTTTTTCTTTTTAGTGCCTGAGAAGAAAAAAATTAAATTTTTAAAAGTTAATTTTTTATTTTTGGTTAATTTAACATTTTTATCTTTTATAATTTAAAAAATTAAAATATAAAAAATAAATTTAATCATTTAAAAAAATAAAAAAGGTGAGTGAGCTTCCATCAACTCTGTTTATCCCATCCAATTTCTCCAAAAAAAAAAAAAAAAGTCAATGAAATCATGGGATTACTATATGCTAAGATTAGGAATTGGGAATTGGGTCCCACAGATTACTGTCGCGACTAATCTTCGCCACGTGTGAATTGACAACTAAGCGCAACCACGACAATCGTTTCCTGCTTTTTCTCGCACAGCTGCCCATCCAGATTGGTCCATGTCGGATACTACTACAGGCGGGGATTGTGCGGCGATCTCGACGATTTGTGATACGTGGGCCGACGAGATCGACCGTCGTGTCGTGGGCGCACACCTTTAGAACTTGGAGCGGTGACGTGTGCAGTTTTTTCTTTGTCCCGTTTTCAACGGCTTTACGAGCCGGTCGGCGCCCGCGTGTGCGGATTCTACAGGTGTGTGGACGATTGGGTGACACTTGCCACCGGCGGTGGTTTGAGGTGACGCAAGGCGGAGTATGAGGGCTTGGCAGGTGCCGTCACGTGACTTTTTCGAAGTCCTTTCTTTGACAAACGTGCGCATATGTACAGTTCCGACAGAGCGTCGGTCACAAATATCATATTTTGGTTGGTAAGCCAATGCGATTATGGGATTCTAAGGTAAATACTTTTAAGGCTGCGTTTGACATAAAAAAAAAAAAAAATATTAAAAATCTCTATAAATCTTTAATAATATTTTTATTTTTAATTTTTTAGCCATCACTAATTTTAAAAAATTTTAATATTTCGCTAAAAAAATAAAAATCTAGAAGTAAGTTATCTAGAATGTTTAAATTTTTTATATAATCATATTTTTCGTGTCGAGAGTTTTTAAACAAGTACCATTGTCGCTAATTTTTGTGAATTTTTTTGAATCCGTGTGAACGGATTTAGCAAACCATTCTCACGGTTTGCGAATTTTTCGAAAAAAGTGGTGCTAAAATCAACTCAAAACTACATTTTATCTCAATTTATCTTATTTTTTCTTACGCCAAACGGGGCCTAAGTTGCGCTAAGCTTGTTACAATTTTTTTAAAATTTTTAAAAATTATTTATTTTTGATTTTACTATATAAATTACGAACTTATAATTTTTATCAAATTATCTTTTTTTTCTCACTCCAAATATCTCGTGATTTCATTTATTTTAATAGAAATATTTTTTAAATATCTTTTTCCTCGTGTTTTAAACAAATATTTTTTAAAAATATAAATAAACCTCATTTCTGAAAAACATTGTAACAAAGCGGAGCCTTGACGTGTGTTTTCCTTAAAAGTTAGACATCATTTTGTACGTATAAAAAATTAATTTAAGTTCTCATATTTTTAAGCTCTTTAACAAATTATCTCAAGTAAAATACAAAGTTGAAAATTATACGAAGACTTATTCATGTTAAAAAAATCCTACATAAAATGATTAAAATGTATTCATATTAAAGGTGTGTTTGGCGTATTAATAAACGATGAAAAATTTTAAAAGTTTCTGAAAATTTCTAAAAATTATTCACTTTTTGGTCCGTTTGGATCTTCAATTTTTTTTCAAAAAATTTCCAAAATCTTTAAAAGTTTTTAAATTCGTTCAATTAAATTTTGTTATGTAACACTTTACATCACATCAATACTAACTTTTAATTTTTTTTTTTTATTTTTTGACACTCTAAACACCCTAATCTCACTGTACAAATTACGAACTCGTAAATTATCTAACTTTTTATCACTCCAAACGACTCCTAAATATTCTAATTTTTATACTATTTAATTTTTTCATAAATAAGAAGATTTTATTCAATTCTTATACAAATATTTAGTACCAATAAGATTCTGTATGCCTTTTCAATTGTTATAAATAACATCAGGGAATGAAACATAAAAATGGGAGAGCAAACTAGTATGCATTTCATAATATTATGACACAACATATGTATACAATTATTAATATTATGTTTGATATGTCTTTGAATTCAAAAATAGAAATGGGGATTTTTGAATTAAAATAATCTTTTTACATAACTTTTTTGTTATGTAAGAGCATAATTTGATTTTTTTTTTTTTGCTATTTAAAGAATTATGACACATTTTAATTAATATGCCTAAATTTGAAGTTCCAAATTTTTAAGAAATTATGAAGCAATAATGGCTCCGTTTGGTGCTCTAAAAAAAAAAAATTAAATCTTACAAATCTTTACAAACACAAATTACGAGACAATAAAATTTAAATTCTTCACTCCCTACACGAATTACGAGAAATTTACTTTTATAATTTTATACTATTTGATATAATTTTATACAGCTCCAAACATCCCCAATAAAAAAACAATTACGCACAATTTTTATTGTTATATATTATATACCAGACATAATAATTTTTATTCTTATTTATTGTATATCAAACATAAATTCTCTTGTTCATTCATGTTCTTGTTTCTTTTCTTTTGTTTTTCTTTTTTTCTTTTTTGGTTCTCAATAATACCAAATGCAACTTCAAAAAACACAATAGGTTGATACATCATAAATATATTAATTAATATTTGACTATAAATAAAATATAAACAATTATAAATTTGAACATGTCACTGCCCAGAATAATTAGACTTGATAGATGTATACTTAATTAATAAATTATATATATATATATATATATAATATAATTATGAATTCCATAAAATAATCACTCCATCGCCAAGGTTAGAAGCCACGTGTGAGACCAGCTGGCATGCTTGGGTGTAAGACCCTCGTTACCGCAGACGGTCAGTCACAAGCCGTGCGGGTTGAGATCTACAATTGGCTCGCGCTTTGGGTCGCACTCGGAGAGTTGACATGGCAGCTTCACAACATCCTTGATTTGAAATTTAATGATTCAATTTCATTCACCTTTATATTAATTAAAATAATATAAATATATTTAAACAATTGAATTAAAATTCAACCAGTCACAATCAATATTTCGAATTAACATAGTTTTTGTTATGTCGGTTTTTTCTTTTTTTTTGGGGTCAACTGACTTTTTTCTATCAAGCGGAGTCTTTTATTATCTAATAATCGCGTACATGTGTATCAAGTTATTATTCTATATACTTTTATAAAAAATAAAAATATTTTAAATATGTTTAAAATTCAATAAATTAGTATAAATTTATAGAAAGTGTGCCCCCACTATTCATTCATGTTGTGAATAAAAAATTTTAAATTTTATAAAGTTCTATAAAACATTATAAATTTTTCTGTAAAACATTATAAATTTTTAAAGTGATTCAAACATTCCTTTACCTCTTGGGCTAACGTTTGACCAGGGATGTGCAATTTCACCTCGGTTCCATTAGTGCCATTCACCATGTACATTAACCTTCAACGCGCTTTGATAAGGTTACTCGCTGCATGGCCCATTCCATCCAATATCCACGGATACGCGTCACGAGACAAGCAACGGTGGCTTTAATCTTAGGCACCGTTTGGGAAATTACCATGTGCTAACAGTTAAAAAAAAAAGTTACGTTAGTAGTTAGTTAAAAAAGTAAGTTAATTTTGTGTTTAGAAAAAAAAAATTTATTTTTTTTTAAGTTGCTAACTTATAAGAGTAAATTAACATTTTTATCCTCGAATGTTTAAAAGAATATTAAAATATAAGAGGGTAAGAAAATCTAACCATTGTTGAAGTAGCCATTAACACATGCTATTGACTACTCTTTCCAAACGGTACCTTAATCTTAAAGAGGGTTGGAGGAACCAAAGGGTTTTGTTACGTGAGTGTTTGCAGTTATACAAGTTATTATAAATTTATAAGAATTATAATTTTACAATTAATGTTGTAAGTAAAAAAAATTTAGGTGTTATTGGATTTGTATTTGTATTTTTGTGTTTTATACATTTCAGGCTTTGAAAAATTTAAAATAAAAAAAGTATTTAATTAGACATTTTTTATTTTACATACTTTAAGATTTTCTTTTTTTTTTAAATTAAAAACATTTAAAGTAATTTCTCGCCATTTAGTATTTTATGCATAAATTAATTTTTAAATTTTTAAAATAAATCTTTAAAATAAAAATAACTAAATACATATTAAACAGTTTTCTTATTTTTTAAATTATAAAATAAAAAATAAGCTCAAAATAAATAGACATCTAAAGTTTTAAAGAAATTTTGCAAACCAATAATGCAGCCCTTCTGTGGGTCGGGAAGAAGTTCGCAGCCGCTATCCGAAGGTACGCACTGGGTGAAGCCTGCCCTGTGGACCAAGTCGGCAATGGCCCATTCTTTAGCAAACCAATAATGCAGCCCTTCTGTGGGTCGGGAAGAAGTTCGCAGCCGCTATCCGAAGGTACGCACTGGGTGAAGCCTGCCCTGTGGACCAAGTCGGCAATGGCCCATTCTTTAGCAAACCAATAATGCAGCCCTTCTGTGGGTCGGGAAGAAGTTCGCAGCCGCTATCCGAAGGTACGCACTGGGTGAAGCCTGTCCTGTGGACCAAGTCGGCAATGGCCCACGAGGTGGTAAACCAGCCTAGACAAGCTCTGACTGACCGGCTCGATCGAGAGGAGCTGTTAGAAACCCGTCAAATCGATAACCCACCTTACCGAAAAAAAAATCGAACCTAAAACCGCACGCGACCCAGACTTTTAGGCGTCCTGAACTCCCGCCCGACCACCCCGAAGGGAACAATAATGCAGCCCTTAATTTTACTGATTTTGGTTCTACATTGCTTCTGGTGTTCCCCGCTCCCCCCCCCCATATGCCAGCTGGCGGCTGCCTGTCCCCCAATCCCTCCCCCCGCTCGTTCTCTCTCTCTCTCTCTCTATATATGTAAACTTCGCGTCATTCATCATTAACCTCCAGTGTTCCATCCATGTCCCAACTAATTAATCTCCCTCACCAGCTCTCTTAAAGCTCAAATCTCTAACAGCTCCACCACTATGCATTCCCTCTTTACACCCAACAATGGCTCTTCGGCTTTCCTTATTATTGTCATTATTCTTGTCTCCCTTATCCTTCTTCTATGTTGTTCTCTGTTGCTCTTGATGCTCCTTCGATGGCATCACCCCAAAGACAAACGCCCACTGCCACCTGGTTCAATGGGTTGGCCTTACGTAGGGGAGACATTCAAGTTCTACACTGAAAACCCAAATTCCTTCTTTTCCAACAGACAAAAACGGTACACAAACCCATATTTAAAAGGCACATCCATATACATACATACATACATTCATACATACATATATATATATATATATATATATATATATGCACACAAGTTATGATAAATTTGTTCATGGGATCTATAGGTATGGAAATATATTCAAGACCCACATACTGGGATGCCCTTGTGTGATGATAGCAAGCCCTGAAGCAGCTAAGATTGTTCTAGTGAGCCAAGCTCATCTTTTCAAGCCCACATATCCCCCAAGCAAAGAGAAGCTGATTGGACCAGAGGCCTTCATCTTTCATGAAGGGGCTTACCACTCAAGGCTCAAGAAGTTGGTTCAGAGCTCCTTTCTACCCTCTGCAATCAGAGGATCTGTCTTAGACATTGAGAGGATTGTTCTCAAATTCCTCCCAAAGTGGGGGGACGCCACTCATGTGAACACTTTGAAGGAGATGAAGAAGGTGAGATAGGTTTTCATGAATTTCCAATGGGTTGATCAATCTCCTCTTGAAAATCAAAGAATTATTCTAAAGGAGGGTTGCCTTTTAATTTTGGCTTTTTAACGTTTACAGTATGCTTTTGATGTGGCATTGCTTTTAGCCTTCGGGGACCAAAGGGAGTTGGAAATCGAAGGAATCGAACATTTGTATCATTGTTTGGAGAAGGCTTACAATTCCATGCCTTTAGATATTCCTGGAACTCCCTTTCACAGAGCCATGAAGGTAAAACGAGTCTCCCATGTCTAGAACTATACATCACAAGTGCATCAATTTTTGAATTAAACATTTGGTAGTCTTAGCAGCCCCCACATTGCTTTGAACAACTCTCACTGGTCTCTTGTCTCGATCAAGTACGTGATAGTACTAGGATCGATGTTTATACGAGGCTTATTAATTTTGACAAAACTTTTTATCTTTCGATTTGTACTCAAATAATTTTTTTTATTAAATCAGATCTTAGGTGAAACGTTTAATATTTTGATTTTTTAAGTAACGTTTAAGGTGACAAAAAGTGAGATTAAGTGAAATAATTTAATATAATTTGTGTGTTTATAATTTGTGTAATGAGATAAAAAATAAGAATTTTTGAAAATTTTTAGATATTTTTTAGCATTTTCAGTATTTTCAATTTACCAAATGCATCCTAATCTAAATTTCTCAAAGTAAATTTTAGTTAGCTCAAATAATATCACAAGTTTAAAATATTATTTAAAGTAGCTTGATTACTTTTGGAGCTCTAAATTAACGGTAGGTTAAGTTTGGAAAGGAACAAATTTTTGTAACTAACTACGAGTTAATAACGAAGAGAACATAGTTACCTTTTTAGTTTTTTTTATTAATTTAATATTTTTACTCTTTAAAGTTTAAAATATAAGAAAATAAATTTAATTATTTAAAAAAAGTTAAAAAGTTAATAGCTATCAACGAAGCTGCTTCAATGTAAGACTGTTTAATTGATTAAAAAATATATAAAAAGAAAAAAAAAACAAAATTTTATCATATCTTTTTCACTTTTTTAATTTTCTTTTTGTTAAATACTTTACTTCCTTTATTTTTTACTACTTTTCTTTAATCTTCTCTAACTTTTTTAACTTTCACAAATTTTAATTAAAGTTCCGTTTGTGATAATAAAAAATTTAAAAAAAAATAAAAAATACTAAAAATTTTTAAAAATTACTTACTTTTTATTTTACTGTACAAATTACCAATTTACGATTTATTTTATTTTATTTTATGTCATTTCAAACGCACCCTAAATTTTTAATTAACCATTAAAAGTGACCTGAATGTGCATTTTGGGGGGGGGGGGAGTTGCCTTATATAGTGCAATAATTATTAATGAATAGATGCATGTTAGAAAATAATGATAATTAGTATTTAATTTATTATTGAAAGATTTTTGAACCGAGTTTCTTAATCTTTATATATATATATATATATATATATAATGGTGTTGATATTTCCAGGCAAGGAAACTTCTAGATGAAATTATGAGGAAATTAATACAAAAGAGAAGGGAAAGTAGGAGGAGACAATGTCGAGGCCTCTTGGGGGTGTTAATGAGTCATAAAGACGAGAAGCTTAATCATCTTACTGATTCTCAAATTGCTGATAATATCATCGGAGTGATATTTGGTGCTCATGACACGACTGCAAGTGTCCTAACATGGATTCTCAAGTACTTGCACGATAACAGGGATCTCTTGGAAGCTGTTACGGTATTATTCTCTTATCAGTAATTTCCCTTGAATTCAACCTTCTACCTCTAGTCATAAAGGCCACTTTAGAAGTTCAATTTTTTTTTTTAAGATATTATAACTGTGTTTGATTCGTTAAAAATTACTAAAAATTTTTTAAAATATTTAAAAATTATTCACTTTTTATCTCATCGCACAAATTACGAATTTATAAATTATTTCATTTTACTCACTTTTTATTACTCTAAACATACCTTATATTAGTTAAAAATTAGTATGTGTATAAAATTTTTTATGTATTTTATAAAATAGGTGATAAGTTTTGGTTACTTTTTTAAGTATATTTTAGCAACTTTTATATATTTAGTAAATTTTTTCTAACTTTTATCAACTTTCAATAATTTTTGTGTATTCGATGAAAATTTTAATAATTTTTTAATTGAACAAATTATTGTTATCATGCATAAAAGTGACAAAACTTAGTGATTTGCTTAACGCTCATTTGTCAAATGCCGGTCGATTTAGATTAATTTTTAATCCAACAAATGACATGAAACAAAAATTATAATCAAAATTTTAACTTAATTTTGACTTAATTGCGTAATAAATCATTCTTAAGTAATTTTTCAACCCGTTGAACTTATACTTGTGGTCAAATAATTACCAAAAAAAAAAAAATTCTAAATTATTATTTTATTTTGCTCTTATGCTCTTAATTTTGTTTCGGATGTATTTGGCAATCAATTGTTGCAGGGAGAACAAGAACAAATTCGATGCAAAATGGTTGAAGCCAATCGTGGACTGACTTGGGATGATACTCGAAGCATGCCTTTGACCAACCGGGTACATATATATATATATATACAATATCCAAAAATATTTATAATAAAAGATAATAAAAAATAATGTGATATCTATAATTTTGTAAATAGAACGTATTTTAATACGCTTTTAAAAGTAAACTTATTTTAAAGGTAAGTTTATTTGTACTCTATAATTTCCTTTTGCAGTCTTGTTTTATTTTTTTATTAATTAAAATTACACAATTATTTTTTTCAATCATATATTTTGTATAGTTATAATGTCATAATATCTTTATACAAAAATGCTATCCAGTGCCTAATTATAATGTTATATATACTCTTATTTTGTAATAAAAATATTTCTTAATTAACACAAAATATGGGGAGGAGAACTTATTAAACATAATTTTATATTCCTAGATTTTTTTGATAAGTAGGTAATTATTATTTTAATTTTTAAAAATTTCATTTATATTGTATGAGTAACTTTTCTATGATAAAAATTTCTAGATCTAAATTGTTTAGAATATTTTCAATTATAAAAAATTAAATTGAGTTTTCATAATAATGATACTTATACTTTTATTTGATAATTCTTTTTACTTTTCTTTTGCTTAAAATAAAGTTAATTTTTTGATAAATTGTTTTATTTATTTTGATATTTTTTAAGAAGGCTTCATATAGACCCCCTGTTAAATGACTCGAGGGTTACATCAAAAGTTTAAATGACAAAACTTTGTAAAGATCAAAAATAAATAAGAAAATTATTTTTTTATTTAATTAACTTAGAAAATAGAATAAAATAAAAAAATACTTTTCTTGTTAAAAACATAAATATAAATAAAATTTATTTTAATCTTGAAAATGTATTTTTTTTTCCATCTCTTGTACCAAACTAAATCAAAGTGTTTTTAACAAAATTCGTAAATATTTACTTACAAAATTTGAAATAAAGACTTATACACAAGAATAGTTGAAAATTTCAACCCAAAAAAAAAAGTAAAATAGAATGCAGGTAGGCTCACTTAATTTTTATTTTAAAATAGCATTCTAACATTGTTTTAAAAAAACAATATTTATTATTAAAATTTTGTTAATTATAATTTTAAAGCTATAAGATTAAAGAGAGTGAAATGGGCACGGTTTTGATTGGATGATCAGGTGATTCAAGAAACGCTAAGAACCGCAAGTGTTCTGTCATTTACCTTCAGAGAGGCGGTCGAAGACGTAGAATTTGAAGGCTACTTCATCCCCAAAGGTTGGAAGGTTCTTCCTCTCTTCAGAAGCATTCATCATTGTGAAGATTATTTTCCTCAGCCCGAAACATTCGAGCCATCCAGATTCGAGGTAATCATGCCTTACAATTATGACGGATTCAAGAATTTAGGTTAGTGTAAACAGGGACAGAATCAAAAACTTAATTAGGAGGCCAATTCGTAGAAATTTTCACTGCTAAATCACCATTCTATTGTATGAGATATACATACAATATATGTATATATATTTTTAGGGGGTCATGGTCCCTATAGTCATAACGTGGTTCCATCGTTGAGTGTAGACTTAAATCACAAATAAAATTTTAGTTTTCAAATGAATACGTAAAATATGATAAAATATAAAATATTACAGATTGATATAAATAAATTACATCAATTTATAATTCGTTCTTTTATATTCTGAAAACGTTCCTTTTTTTTTGGATAAAAATGAAATGACTATTTTTATTCTTTTATTTGATTATTAATTTAAGTATATAATGTTAGAATGAAATAATATTAATATAAACTTACTTAAAATAAAATGAAATAAAAAAATTTAAAAATATAACGAAATATAAATAGAGATGATAATATTTCACATAATTCGAACAAGGCATAAAATTATATAATGAGTTATTGAGAAAATATTTAAATATGATACAATATAAATACGTAAACCGAAAATTGACATGATTTAATACAATTTGATTATAAAATATATTAATTATTAAATATACTCATAAAATTAAGTATTTTTAATAAATTAATAGTGATACAACATAAATTTTTTTTTTAATGGAAATCCAGGATAGGCCCTTGCCACCCTCCGTATAACATTCGTCTACCGCTGCTTACACCACCAAACAATAAAAATAATAACTAGTCAAAAAAAACTTTAAAAAATTAGAAAAGTAAACCTAAAACATTTGGTCAAACAATATATATATATATATATATATATATTATGTTAGCGGCTATTTTCATGAAAAGAGTTATATTTCTAACAAATACAAACACAAGAAATTTACTAAGGTAAAATACTCTATACTTATCGAACTAGTCACTGATTAATTAAGCAAATAATACGGTAAAATAAGTAGGACTGATGAAAGTATTCCTCTTATTTTGATCTTATTATGGTATGAACGTACGTTATTTTATATTTGAATTTATGAATTTAAAATGAAGGTATTTTACATTAATGAAAGAGTGCGCATGACACATACATTAATGAAAAGTCGTATTCAAAATTTGTATACAAAAGCTCTCTCTATTTGGAGGATATGATCAGGATGATGAAATCTTTGGAGTATCAGATCCCGTGAGCTGGTTTTGTAGGCTAGTGTACGCGCGCACACACACACATTACAGGTATATATATATATATATATATATGTATAAGGGTATGGAACTGGGTGCAACATGGGGAGGTGGGATTCAAGAAAGGTTATGTTTGGTGTGATTGTGTGATGTTGCAGGTGCCACCGAGACCTAACACTTACATGCCATTTGGGAATGGAGCGCATTCCTGTCCAGGAAGTGAGCTGGCTAAGCTTGAGATGCTCGTCTTCCTCCACCACCTCACAACTACTTACAGGTCCCCCCCTTCTCTCTCTCTCTCTCTCACTATATATATCATAGAGATATATGTGTGTGTGTGGATCCACGTGTATGTGCAAAGAGTTTTATTCCAAAGTCCAGGGAAGATATTATATTTCCCTATACATTATTGAAGTGGTCCTTGTTTTAACGTGACTTTGTTACATCTGCAAATCCATGCAACTTGGGGGCGTGATATTCCAAAAGTTACAAATTTTTATTAATTTTTATAGATTTTTACTAACTTTTGCTCATTTTCATTTTCTGTTCGTCTATTTTGAAAATTCAACTTTTGTCAATTTTTATTTTGTCAATTTGGTCGTAACTTTTTTAATTAGAATTGTTTGAACGGATAAGTAAAACTGCATTCGGATAATTCCAATCAGAATTTTTGAATGGTACTAATCAAACTCTAAAAAGTTGAGAGTTAACCCTTTTTTTTTTTTTTTCCTTTCTGATTTTTGGGTATCAAACCCCCTTAGTTGCTAATATGCATCAGTCGTTTCTTCTGCTGTGAACCCAGTGTCTCTAGTACTAATATTCACAAGTCGGTAATGAATGTAGACATGCATGTTGTAAATATGTATGTAAAGGGACATGTTGAAATGGACATATATTCACCTTGCTTCCAAAAATTTACTAGTATTGAAGAGGACACGGGGACAAATATTATATAAGAAACTAAATTTTCAGTATATTTATATGCGGTTCTCATCTCAAGAAACTAAAACTGAATCGAGCTACTTATTGTGTCTTAAAACTGTTCTCAATTTTGGGTAAATTTACAAATGTGCTAACTTTGCTGGTGTGGTGTTTAATTGGCTGCAGGTGGAAAGTCATAGGAGACGAGGGTGGGATTCAATACGAACCTTTCCCTGTACCTATGAGAGGTTTTCCCATAGAGGTACGTCAGAGGAATGCTAGCATCATCAGTTGAGATCATTTGTACTGAGTTACAAGCGGGTCACACACAAATGGACGGCTTAGAATGACCCACGCTGGCACCCCTCCATGGTTATATATACTCCTACCCGGCATCAATTTAAACTTTCTGCAAGGGGGGCAAAATCATGCCCCCGTCTGTCCTATTCGCGAATTGTATTTTTCTGTTTTGTTTTGATTGTCCTCAGCAAGCAAGAGTGTTAGTCTGTCTCGTTTATTTTATTGTTGGGGGGGGGGGGGGAGAGTGTGTGTGTCCATAGATACGGCAACTAAGTTGCAATCATCCAGTTTGGAAATGTACAATTTTTCTGCATTTGTCTAGTACTAAAGAGCGGAAGGGTTGCGTGTGGATTAGATCTGTATGGCTCCGGATGTTGGATGACATGTAACTCCTGTTCCCTAGATTTGCCCATTTCTCTCTCTCTCTCTCTCTCTCTAAGTCAACTGATAGCAAGCATATATATTTATATATGTGTGTGTATATAAAACAAGTAAATTTCAATTTCAAAATCAATCATGCATCTTTCTTGTGAGTCCAAATTAAATTCCAAAACTAATATTCTTTCATGGTGAGTAGAGTTTGTGGTTCCATGCTGACTCCTTGTCCGTTAAATACAATTGCAATCAAATATAAATTTGGGACTAATTGTAAACATTCAAGTGGCTAGCTAGAAGAATCATTCCATCCTTTAGAACGTATGTGCCCTTCTGATGTGTAATCAACACATAGCTCTACACAACTCCCCATGTATCCAAAATTTTCCAAAGTGCCCGAAATAAGAAACAAGATCTAGCGGAAGTATTTTATCAAAACTAGCCTAAGACAAGGAAGCAAATTAAAGGAAGAAAATTCCTCAGCTAACCATGGGCGGAACAACCAAAGCCCAGCTCGAATGCATCGCCGTACATTTTGCGGCCGCAATTGGTAGAGATAACACTAAACGCCACTCGCAGGTGTCAATGGGGTTTAACCGATGAAAATTTTGATTTATTAAATTTCTCAAATAATATTTACAAATGGAATAGCCTTTTATAAATAAAAATAAATGAATAAAAGTTGTTAATAAAAAAAAAGAACAAACACACTTGAATTGCAGTGTGAAATGGAAATAACAATTATAAATTTACAATCCAAAAAAGAAAGAGAGAATGTGGGGGAAGGGAATTAAAAAAAAATAAAATAAAAAATAAATCAATCAAATGATTGTTGAGGTTAGAGGGAACGAGTGGGGGAAGTGAGAGAGAGATACATAGAGAAAATAAGGGACTCATTTGGTTTGTTTTTCTATTCTTTGTTTTTCGTTTTTGTTTTCTATTTTCTATTTTGAACTCATTTTCCATTTAAAACTTTTGAAAACAAAGAAAAAATTCAAAACGTATTTGGTTTTGTATTTTTAAAATTTGTTTTAGAAAACAGAAAATGGGTTTGCACATAAAATGAAAAATGACAAAAAGTCATTTTGAGCGTTTTTAATCGAAAATAAAGAAAATTTAAAAATAATGAAAATAGAACATTCTTTGTTTCTTTAATTTGATATTTTTAAAACATAAAACGAAAACAAAAAACAGAAAACAGAAAATAAACCCAATGCCACCTAAGATATCGATTGCCAGTTTTTTAGTTTTTTTTTTTAAATGGTTAAATTTAATTTCTTATATTTTATATAGTTTTTAAAATTTTAAAAGTAAAAATATCAAATTAACAAAAAGTGAAAATTTAAGGATTAAAAGATTAAAAAAAAATTAATTCTTTTCTTCTCAAATACCACCTAAGAAAAATTAAATTAAAAGCTTGGCTGCTGGTGCTGAATTGGAAAGAAAAAGGAAGGGCAGGATAAGACAATGAGGCTCCAAACCAAATACCCGGGGGATACAGGGCGAGCTTGTACGGTCAAAGGGAGCAAGGAAAGTGTCGATTCAATTTTGGTTAAAAAATTATCAACCTTTTCGAATTATTAGATTAATTTTAATACACGATGTCACGCATAATAGTCAACTAATATCAACACCCCTCTTCCCTTTGAACATGTCCAATGAGACTATTTGGCATCTCATACGTTGAACTAGATGTATCTCATGTGTCTAAAAGGCACACGAGTTGACGTTGAACAAATGTCTCATCACTTTTTAAATTTAATAAAATTATAGTTTTAATTTTAACTTTGCAGACTCTCGTCATTTCCTTAACCTCTCAGGCTCTAGCGCACATCACCGGTCATCCTCTCAGGTACTCATCGGTCATGCAGGACAAATGTCCTATCATGGAATATGTTTAATTATATAGATATAATAAGATAAAAGTACTTAATGAGTTTTTTGGTTAAAAAATTATGAACCTATTTGAATTATTACATTAAATTCAATGCATGATGTCACACCTAATAATCAACTAGTGTTAACACCCCTCTTTTCTTTAACATGTCTAATGGAGTTTTGTTGTGATTATTATATTTTAATTTTTATTTCTTATAACAACTAGTGATTGATACATATGTGTAATTTTTAAATTTTTTTGTTAATCAGTGTTTTACTGTATTTGATGATGATAATAATAATAATAAATATCATGAATAGGCAAATGATTAAAAAATTAATTTATACGTTGTTAATTTATTGAATATCTAGCATGCGAAAATTTTCATGTATATTTTATTAACAATTTCTTTCTCGAAATGATTAGCCACTTCATTCTCTAAAACATTTTTTTTTTTTGGATATTTTCTTGTTATATAAAATTATACTATTAAAAACTTTTTTTTATTAAACGAATGCAATTAACAAATTATTGTAATTCAAGTTTTTACTCATCCACATTATGTATATTCTTGTCAATAAATTTTCTCTATTATATATTAAGAATCATTTCGAAATTAAAAGAATTAGTTATATGCCCTTATAATTATAGAATTTTTTTATAATTTTCTTATAAGTAAGTTTTTTAAACAAGTTACTTAGAAGTCTTCATAAATATTTTTCTAGAAACTTCAAAACCTGTGAATATATCTAAATTATTTTACCATCAATCTATGGACTGTTATAAATAGGTCATCTTGATTTTTAATTTATAACAAATCAGAATGTGTAAAAAGTTTAAGTGTAAAATTTCCTTTTGAAGAAAAAGTGTCAATACTAGTGTTATTTGTACAGAAATGAGCCTAAGTAAAATTCTTCTCCATTTAAAATGTGCATTGTCGCTCAATACTATAAAGGTTTTGCTACAATACATATATATATATATATATATATATATTTGTCAATAACTTTTTTCTATTTTACAGACAACTTAAATTTACAAATATTTCAAAAATAAAAAATAACTTAAATAAGCAGTTGATGCAACTTCATTATAGAATATTGTAGGTAAAACTTAAAAATTAGAAGTTGAATAAATAAATTTACAAAAAAACAAAAAAAAACAAAAAAGTGACAATTTGAGGGGGGAGAGAGAGAGAGAGAGAGAGAGAGAGAGAGAGAGAGAGAGAGAGAAAGAAGAGGAAAGAAGGGGTAAATATGAATGTGGCGGCCCATAGAACGTGTTGGTCTAAGCGAATGCGAACCCGGTTTTGGTGGCCCACAATCAATGTGCAAAGGCAATGCTCGAACGCATGACTACGACACTTGTTTACAAAAAAACCATGTCTTGTTTCCCAAGTTTTTTATTTATCGAGTCAATCGTAGCCAACTACTTTGCTGGATGAATACCCGACCCAACTCATCCCGTCCCCGACTTGACCGACCGCATCCCCAAATAAATGAAGATTTGATTACAAATATCTGATCATCCCTCTCTCTCAGCACCTTCTCGTTTCTTTTGTGCCTTCATGGATTCGACGTCTCCGCCTCTGATCATCTCCTAGATTCTTCAATCCAATTCTTTATCGTTGCAAAAATTCGTATAATATTTATATTTACACATTTGCTTCTCTGCAAATCTGTATCGGCAATAACCACAGCATTAATCAATCAGCTCATTCAGTCAAAGAATGATCTTCTCGAGGATTGGGCGTTCTCTGTCTCGATCATCCCGTGCAAGAGTAAGTTACCCCTCACTCTCCCTATGCTTGTGTGTGTGTCTCTATGAGCATGTGCTTGTTGTTCTTTTTAGGGTTTTTGGGATTCGTCCAGCTGTGTTAATGGTCGTTTTTGTTCTTCGCAGAATGCGGTGAGTGGTGGGGGATCGGTTTCGGTGAACAGAGCATTTATTCAAGCTCCGGATGCAGATGCTTATTATATTAGTCGATTTGATGGGAAATTAGGGTTTCTGAGGGGGTATTTTGCTTCCGGCGGGTTTAATAAACAATTTGCATCCAAGTCATCTTATCTATCCGATTTGAATTACGTGCTTGCGAATCCTAGGTTTCGAAGATTTTTCTCGAGTGAAGCTCCCAAAAAAAAGAGTAAGATTTGTCCATTGTTTACTCATTTGCCAAAATGTGTTTATGGAGAACTGACCTTTTTTTGTGTCATTTATTTGTAGATTATGAGAATTTCTATCCGAAGGACAAGAAGGAATTCCCAAAAGGAAACGGACAAAAATCTGAATCAAAAGGTAAACTAGTCACATTTCATCTATAATTTAGTATCGGTGGTATATTCTCGTCATTTATCATACTATTACTTACTGGACTATTGACAAATGCCGAAGTAGGCTAGTGAAGTGAAACCCTCTGATATCTTCAATTATGATCAAATTGTGGAGGAAGATATATACTTGTTGAGATGAAAAATTAACTTACAAGAACAATATAGAAAAATTATGCCTGTTTTGTCATTTAACAAAAAATAACAATGGGATACAATTTAATAACTACCTATACTACTGGGTGGTTATGATTTCTGAGTCTCTAATTATTGTTCGAAATCCGGATCAACTCTAGTAACGATGGTGAATATATGCAAATAAACAAATTGAACAGCAAATACACAATAACACAAGATTTACGTGGTTTGGCAAATTGTCTATATCCATGGGTATAGTTTATGTTTTTCTATTATCAATCTCCAGTAATGGAGTAAGGATTACAGTAATGAAAGCAAGAGCCTTGGAGAAACCATTCTTACTTTGTTCTTCGTTTTTCTCTTTCACAAACCCTAAGAGACCCTAATCAGAACTTACCCAAAGCGTACAACACGTTCCTTTATGTAGGAAATACAAATCCCACCTAAAATGGACTTTGGAAAAGCCATAATTTATTAAAATTCATGCTGCTCTTTGGGATGAGCTTCCTAGTGAGATTTCTTGTTGCATCACAGTCTTTGTATTTCCCAGTGATGCCTAGTGACCTTCAGACTTCCTGGATGGCTTCTCTGTAGTTCTCAGCAGCCAATTGAGCAACCAATGACACTGACACTAATTTATTCATTTCTGTGCATAGATGTATGGTTACAATTGAGATCTTGTAGGAGTACTGCTATAAATTCTTCAGCCATAAACTTACTGGGAAATTACTATGCCAAATTGTAATAGTGGATATGAATTTGCTGTTGCACAATTGTTCCAAGTTATTTGTACGTGGACAGAATAATTTTTTGGTGACAGTTACACATCTCATGCTTTGTGATATTTTGTACGCTGGTGGAAAATTTTGTTGGCTGTTGGTCCTGTGAAAGAGTTTGGTGAATAAAACCGTCCTATGAGAGAGTTTGTTGCATAAAACCGTCTTTTATGTACTGCATGAAAGCGTTTGGTGAATAAAACCGTCCTATGAGAGAGTTTGTTGCATAAAACCATCCTTTACGTACTGCATAGTATTGTTTAGCATTTAGGTGCGTATTTGAATCATCACTCTGTTCGTGATCCAATGCTCTGTACATTTAGTTTTGATGATAAATAAAAACATATGTTCCATTGGCTTATTAATGAGATATTTTGATGAAAGAGATTTGGACTGATGTGTAAGAGGTTCTATAGTGTTACACAAATGTGTTCTGTGTTTTTTTTTTTTTTTTTTTTTCAAACATGATGCAAGAAAAAGCCCATGATGAATGTATATGTTTTCCCGTATTGAATGCAGTATGTAATATCACACATTTTTTGCATATTTCAACTTTCTTTTTTCAATTCCCAGAGGAAGCAAACGCGGAGGATCATGGAAATTTTCAAGAAGCCTTCATGAAGCAATTTCAGAATCTAATCACCCCATTATTAGTGATTGGGTTGTTTCTTTCATCATTTCCTTTTGGCTCGCGTGAGCAACAACAGGTAATTTGTTTGTTTGAATATATATAAGACTTGTTTTAGTTGCTTGTATGGGGGCTTTTTTTTTTTTTTTTTTTTTAAATAATGGTGGACTATTATTTAGTATGTTACATTGTTGAGTAATGTATTCAAGTTTTTTATTCATTGATATATAAATCGTGAAATTTATGTCATTTTATGGTTTGTCATCAACTTAGGATATTAAATAGGAAAAAAAGGAAAAACCAAGGGCCTGTTTGGAAGTGGAAAAAGGAAAAATTTTAGGTAACATTTGCTTTTTTATGCAAAAGTTGCTAAAAATTTCTTCAACTTTTTTACCAAACAACCAGAAGTTCCTAAAGATTTATCCAACTTTTTACCAAACAACCAAAAGTTACTAAAAGTTGATGAAAGTTTCAAATTTTTACCGAACGCATAAAAAGTTACACTTGGCAATTTTTGCCAAAAAATTAACAAAAATTTGTAAAAATTTCCCTTCCATACATGCTCCAATTTAATGATATACTACTAGGTATAATACTCAACTTGAATCAATAAAAGCCTTAGTCCTTAACTAGTTGGAGTAAACTATATGAATCATTTTCTTCTCCATTTTCATTTCTGTCATTTGGATTCATGTTCATAAGAAGTGACTATGTTTTACATTGGCCGTCAATCTATTGCAACTCTCCTCCTTTTTCCGGGCTTGGGACGGCTGTGTTAAAACAAACATTGAGCATGCATGCTAGTCATAAGCATTATTTTTAGCAAGGATATTGGAGAGCTGATTAACTCAGTCTTTTGTAACTATCAGTATATAATTTTTTTAATCTCAATCTACCCTAGAATTCTTTACCAAGTTACTTAAAACAAAAAAAAAATCTTTATGAAGTTATTTACCTTATTCTAATTCTACTTGCAACTTTCCCTTCGATTTTATTTTCATCAAACAATTTATTGAAGTGTCAGTTTTTACCTTTTGGTAGTTCTTAAGTAGTGGCCTTTTACAAATTTTCTCATTGGTGGTCTTGTTTCTTGAACGTTCCAGGTGTTCCATTGTTGTTCCCATGTTGAAACCTTGCTAAGGTGCCTCCATAGTCTTAGCTTTAAATAAATTCGTGTTATAATTTCAAGAATTGAAGTTGTATAGTTTGCAAAAATTTAAACTATTGACCTTTTAGAAATGACTGAAACATTGATGACTAAAATATGGTAAGGAAAGTATATAGTTATCGTTATATACTGTATTATATCTTGATTCCATTTCAGAAACTTTCTATAAAAAATTTATTTGTAATTTCAATAACCAATTGTAATATTTCTAGGCTCCGGCACCATCTCTTTAATTGGATAAAACAGTTTAAGTGTGTCACCTTTGGATCTCATTACTTGGAAACAATCTTGGGCAAATGTATGGCTAACCTGCTGGATGAAGCCCAATAGGAGATGGTGACTGGTGTTAACTAATTTGCTAAATGCACCTATTTCTAAGCTTTGGTTTATTAACATCTATTGATAGTGTGCTTGTTCTATTTTCATTGGCTTTAGAATTCTTTAGGTGATTTCTTAGTTCTCGTTACCTTGACATTAAATCCAATTATTTCTTAGTTGCACTTTATTTCTTCTGTTTGTTTGCAATTTGACTGTGATTATGATTTTTGTGTTATCTTTTTGGGCCTTAAGACTTTGGAATATGACGCTGTGCAGATTAGTTTCCAGGAGTTCAAAAACAAGCTCCTGGAACCAGGTTTAGTGGACCACATAGTTGTTTCAAATAAATCAGTTGCAAAAGTTTATGTAAGGAGCTCACCAGGAATTCATACAAGCAATGGTGTTATTGAGGGGCCAACTGTCGAAGGAGCTGCTAATACCTCTGCAAGCAGGAACAAGAGCCAATATAAGTATTACTTCAACATTGGAAGTGTTGAATCTTTTGAAGAGAAATTGGAGGAGGCCCAGGAAGCATTAGGGATTGACCCTCATGATCATGTTCCTGTTACATATACTTCTGAAATGGTTTGGTACCAAGAACTGATGAGGTTTGCACCAACACTTCTGCTTTTGGGAACCCTTTGGTACATGGGGCGGAGAATGCAGGGTGGACTAGGCGTTGGTGGCGCTGGTGGAAAGGGTGCCCGCGGAATATTTAACATAGGAAAAGCCCATGTTACAAAAGTTGATAAGAATGCCAAAAACAAGGTTAGATATCCTTTTCCTAATGATGAATTATGATTGTCAGTTATCCTTCTTAATTACATAAGAGCTATTCTTGTAGCCTCAACAAAATTTTCGCTTTATATTTTTTTCATCTAGGTCTATTTCAAAGATGTTGCTGGGTGTGATGAAGCGAAGCAGGAAATCATGGAGTTTGTGCACTTCCTCAAGAACCCCAAAAAATATGAGGAGCTGGGGGCAAAAATTCCAAAAGGTGCTCTTTTGGTGGGTCCTCCAGGCACGGGTAAAACACTTTTGGCAAAAGCAACTGCTGGGGAATCTGGCGTGCCTTTCCTTTCTATATCTGGTTCAGATTTCATGGAAATGTTTGTTGGTGTTGGACCATCAAGGGTAAGAAACTTGTTTCAAGAAGCACGGCAATGCGCACCTAGTATTATATTTATTGATGAGATAGATGCAATTGGTCGGGCAAGGGGACGTGGGGGCTTCTCAGGTTCCAATGATGAGCGTGAAAGTACTCTTAATCAGTTGCTTGTAGAAATGGATGGATTTGGAACCACTTCTGGAGTTGTTGTCCTCGCTGGCACCAATAGGCCTGATATTTTAGACAAAGCTCTGTTGAGGCCCGGTCGATTTGATCGACAAGTTACACTTGATAAACCTGACATCAAGGGCCGTGAGCAGATATTTCAGATCTATTTGAAGAAGATCAAACTTGATAATGAACCATCATTCTACTCCCAGAGACTTGCAGCCCTCACTCCTGGATTTGCAGGTGCAGATATTGCAAATGTTTGTAATGAGGCTGCTTTAATTGCTGCAAGGAGTGAGGGAACAGTGGTTGCAATGGACCATTTCGAGGCAGCTATAGATAGGATCATTGGTGGTCTGGAGAAGAAGAACAAGGTAATTTACACGTTTGCTCTCTGACATATTACAGTATTATCAGTTTCATAGAAATGTTCAAATGCATTGTGCTTTGAAGATACAACATTTGTTTATCCTTTTTTGTTTATTTTTTGTGTTTGGCTCTCTCTCTCTCTCTCTCAAAAATTACTTTGAAGTATTCTCTAGATAGGAATCTTGTTTACGTCTTTACCAAAGCTTACGAGATAATTTGGGCATTTTTTGTGTCACAAAAAATGACTTATTTTACAGGAAACTATGCTTGGTATTGGATAATATTATATATTGATAGAAGCAGGCAGCTGATGATTATAAATATATGAATATATTTAATAACTCAATTACAATAAGTATTTGATTTTTATTATTTGTTATTCGTTAATTTTGTTCTATATGTATTTTTTTCTTTTTTTTGGAGGGGGGGTGGGAGGGGGTTGTATGACATACAAAGAAGGCATATGGTGGTCTTTCTTTCGTATTTCTCCATTTCGTCTGTCATAACTTGGGCAAGATTATCTATTGCATATAGAAAGAGAGATGACATATTTGACTTGTGTAAAGTACTTGTTGGTCATTTTATTTCCACCGGTAAGTTTCTGAGAATTAATGTCACACTGTGAATGATCTTCCCTGAATTTTGCATGCATAAAAAATGTGTATATATATATATATATCAGTAAACTAGTGAATGCCATTTTGCATGGGCCTTGCCTTTCATTGCTTTCTTTCCTTTGTTTTTCAAAGTAGTAATAGAACCCTCATAATGCTCTGTTACGTAGGTGATAAGCAAGCTTGAACGCCGAACTGTAGCTTACCACGAATCAGGCCATGCGGTTGCTGGCTGGTTTTTGGAACATGCAGAACCCTTGTTGAAAGTGACCATTGTTCCTCGTGGTACTGCAGCGCTTGGGTTTGCTCAATATGTTCCCAATGAAAACCTTCTTATGACAAAGGAACAGCTTTTTGACATGACATGCATGACTCTCGGTGGTCGAGCAGCTGAACAGGTAGCTATAATTTTTGCTTTGCTTGTCTAATTTTTGGAAGTGAAGAAAAGAGTTGAAATTTTCATATTACCAAGTTCGTTGTCTCGTTATGATGGTGTTCTGTGATATTGTTCGGACGTAGGTTTTGTTGGGGAAAATTTCAACAGGGGCTCAAAATGACTTGGAGAAAGTGACGAAAATGACATATGCCCAAGTAGCAGTCTATGGGTTCAGTGAGAAGATCGGTCTCCTCTCTTTCCCCCCAAGGGATGATGCGTTTGAGATGACCAAGCCTTACAGCAGCAAAACTGGGGCGCTGATTGATGGTGAAGTGCGGGAGTGGGTGGCGAAGGCATATGAACGTACGATGCAATTGATAGAGGAACACAAAGAGCAGGTGGCTCAGATTGCTGAGCTGTTACTCGAAAAAGAAGTCCTTCACCAAGACGATTTGGTCCGAGTTCTGGGTGAAAGGCCCTTCAAATCAAACGAGCTATCAAATTATGATAGATTTAAGCTAGGGTTCCAAGAGGAAGGTGATAAGGGCGAAAAGACTGCAGAGGGTGGGAGCATAGAAAATGATGAGCCATCGTCACCCCTTGAACCACAGGTTGTCCCTACGTAGCACAGGGGACTGTCTATATTCTCTCTCAGATAGTATAATAAAATGAAACGGTACCCTCTTCCTTGCCCTTTTGTTATATGTATATTTTTTTAATTCAGGGGAGTCCTTGAAGGTGTTATCTCTTGTACACTTCTTATCCCATATGCTTTTTTAATCCTCACTGGCATCTGATATCGTTGTACTGGACCCAGCCATGTAATGCGTACAATATATATATATATATATATAGCCAACACCACAAGAATTTGTCAAAGGTCTCTTGGGGCGGTTGTGGAAGCGCACATCAGGGTGGGATAGAATATGTCACAAGCAAAGAAAACGAGGACAATGTAAATTAATTGTGTAGTGACTTCAATTCTGGAGGCATTGTTGGTTTGAGGTGGTGTTTGATTTATTTTTGTCAACATTATTTTGTTTTGTTTAATAGATTGTGTTACAATGTCAGTGAAACTTTTTTGGGGAAATTAAGTGTAGGAGGATTAGGTACATGCTCACTCCTCGTATTATAGCGGGGGTTATTTTTTTTTTTAATTTGGAAATAAAATTAACATTATGCATCGGCAGTGCATGATAATGTATATGATATATTGGGAATGAGTATTGAAAATCTAGGTATGTTCTATCTACTATACTTTCATTTATTTTATTTTATTTTATTTCTGGTGCATTGCCTGGCCGGAGTGGCAGCTGGGATATGTGGTGAATGCCAACTGTGAGTTGTTAATTTCTTGTTTTGTTTTAATTTTAATGGCTTTTGTGGTGCTTAATTATATATCCAGCTCTCCATAAGATGACACGTTTAAATATTTTGTTAAATATTAAAAAAATAATCTCGTTGTCAACTAATTCTCTCTCACTCTTTTGTCAATTGTCTCTCTCTTTCTTAAATGTCATATTATAGGCTTGGTTTGTAGTATTAAAAAATGTTAAAAATAGTTAAAAAATATTGAAAATTTTTAAAAATTATTTATTTTTTATTTTGTTGTATGGATTATAAATTCATAATTTTTATTAATTTTTTTATTAGTCCAAATGTATCCTCTATAACTGTTGGAATATGATTATGCAACACGAGTTATAGCACCAAATGCCTCAAAAAATTATCAAAAATTTTTGAAGTTTTCGCTTCCTCTTAAGCTGAATAATAAGCGTGGCCCGTGCTTTTGTTTTATTATCAAAAATTAAAAAGTGGGAAAGAGTTTTTTTTTGGGTCCGTATTGCTTCTATTACAAAATTTTCAACCCTTGAATGTTGACCACCCTCTGACTTCGAAGGTTACAGAAATTTTGACTATTGTATAATTATTTTGTACAAAATTATATACTTAAAATTATTTGACAAATAATTATTTCTTATACTATTAACTAACAAATTTTCTTATAATTTAATATAGACAATAATCATTCATAGCATAATTCCGTTGGACATTTGGACGGATAACTAAGAATTTAAAATTAAATTATATTAAAATATAAGTAATAATCGATAGATTAAACATTTCTAATAATACTAAAGTAGTGATTTTAAATACTAAAATTTTAAAAACTAAATTTTTTTACAGTAATTTTAAATTTACAATAATTAAATTGATAATAAAGTTCATATTTAAATTAATAAAATTATATTTAAAATAATTTACTTAAATAAATAGTAACAAATCTCTCTATTTTAAATTCAAAGAGAAAGAACGAGTGTGTAAAACAGCTGTTTAGGTAATATTTGGAAAACTAACTTCTAGAAAAAGTTTAATTTTTTTTGACTTTTTGACATTTTTTAATATTTAGTGGACATTGATGAATTAATTTAAAAAAGTGTGTTTGAATTTAGTCTTAATGTCTTGTTCAAACAAATAACAGAGTTGATGATAGTCATGAACCAGATTAATTTGGTAAAGTTGATAATTTTCAATTCAAACTCTTAATAATTTTCAATTATAAATTTACATAAATTGTCAAACCAAACATTATCTAATTAACAATTCAGGATGTGACGACTCAACTTAAATTACAAACTCATAAATATTCTAAGTACCTCTTATTAAGGTTTTGTTTGGTACGGCAAAAAAAACAACAAAAAAGAATGAAAATGTGGTTCGTGGAACTTTCTAACGTTTGGTGCACAGTCACCAAATCATATTTTTCAGAGATGAATAGCGAAACATTTTGACTTTTGCACTAGTTTTTGGGAAAGAGAAATCGTCCAAACTATTTTTTTACTTTCGTTGGAACAGTTTTACGTCAAAATTTATTGAAAATGATTAAAAAATTTTTGAGATTTGTAGAAAAGTTATTAGAGTTAAAATAACATTAAAATTTGTAAAACATTTATTAGAATATGAAAAAATTTGTACTTATTAGGATATGTAAATATATGTAAATTTATAAAAATTTCATGAAGTATGAGAAACATAAAATGTCTTAAAGAGTTTTAGAGATTTTCAGTATTTTTCACTTTTTTTTATAGTGCCAAGGCCCTAAATTTATAAAAATAAATGCAACCTAAAACTCCTTAGAGTTTGAGTGGTTCTACATTTTACCATTTTTTAGTTTCCTATTTGGTGGGCAGGGTATGAATGTGGGTGACTTTGCGCGCCATCGAGCCTTGCTTGGCACGACATGCAACGTGTCAAACATTCATACGGTCACGTGACGAGCTTCTGGTCGCTTTCGGCTTCCTAGAATTTCGACCAAATAGAATCTTCTGTCTAAATTCAAAATTTTCAATTTTCAACCGCTATATTCCCTATTTAAACCCACCCCATTACACTTTTCAATCCTTCGCCTTCCTTCAATATTTCTTTCTCTGAAACATTGTCGCTTTCTACGGAATCGGATAAGGTAATGTTTAGTACCTTTTTTTTTTAACAGGATTTTTTCGTTGGGGTACAGATATTGGATTTTTTAGGGGTGATCAATGAGTTTGGTGGAATTGATATTTTGGGTGTTTGAATGCATATACTTCCAAGTTTTAATGATCTGTTACTTTTTAAATCCCTTCATTCACATTAAGGAAATTCTGAAGGCAGTTTCAATGTTGAATTTCCCAAGGGTTTGTATTTTTGATAATTTATGATTTTTTTTTTTAGTTGGAATGTTAGGGGTTTGTTTCCAAGAATTTTTGGGGGGGGGGATTCTCAAAATGTGCGTTTTGAGAAGATTTATGCACTCAAACTTTGGATTGTTGTTCTTTGAATAAAGCTTTGAATAATTCTCTACATTTTCAAGAGATTGGTCCCTGCATTTTCACTCCATTCTGCGTTGTGTGCAGAAATGTATGCTTTGATCTCTATCGGTTAGAAGTGTAAACTTCTGGGTTATTAATCTTTTGCTTCCATTCTTTTGTGTGGAATGGATCTATTTGATTCATCTAATTTAGAATATAGTTTGGGGCGCCCTTCTTTAGTTTTGATTTAGTTTGTTTGGAGCAATTTTTAGATGGTTGCCACATAAACACAATTCTTGTGTTTTGGTCCTGGTTTGTAGTTTCCTAGATCAAAAATGGGGTACGAAGACAGATGCCAACATGTGTCAAAGCCAAAATATGAATGTCTTCTCTTTGGTAGGCCCTCCTGCCTCCTACTCCCATCATTTTTCTTTTCCCCCCACCAATTAGGTCTACCATTGAATGTACCATTATAAATAATTCTTGTATCTATTTTCAGATGTTGATGATACCCTTTATCCCCTGAGTTCTGGTTTATCTAAAGAATGCACCAAGAACATCACAGGTAATCACATTATTCAAATTTCTTCCAAATTATCGCATGACATTCCACTTTTTTTTTGGTATATTTGAACTGACGTTAGTCATGCCTTTGCCTAGAATATATGGTTAACAAACTTGGTATTGAGGAGGATAAAGTCCCTGAAATGTGCATTCAACTGTATAAAGATTATGGAACAACAATGGCGGGTCTCAGGGTCAGTTTTGAACTTTTCATATGAGTGTTATTTAATCTATCAAAAGCAAGAGCACGTTGGTTATCATACAAGTCAAATTTATCGGATGTTTTCTCTTTCTCCCAGGCCATTGGCCATCACTTTGACTATGGCGATTTCCACAGGTATTTCGATTTTCCTCCATCTGTTTCTCATTGCAATTTTCTTTCACGAAATTTATGTAGTTGCAGCATTTTTTTTTTTTTTTAATTTTTACAGATCTGTTCATGGAAGATTACCCTACGAGCTCTTAAAACCAGACCCGGTTCTAAAAAGTATTCTGCAGAGCTTACGCATCCAAAAAGTTGTAGGTTTCTTCTTCCACGATCATATTGAGAAAGTAGGGTTAAAACATATGTTTCATGGATTCGGGTACGGGTTTTTGGTATGAGTACATGTCTTAAACCATTGATTCTTCTAATAAAGGGCTAGTGGGGGCACACATGAAGCGTGTGTTTTCTTCTCCATTTCTTGTTCTTTTCCCATTTTTTATTTTTTTATGTTTTTCTGTTGCATTCTCTTTCAGTTTTTCTTCTATGCTTTTTTGTTTTTTTAAATTTTGTTTCCTTCTTATAGTCTTTCTTATTCTCTTTTGATATGCAAATTAAGAAAGTTATTGGTAGTAATACACAAAAACTGGTGAAAAATTAAACGGTATTTAAGACATGTAAAGTATTACATAGGTTTTAAATTGAGGGTAATACTAAAATGGTTTACATATATCAAAAACTTTGAGATTTAGGACAATTAGTCAAGTCTTAGAATTGCCTTCCAACACTAGTTTGAGTTTCCTAAGAGCCACTGAAGGCTTACCGGCTTATTTACTTTAGGGTTTTAGGAATTACTTATGAGATAAACACACATTCATCCAGATAATTTGAGTTGTCAGAAAAGAAATATTTATTAATTTAATATAACTATTTTATTTTTACATGATAATATAGTATTTATAAATTACTAATTTTATATATAAAATACAAATTTTACGTATTATTATGTGCTAAAATTAAATTGTTATGTACATTTTTAATTATGAATATCCAATTATATGCAAGACATGTATTATACTCCCAAATATTAAGTATTTGACGCACGTGCATCATGTACATTTATACGAATCCGTGTAACATAGGTTGAAACTACCAGGCTTTCTTCGTTTAACAAAGTTTGGGGTGTGCCTGTGTGCGTAACAGATCTTCTCAAATGCAAATAAAGAGCATGTTTCCAAAGTTCTTGGCAGACTTGGATTAGAGGACTGCTTTGAACAAATTATGTGCTTCGAGACTCTGAATCCAATGAACAAGGAGGATGATGCTGAGTTCTTAAGACCAATTAGCGTCATTCCAAGCACTGGGATTGATGCTACTGACAATTCTTGTGACACTAATAATGCAGTAATTTCAAAGACTCCAATTGTTTGCAAACCTTCCGAGGAGTCCTTTGAACAAGCTCTCAAGATATCCAAAATCAACCCTCAGAGAACAGTAAGATGATTTATTTAACTTTTGGCTGCGTAAATTTTACTGCTTTACATGTAATACCACTGTCATCACCTAATTTTGATGATTATCCCATTATATATATATATATATATTTGTTTTTCTTTCTCAGTTGTTCTTTGATGATAGCATCCGTAATTTACAGACTGCTAAACGAATGGGCTTCCACACAGTCTGGGTGAGTTTGATGATAATCTATTCTTGAATGAACTTGCAAGAATTATAGAGGAATGCTACACAATGAGAAAAAAAATATTGAAAAAAATAAAGAGAATGAGGTGGAATACTTGCGGACTTATTATTTAAAAATATTGAACTCAAATTTTTGTGATTTTTCATTTTCTGATATATTTTTCTAATTCAATAGCGTGTTCCGAAATTATATAGCTACTTACTACTTGTATGTAAATAAACAGGTGGGCTCTTCTAGCCGAACTGATGGTGTGGATTATGCGATAGAGAGCATTCACAATATCAGGGAAGCATTGCCAGTGCTTTAGGAAGCTGTTGAAAAGGCAGAAATTTTCCACTACTCAGACATTAGAAATTGCTTGGCTTTGTTACATAGGAGCAGTTCCAGATAATAAAAAATAATTAAAATAATTATTAAAAATTATTTAAATGTTTATTTTGATTTAATTTTCCAAAAAAAAAAAATTCTAATTGTAAAGTATTTTCGTTTATGTAATTCTTTGTAGTGCTGAAGAATTAATTCTAACCCCCATTGTGTATTTTGTTTAGTGGATGATTGCTGGTATTAAAATAGAACTTAGCTTTCTTGATGCTCATGTGAAGCAAGCATTGATGCTAAGGTGAATTCATGCCATTGCAAGTCCACTCAAAACAAGCTAGTAAAATTTGTCTATGTAGTTTCTTCATACGTAAACAAAGATGCAGAGATGCAGAGCAAAGTAACAACCGAAATGCTGGCAAAGTAAATCACAATTCCATCTTTATCTATAAACTTTGCATAAATTACATTGTGCTTATAAATTTTTATCCAAATTTCAGTTTAGGGTCTTGATTTTTAATTGTAACCATTGAGGAATTGAGATTTTAATTTGTTACAATGAGAACCCATATAAGTTTCTGTTAAAAAAATTTTCCATTAAATGCTTTATTTATCCAATCATAAATTTCCATGTAGTCATTTAACGTAAATTTTTTTAATAGAAACTAATAGAACATTAATGCTATGACAAATTAAAATCTCAAACTTTTAATTGTTACAATTAGAAGGTATGATCCTAAGATGAAATTTGACTAAAAACTTAGAAATGTTAATTGTAATTTATTCAAGAACTTAACTTTGTTACAGTAGCATTTTAAGACAAAAAGTAATATTCTAGGTGAATGAATGTCCTATAATTGTCAATGTGAATCTACACTTGAATTTTCATCACTCTCTGGTTGTTGAGTTTGGCAAAAAAAAGAAAAGAGAAATGATAAAAACAAAACTTATCTTATTTTCCTCTCATTTTCTACTCTTTTTCCCTTTCTCTTCTCTCCAAACCAAACAAAAGTATAAGTACCTTCTAGTTCTAGCTACAAAAGCTTTGAAGTAACTTGAGGATTTCTCTTTCATTCCTCGATAAATTATACTCAGTTTTTTCAGAAAGGAAATTAAAAGCTATATAAAACTCAAAAGAATAAACAATAATCAGGATCACTCTATGTAAGTGAATACTTCTTCCCACTAAATGGTTGGAACTTGGGTTCTTCTTCCTTCTGTGATGATTCTTGGCCATTCTCCTTTGCAATGGCTTAAAATGCAAATGAAAAATGCAGTCAGTTAAAAAATTTAAAACATAATATCACAGTAGTCATTTATTATTGCCAATTTTGAATTTGCAATAACATTTCCCATAGAGAAACAGGTATTTGGGCAAACTAAGACACACGTTGGGCATCCCATTTGGAGTTTGGTCCACATTTGAGCCAAAGACAAGCTTCCCTTGATGCCAAAGTGAAGTGCTTGAGGGCACAGATTCGTCTGTCCCATCAGTAGCCAGTGATTGGTACTGTCTAAGCATGGGAGACCAAGTTGATGAAGCTGATTGCAATGAAGTTTTTCCATCCAAACGTCGTGCCGAGCCAGTGAATGGACTGAACTTGGCAACCTTTTTGGGCGGCGTTTCTTCTTGAACTGAAAGATTTGAAGATGTGCTTAAACTTCATTTGTTAGAAGAAATCATTTTAACGTCAGTGACAAATAGTAAAGGCCAAATTTTTAGAAATCACAAGCAAGACTAGAAAAAACAAGGGAGAATAAAACCAGAGTTTTTTGACATGACAGATGGTAAACGTTTTTTAGGTTCTTTGTAATCAAGAGGAGGGGCAAATTGCCCCTTTGGGGTAGTCAAGTTGGTCGGGTTGTTGGCATGGTGACCATAAGGTCCCGCGTTTGAGTCTCTTTCATGAAACTTGCCTATTGACTTTTTCGGTTGTGTCGGTCAGCCAAAACTTGCTTAGACTAGTTTATCTCTTCGTGTTTTTTAATCGGTTAGAATCACAAGACGAATTTCATCCAGTGCGCACTCATGAAAAGTGTTTGCAGACTCCCAAAAGAGAAGGGACAAAGTCAACTACACAGTCGGTTTTAATCTCTACGATATCAATGTAGTATCTCTTGTTGTCATAAGCTACCATGATGGTGTCGCCAGTGGTCAAACAAGAATAATTTCTCAGTGTTGTCTCCGGTCTGTAAAACTTAAAGAAATCAATAGAAAAAAGAACCCCAAAAAAAAAAGAAAAAAACATATTGTAGCCGTCCAGCCTTCCTATGAAGCATGGTCCTGTCAGAACCTGTAACAGAGGAATCATTGGAAATATGAGCACCCACACCGATGTGTCCACAAATAACAACACACCCTTACTCTATGCCTCTATCGTACTGCTAACAAGAAATATTATGGATTTTATGTAACGATATTATTGACATATAAGTAAGATATTTAATATTATCATGCTTATGGTATAATATTCTAGGTAAACTAAATCTTTTGATATTTAGTAAAATAATTTTGTAATAAGTCAAACAAAATCTAATAAGAACAAAATATAAAAAAATTTAAGAAAAATCAATTCAATACTTCCTCATGTTTGAAAGTTTTAAGAAAATAATTCTTAAATATTTTAACAGAGAAACAGTCCAAAATAAATAAGGATGATTTTAAAATTTATTAGAAAAGCAAGTCAATAAGTATACAAACTATCAATAAATTTTTAAAAATATAATAAAATTATTTTTAATAAATTATATGTATATGAAAATAATAATTGTGAACATATCTATTTTATATGGGGTGGGGATATTGGCGCTCCTTCAAAACTTCGCTTACTCCTTGTAATTTTTTTCTTTGCAAAATTTTAAAACTAAATTAATAATTAATAAAGGACAATTAATACAAAATAGCTTAAATAACATAATTACTCTCCCTTTTCATTTATTATTATAAAACTAACATACCCCACTTTTTCACTTTTAAGTAACTACACTTTTCACTTTTCTATAAATTACATCTCTCATAGTTTCATTTATATTTTTACTCATATATATCTCACTTTGATTTATTAAACCTTAAATAAAACACCATAAAAGAGGAATATGTTGAAACTAAACTTTCGAATTTGATTATTATTTTTTCTATACAAACAATATGAAGCAAATTTCATAGTATTATAAATTATCGAATCCCTTAAATAATAAAGTAATTGTTAACTGTTTCTAATTTTTCTCTTTCATATGATTGATTTCATGGTAAAACAATATAGAACAAATTGTATGTAATATTTCTTTATTTTTTATTTTTGATAGTGTATATGTTATTACATTATTAGGGGTTTTTTCACTATTAAGTTTCTTTTTTTTTTTTTTACCATTTGTATTTGAAGTGTTTTTTTTCTTTTAGTTGGTAATTTATAGAGAGTTTTTATTTAAACTATTGAATTGTTTTGCACAATTTAATGGTGGCCAGTTTTGGGGACGAATGTTAGGATTTAAATTTCAATTTGATTTACTTTATTTCAGTTATTTTCATTAATGTATGAATTGATCAACAATTATGATATTTTGTTTTGTATCAATTAAAAAACAATGGTTTATTGTTTTCTTCTTTGATTTTTGATAAAATAAATTTAAAAGATATATTTACAAAACTAATTTAAAAAACACTATTTAAAAAACCTTTCTCACACAATTTCAAGAAATTATAATTGATAATAAAATTTTAATTTAACATTCAAATTAATAAAAAAGTAGAGGGTGTTAGTTTCGTAATAATAAATAGAAATGGAATGTAATTATAGTATTTGATATGTTTTGTATTAATTAACCTTAACTAGAAGGATGGTTTCGTAATTTTACAGGAGCAAACAAAAGAGGAAAGAGTGGGAAAAGTTTTGAAGAAGTGCCAATATCGCTATCCTTTTATATATTAAATATATGATACTACCAATTGATTTTTAATTAGGATAAGTTCATATTATTCCGAACTCATGTCACATTAACATTTATTTCAACAATTTATTCAACCACACTCACATGTTGATTTGAGAAATCTTAAAAAAAAAAAAATACTATTAATATTTTAACAAGGTTGTAAAATCATTGTAAAAAAAATAATAAATACAAAAAACTATGATTGTAAAAATTTAAAATATTTACTGTATATAAGGGAATTAAATATTTAAATACATAATAAAATGTATAAGATTAATCCATCCTCGGCCACGTAATAAGGAAAAACAAAGTTTTAATTCATTTTTTATGTACTTCGATACGTAAATCGATTTAGTCATGGAAACAATTCAAATTTGGAGCTAGCTTGTAAGTTAAGGTAATAATTCGAAATTTCAACTAATCAAATTATGACAAATTATTTTCAATAGAATATCTAATTTAAAATTATAAAAAATTAAGTTAAAGAAACAATTCGAATTTTTAACAAATGAAATTATGACACGATGTTGTAAATGTAATATTTAATTAAAAAGTATAAAAAATAAATTGAGAGCATCAAATACAATCACCACATAGTTAGTTTGAATTGAATTTTTTGCTTTATTCACTTTATTGTCATCTCTAAAAAGAAAGTATTTTTGGTCACGGGAGGATGTGTGTACAGGTTAGAGTAGGCTGTAATTCAAGTAATTTTTTTTTTTTTTTTGAAAAGGAATTCAGGTAAAATTGGGTCTAAATATTTTTTAATGCTAATAGTATATAATATCTTAATTTAATTATCTATTATCCAGTTTAATACTAGTTATAACCTGGTTTAATACTTAGCTCATAACGAAGGATAATAAAAATTTTAACCCTAATTTAACACTTAACCATAACCCAGTTTAATACTAAACTTATTTTTGTTGCCTGATTATTATAAGTCTGTTTGACACACTGACTTTTAGCAAATTTTGAACTTTGAATTTTTTTTTTCATGTTTGGTAAAAATTGATGTATAAAAAGTAAAGTGAAAAAATTAAAAATTTAATCTAAAACTTTTAATAGAAATATGCAAAAAAAAAAAGGGGGGGGTTACGTTTATAACCTTTAGTGCAAAATTATCAAAAAAAAAAAAAAAAAGAAAGTGCCTTTTTTTGAAATCAACAAACTACTACACAAGGAAGTCAAATGAAACCTTAAAAAGCGAGAGGACCTGACTCGAGGGCGCCAGGTTGGTCTAGACTTCATGAATTAATACAACTCAACCCTCACCCGTCTCCGCCGTGTGAAGCCCACCTAATGACCTCTACTCGCATGGGAATGATCCGTTCATATCATGTGTCTATTCACATGCGATGCCAGTCATTCAGGGACGAACTGGTAACTTTCTTCACGGGGGAGGGCTGCACTAAAAATTTATTTTCAAAATTATAACATATAAACTTTAAATTAATTAATATAGAAATTAAAATTACTTGACAGAGGTTTAAATCTATAAGTATCTTTTAAATTGATATTGAAGATTATTTGAACTTGAAATTACAATTCAATAGATGGAATTTCAAAACTATAACAATCTGGTTGGAATGACGAATTGATGTAATTTGATTCATTTGGTGATAATTCTTACTAATTCTTGTGTTTTAAATCAAAATAAGATTTTATGAGTTGGAATTGATTTTATTTTATAACTTAAATTTTAAATGAAATTTTTTATACCATTTAAAATTTAATTCAAAATGATAGAATTTGACGAAAATTTATTCTTTTCTTAAATTATCTAAATAAGTAAATAAATTGACTCTTATATATTGTATTTATTAAATTTTCTCTTTTTCACTAACATTTAATTAAACTTGTGTATTATGAGTTAGTATTAGTTTGAGAAAAATAACTTTCGTGAAATTGGATAAATAATAGTATACTTTCACTAATTTTTTATGCAAAGACCAAATATATTTTAGAGGGATTAATAGAGAAATTTACATTTATTTTTCTCAACATTGTCTTCTTTATAATAACATATTAATTTAATGGACATAAATTTACTTAAATTTAACTAATTTTATTAGAATGCTAGTTTAATTAAAAATATAAATTTTATTAGAATGCTAGTTTTTGAGCACTAACGGTACGTTTTGTTACCCAAATAAATGAGGTGTTAGGTAAAAAAAAAAAAAAAAAAGGCCAAGGAGTAGAATATGTTGGCCAATCAGCTATGAGCTGCATTGACCGGACCAACTGAAAGAGATAGTCAGCGGCCATTCTTCCTTCGTTTGATACTTCAAAAGTCTTTCCTTGATTTTTCTTCAGAGATAGGAAGTTGCCCAAACACACTAAAAGGGTGTTTGATTGAAAAAAAAAAAGAAAAAAAAAAAACTGTAATAGTATAAAAATTTAACGCAAAGGTGGTACATGAAAATTTTTGATTGAAAAAAAAAATAAAAATTAATAAGTATTATTTAGTTTTAATAAATCAAACACTCCATGAAAAATTTATTTATTTATTTTATTTTATTTTTGATATGCAGAAAAAATTGACTTCATATCTAATGGATGAAATGATTAGAGCTAATAAGAGTGGGCAAAACTCCTTGTTTCAAGTTCTGTGAAGGAAAGATATGGGGATTCTGATAATAAACTATCCACATTTCTTACTCTCTGTTTTCTTCATCTGCTACTCTTTCAACCACCATCTCTGCTATGCAGCTGACACCATTTCTGCAAACCAATCTCTGTCCCGTGAAGAGACCATCGTCTCTAAAGGTGGAAATTTTGAACTGGGTTTCTTCAGACCAGGTAATTCTTCCAAATCCTATTCCATTCAAACCATAGTTTGGGTAGCAAATAGAGAGACGGCCATCTTTGATAGGTATTCTTCAGAACTCAAAATCTTAGATGGTAATTTAGTTCTTCTCAATGAGTCCCAAATCCCAGTCTGGTCCACAGATCAGAGCTCGAAAACTTCACATTCTGTTGTGGCAGTTCTTCTTGATGATGGTAATTTGGTTTTGAAAGATGGGCTTAATTCAACAGAACCACTTTGGGAAAGTTTTGAAAACCCTTCCCATACATATTTGCCAGGTAGCAAGATTGGAGGATATAATTATTGTAATAATAAATCGTACAGTCTTATTTCATGGAAGAATTTAGAGGATCCTGCACCGGGACCATTTTCACTTGAAATGTATGTATCTGATGGTGTGTTTACTATAAACCGATTTTTTAATGGGCTCACGTACAGTTTTAATGGCGAATTCGGGGATAATCATCTAATTAATTGGAGCGATGTTGACTGCTTGTGTGGGAGTTGCTTTGTATATTCTCTTTATGGTCCAGCCATAATTAGTTTTGTTTTGGATGTTATGGGGCAATTCAAGCAGCTCGCTTGGCAAAATCATAAGGACTCGAAATTACTTTTTGCTTTGCCATTATGTGGGCCATTTACCATCTCCAATGATAATTATCTTCCTACCTGTAGTTGTTTGCGGGGTTTCATTCCCAAGTCTGAAAAAGATTGGAATCTGCATAATTAATCTGGTGGGTGTGTGAGGAAAAAAGAGTTAATTTGTGGGAATACTAGTGCAGCTAAAAAAGAGGACATGTTTGTGGCATATCCCAACCTGAAATTTCATGACATTTCTCAATCTATAGCTGTTGGGAGCTCCAAGGAATGTGAATCTGTCTGCTTAAATAACTGCAATTGCACTGCTTGTGGTGTTTATGAAAATTACTCGTGTTTTATCTGGCTCGGGGTCCTTTGGGATCTTGGCCATGTCTCAAAATATGATATTAATGGAACACTTCAAGTCAGAGTTGCTGCTTCTGAATTTTCAAGAGCGAATAATAATGATCAAGCGGGGAGGATGACTGTTGGTGTTATAGTGGGTTCAAGTGTAGTGGTGGTATTCTTGGGCTTTATTGTTATTATCAGGGAATTGAACAGCAGACTGGAGGGAAACACTCTTTCTATCAGGTGGAGCTCTCTAACCCAAAGGAGACTTGCAGCAATTGAGGGTAGGTTGGTTGCATTTAGATATAAAGACTTGAAAAATGCAACAAAAAGTTTCTCACAAAAATTAGGGGAAGGTGGTTTCGGTTCTGTTTTCAAGGGTGTATTACCAAATTCATCAGCTATAGCCGTGAAGAAGCTTGAAGGCATAAGCCAAGGACAGAAGCAGTTCCGGGCAGAAGTTAGCACGATAGGAATTATCCAACACGTCAATCTTGTTCAGTTACGTGGGTTCTGTTGTGAAGGCAACAAGAAGTTGTTAGTGTATGATTACATGCAGAATGGTTCCTTGAATTCTCATCTTTTCGGTGGAAATGATTCCAATGTTTTGGACTGGAAAACAAGGTATCAAATTGCTCTAGGGATAGCCCGGGGTTTGGCCTATCTCCACGACAAGTGTAGGGAATGCATCATACACTGTGATGCAAAGCCAGAGAACATTCTATTAGATGCTGAGTTCTGCCCAAAAATAACAGATTTTGGTCTAGCCAAGCTTTTTGACCGAGAATTCAGCAGAGTTTTAATGACCATAAGAGGGACAATAGGCTATATTGCACCGGCGTGGAAATCAGGCATGGCTGTAACAGTCAAAGCTGATGTTTATAGCTACGGAATGATACTTTTTGAATTTGTTTCGGGAAGATGAAATACTGAGCGATTTGAGGAGGGGAGATTTAGATTCTTCCCTGGCTGGGCAACAAGTGTAGTTATAGAAGGAGGTGATGTTCTTTGTCTATTAGATGATAGATTGGAGATCGGGAACGTAGATGTTGAAGAGGTGAGGAGAATATGCAGAGTTGCATGTTGGTGCGTCCAAGATGATGAAAATCAAAGGCCAACAATGGGTCGGGTTGTTCAGACCCTCGAAGGGATTTTGGATTTGGGGCCTCCTCCAAGTATTCCCAGATTTTTTCAAGCTTTTCTTGATGATGACGTGTAACAAGTTTCTTACAGACTTGGAGCAATCCTTCATCAACCAATAAACAGGTATGTGCTTTTATTGATATTATGGAGATGCCACAATTTGATATTATGGACATGCCCTCTTTTCATAAAAAAGATTAAAAGTGAGTTTTTAAATTGTTAGAAGATCTGTAGTTGATATGTATGACTTGTGAGTAATCACTGATGATAGGATGTATTTAAAATTATGAATAAGTGTCACTCATCTTTGTATAAGGTTATACTATCATGACATTTGTATCCATGTTAATGATTTTATATGTATTGATGCTTGTTATACGTGTATTGTTGTGTTTGTATTTGTGCACATGAACACACTATTCTACCTATTAGGCTTTCAAGCCTACTCATTTGATATTTTAGGTCACTTCTAGAGAACTAATGTAATTACCCCAAATTAGGCTAACCTACTATTAGTTGACTAGGGCATCGCGTGTCCTTTCTATCTTGAATGTTTATTTGTTTGCCCTAAGTTGTAGATCTTTGAGACATTTATTTGTATTATTTATTTATTTTGTGTATGTTGTGTATTAGCTAGAGAGGGTTTAGTTGGTTGTCTGGATAACAATTTTCTTTTTATATCTATTATTATTTTACCTATATAAAAATGAGGGGTGTAGAACTCTAATTATTTTTATGTGATATAGTTGTATAAGTTTGATCGAAATTATTATATTTTAATTATATCTTATATTTTCATACCGTTTGTATGATTATATAGATTTAGAGTGTGAGATTAGCATTGTTTTTTTTTTTTGGGTTATGACTAGAATTTATTATCCTCACCTGTAATTGGGTAATCTTTTCATGTTTAGTCAAAATCATTAACAATTTTTTTTTTTTTCAGTTTAAGAATTTTCTAATTCTTTTCCTTCTCTGTGAATTTAATGACTTTGGTCTAAAACGGTTTCTACCACGACTACCCTTAGGCCCGTTTTCAACCAATTTTATTTTATCTTTTTAGTCCTTTTTTTTTTAATTTTCAGAATTTAAACAATTAAAAGTAAAATAAAACATGTTTTATAACGTTTTCATGATTTTAACAACAGTTTTCGATTTAAAAAATTTGACGATTATCATTCTTTTTTTTAAATTATGATAATTAAAAAATGTATTTTTTTTACTTGTTTTTATAATTTTATTTTAATTTTTATCACTTCACCCCCATCACTTCCAACAGCCACTGCTGGGGCGGTCCCTACATGAATGTGTATTGACTTCCTTTCAAACTATGTACAAGCCTCAGTAACCCCTCCAAGCCTGCTTTTGTTGGGTTTGGAATTCTTCCACGAATCTGTCTCCTTTTATTTTTAATAAAATATTAAGGGTTCATTTGGTTTTCTTTTTTAATTTTTAATTTTTTGTTTTGAACTCATTTTTTATTTTATTCTTTTGAAAATAAGGAAAAAGTTCAAAATGTATTTTGTCGCTTGTATTTCAAAACTTGTTTTAGAAAATAAAAAATGAATTTACACATAAAATGAAAAATGATAAAAAGTCATTTTGAATGTTTTTAATCCAAAATAAGAAAAATTTTAAAATAATGAAAATAGAGTGTTTTCTATTTCTTTGTTTTAAAAATTTTAAAACATAAAATGAAAACAAAAAATAAAAGATAAAAAAATAAATTAAATGTCACTTAACTTTTTTAATGGTAACGTTTTTTTTTATGAAAACGTCTCCTATATTTTATTTAGGATTCGGAAGACAAGTTCAAACACAGGGGTGGAGTCAGAATTTTTGTTGGGGGGCACTGGGCGTTGAGGGGGCACGAAGCACCAAAAAAAAAATAACAATTGACTTATTTTTCAATTAAAAGTAGCAGAAGAACGATATTATTTTTAGAGAGAAAATAAATTATTCTTGAGTATTAACTAGTGAATATATTTCTCATGGTTAATGGTTCAAGCACCTGAAGTTTATTAGAGGTATTCTTCGCTATAAAAAATATAATTATTATTAAATTTTATTATCTATAAAATTTATTGTGTTATATGCTAAATTTACTGATAGTATAAACAAAAATATGTAATAATGTATAAAAATGATACACTTTATTTCACAAAAAATATCAAGTTCGATTCTTTTAAACTTCTTATATATTAAAAAATTTTTGAGTTAACATTAAATTTTTAATAAAATTAAAATATCTTAATTTTTTATTAATTAAATTTTTAAATAAAATTAAAATAATAAAAAAAATATTTTAGTAATTTTATCTTAAAAATTGAAGCGCCACCCTTTGCCCCGTGTAGCTCCGCCCGTGTTCAAACACGCGTTGCAAATAGTTTGGAGTCCAAACTTCTAGGTGCCAGATTCCTACCGCTTCCGAGTAGTCTACAATAAAATTTAGTAGCTGTCTGTAATTGATGGGAAGTGCTATAAAAGTAAATCACCCTTGCAATTCTGCTATAGAATCGTTTAAAATTTTTGACTTAGATTATAAAAATAATGAATTAAACAACTAGTAAATTGTTGGGTCCCAAAATAAATAACTTCAGCTTCTTGTATCTGTATATTATATATATATACACATATATATACCATGCACCACCTGTGTTACATATTCAGGCCCACTGCTGCTGCTCAAAAATATTTGTGCAGACAGACATGGGTATGAGAAACAATCCATGCTTCGTGCTCTCTCTTTTGTTCTTCTGCTTCTGTTTCAACAACCATCTCTCCCTTGGATCTGACACCATCTCTGCGAACCATTCTCTTTCTGGGGACCGGATCATAGTCTCTGCAAGTGGTGTCATAACATTGATTTTTTTAATTATTTAATTTATTTATGAATTATAATTTTTATTGCATAATTAGTTGAGTTTATCATTCTAAATTATTAATTTATTTTTTTTATAAAGTTTGAATCATGGGATGTTTTATAGAATTATTATTATTGAGATATGATTGGATATATATCGTAATTTAAGTGAATGTGATGACTTGTAATTAAAGTAATTATATATATATAAGAGTTGTATCATAATAGGGTTTTATTATAGTTTGAATTAAGAGAGAGATAGAAGAAAGGAGAGAAAGAGAAAAGGCTACGGCAATGAAGGGGGAAGGGAACCTCAAAAGAGGATTGGTTAAAAGGTGAAAGAGGATTGGTTAAAGGGTTAATGACGTGCCTAATTTGTACGTGTATATATATATATATATATACATACACTAACAATAATCCGTGCGATACTTAAGCGATACAAAATTTTTCAATTATTGACATTAAAAAAATAAAAATATTTTTAAAATAATTAAAATAGACACTTATATTTAAAAATGTTAATAGTCATAAATTTACATGTCAAAATAAATAGATATTAAAAAAAAAATTAAATATATATATATATAGTAATATATCTGTAAATTTATATAGAAAATTAAACATACATGTAAAGAGAACTGAAGAATTTTACACAAAAAAGAAAAATTCAAAATTTCAGGCGACGATTGTATGTGTGTAGGGAGAGAAAAGAAATTGTAGAAGAATTTTGAAATGGTAGGAGGATTATAAAGAGGGAGATGAATTTTGAAAAAAAAGTGACTCTTGAGTTTCAATTTTTTATTTTTATTTTTTTTTCCTAACTACCTTGTAATGAATCTCTTGTTATAATTTATTTCGGATGGACAAAGTAGAAAGAGAAAGACTTTTTAATGAAATATTTATTATTATTTATTACAGGTGGAGAGAGAAGAATATGTTTTAAAAATAAAATTCAAATTCTATAAAAAAAATGAAAAGAGAAATGGAGTGTAAATAGATATGCCATGTAGAATGAGAGTGAAGGAGGTGAGAAGACAGAAATACATGATTTTAGTATTATAGTATAGACAAGAATTTCATTTATAGTTGACAGTGATTCGCTATATATATATCAAGTACAAACTGAGAATATTGCCGCTCACACCCTTAATAACTTCAAGGAAAGAGGTTCGTACATGTATACATGTATGTATGGTTTGTAAAGATTAACAGAAAGTATTGGCAGAATGTGAAAAATATATGTATCTATTAACTTGATTGGTTAAATACGTGACATGATGGATGAAAAGTGAATATGTATATATATATATATGCCAAGGGGCTGGCGTTAGGCTGCAGCTTCATATACGTTCCCTTCGACAAGCTAGCAAGCCTAGCATTCTTGACATTCACAATGTCTCCCTCTTGTAAGAGCATGTTTTCCATGATCTAAAATCATAAGGCATGGACGTCAAAAGAGAAGTAAATAGGCAGCAAAGCTTAAGTGAAGACATGACATTCACGAGTGCTCAAACGCCTACCCAGTATGGTAAGTATATAAGGCCCTCATCTGCAATGAATTCTAGCACCCCACAATGAGAAACTCTTCCCGTAGAATGGTTACTGAGCTCAAATAGCATCAGATACTCTATTTTGAGCATCAGATACTCTATTTGTATATACGCTGCACACAAAATTAGGTACTAATTAAAGTAGAATCCAATGCCAATCTGAAAACTCAATGCGTTAACAAGTCGAGAGATTAAGTAGAAGTGAATTATGCAAAGAAAGAGCGCTCAGTAGCAAATCTTGTTAGAGAAAGTGGAAGGATAACATGTGTTTAATAAAAGCAACTGAATAAAATAGAACAGTATAGCCAAGAAAATTGTTGTTGTGGCTTGTATTTTTTTATTTTTTGGGTTCGAAATTATAACCCGATCCAAAAGCCCCCTCGCTGTATGAACCTATTTAAATATTAGGGTTTTGGGATTTTCTTATGAGAGTGATCAAGAGAAAAGTCGGCCGGCGTTGTAACTTATTTCTTTTCATTATAGTGAAATTTCTCCCGTGTCTTGCCCGTGGACGTAGACTTTACAGTCAAACCACGTAAATCTTGTTGTCTATTCTTCTTCTCTTTTCTATACTTTAATTTGTGCGTTGTGTGATCCAAGATTGTGTGCACGATTTTCTAACAAACTGGTATCAGAGCAAGGCGTGCGGTCAATTTAGGGTTACTAGTGGCGTTGTCTTCAACAAAGTATGAGGTGGAGAAGTTTAATGGAAAATCGAGTTTCAATTTGTGGAAGATTAGAATAAGATCTTCACTGATTCTGCAAGGTTTATGGAAGGCCGTCGAGGATAAACTTCCAGAAGACATTAAGGAGGCAGATAAGGATGAATTGAAGGAGAGGGCTTTAAGTGCGATTTTTATGAGTGTCACTGATAATGTCCTGCGAGAGATTGCTGGTGAAAAGACGGCATCTGCGGCATGGAAGAAATTGGAGAAACTGTATTCAGTAAAATCGCTGACAAACCGCTTCTACCTTAAGAAGAGATTGTATAATCTGAAGATGAAAGAAGGTACGCCCATTAAAGAACATCTTGATGAATTTGATTCAATTATTATGGATTTGAAGAATATAGATATTGATATCAATAGTGAGGATCAAGCCTTGATTGTGTTATGTTCGTTGCCGTCTTCCTATGAGACTTTTGTTGATACTCTGTTATATGGGAAAGACAGTATTTCACTTGATGATGTTAGTAACTCTCTGAAATCAAATGAGTTGAAAAATAATTTTCAAGATGACAGATATAAGTCTGAGGGGGAAGGTGTAGTGAGCAGGGGAAGAACATAGTCAAGGGAAAATCTTTCAAACAGGAAGAAGTCCAAGGTAAGATCAAATTCAAGAATGAAAAGGGCCAACTGTTTTGAGTGTGGGGAGCAAGGTCACTATAGGAGAGACTGTCACAAGTTGAAGAATAAAAAAAGGAGCAAAAGCACAAAGTTCTGCAAATGTTGTTGCCAGATAAAACAATACTGATGACAGTGACAGCGCTGGGGAAATTTTATCCGTGAGTTCAAATCATAGACAAAATTCCTGGGTCCTTGATACTGGTGCTACTTTTCACATGTGTCCACATAGAAATTGGTTTGTCACTTACAAACAGATGAGTGGTAAAGTTTTTTCTGGGGAATGATCGTGCATTACCTGTGGACGGTATAGGTAATATCAGATTGAGGATGTTTGATGGAGTTATTAGAACAATAGAGTGTTGGCATGTTCCCGGACTGAAGAGGAATTTGATCTCCCTTGGGACACTTGATTCTCATGGATATAAATACCATGCAGAAAATGAAGTTCTCAAAGTGTGCAAGGGCTCTATGGTACTCATGAAGGGTGGTTTAGTTTCAGAATTGTATATTCTTTAGGGCAGTACAGTTTCAGGGGAAGCTGCAGTAGCATTTGGAAGCAACCATCAGAATCATACTCAGCTATGGCATTGGCGTCTTGGACACATGAGCGAGAGAGGATTATTTGTGTTGAGCAAACAGGGTCTGTTGAACGGACAGAAAACAGAATCATTGGCTTTCTGCGAGCATTGTGTGTTTGGCAAACAGACCAGGGTAAAGTTCAATAAGAAGGCAGCGCACAGGACCAGAGGTACATTGGATTATATCCATTCAGACCTATGGGGTCCTAACAGAATTCCTTCCAAGAATGGTGCCAGGTATTTTATGACTTTGATTGATGATTACTCTCGGATGGTTTGGGTGTATTTTCTTAAGATAAAAGATGAAGCTTTCTCAACTTTTGTGAAGTGGAAGACGATGATTGAGAAGCAGACAGAAAAGAAAGTCAAGCGTCTTCGAACTGATAATGGGTTAGAATTCTACAACTGTGAGTTTGATGCATTCTGCAGTAATGAAGGAATAGTGCGACACCACACTTGTACAGGGACACCACAACAGAATGGCATTGCAGAACGCATGAATAGAACGCTTTGTGATAAAGCACGAATCATGCTCTCACATTCAGGGTTGGGAAAGGATTTCTGGGCTGAAGCAATTAATACAGCCTGTTTCTTGGTTAATCGATCTCCATCTACAGCTGTTGAGCGCTAAACTTCTTTTGAGGTCTGGTCTAATTCACCTGCTGATTACACTCAGTTGAGAGTGTTTGGTTGTCTTGCGTATGTTCATGTGAGGGATGGTAAACTTGAACCGAGGGCAATAAAATGCATATTTCTAGGGTATGCATCTGGAGTGAAAGGCTACAGGTTGTGGTGCAATGATCCAAAGTCTCCAGGATTAATTATCAGCAGGGATGTTACATTTAATGAGTCTGCTTTATTAGATAGCCAGAGGGAGAAGTCAATAGAAGAACCAGATCATGGTGTCAGAGAACAGGTGGAGCTTGAGGTTAATACTTCAACAGTTCAGTTCAGTGATCCAATGGAGTCTAGGGCTGAAATAGAAACTAGACAACAAAATGTGCAGGATCTTGATCAAGAAGAGGATGCACCTGAGCAACAGCAGCATGAGCCGTATAGCATTGTAGTCGGTAGAGAGAGAAGACAGATCAGACGCCCGCAGAGATATGCAGAAGCAGATTTAGTTGCGTATGCTTTGTCAGTTGCTGAAACAGTTGATGTGCATGAACCGAATAATTATAGAGAAGCTATTTCTTGTTCAGATGCAGATCAGTGGATTGGTGCTATGGGTGAAGAAATTGAATCTCTCTACAAGAATCAAACTTGGAAGCTTGTGACATAGCCAAAGGGACAGAAAGTGATTGGCTGTAAATGGGTTTTCAAGAAAAAGGAAGGCACTCCAGGAGTAGAAGCACCTCGATATGAGGCACGTTTAGTGGCTAAAGGCATTACTCAAAGAGAAGGCATTGACTTCAATGAAGTATTTTCTCCAGTTGTGAAGCACAGTTCCATTAGAGTCTTATTGGCCATGGTTGCTCTTCATGACCTAGAACTTGAGCAGTTAGATGTGAAGACAGCTTTCTTGCATGGGGAGTTGGAGGAGCAAATTTATATGAGTCAGCCAGAGGGATTTGCCATTCCAGGTATGGAAGACCGTGTTTGCTTGCTTAAGAAATCTTTATATGGTTTGAAGCAGTCGCTGAGGCAATGGTATAAGAGATTTGATACATTCATAGTTCGTAATTGTTATACTCGTAGCTCATATGATAGTTGTGTGTATCATAGACAGCTTCCAGATGATTCTTATATCTACTTGCTACTATACGTGGATGGCATGCTTATTGCTGCTAAAAGCATGGTTGATATTAAGAGACTGAAAAGAGAGTTGAGTGATGAGTTTGAGATGAAGGATTTGGGGCCTGCGAAGAAGATATTGGGCATGGAGATTACCAGGGGTAGAAGTGTTGGAAAGCTTTTCTTATCTTAGTGGAATTATGTTGAGAAAGTGCTTCAGCGTTTAACATGGATAATGCGAAGCCGGTAACTGTTCCGTTTGCTGCTCCTTTCAAGTTATCTGCAGACATGTCACCAAAGACAAATGAGGAGATGGAGCACATGTCAAGTGTTCCTTATTCGAGTGCCGTGGATAGTATCATGTATGCTATGGTTTGCACTCAATCTGATATTTCACATGCGGTTAGTGTTGTGAGTAGATACATGGCGTGTCCTGGGAGAGAACACTGGCAGGCGGTGAAATGGATTCTAAGGTATCTGAAGGGTACTACAAATGTTGGTCTGACATTTGACAGAGCCAAGATGAGTAATTCAGTTATTGGCTATGTGGATTCAGATTTTGTAGGGGATATAGATAGGAGATCTCTGACAGGTTATTTGTTTACTTCTTTCTGGTAGTACTATTAGTTTACTCTTTCTGGTAGTACTATTAGTTGGAAAGCAACATTATAAGCTACAGTTGCTTTGTCTACCACAGAGGCTGAGTATATGGCTTTAGCAGAAGCAGTAAAGGAAGCTTTGTGGTTACAGGGTTTGGTGAGTGATCTTGGGTTGATACAAAACAAACCAGTAGTGTTTTGTGATAATCAGAGTGCGATCCATCTCATTAAGAACCAGATACATCATGAAAGAACTAAACACATTGACGTCAGGTATCATTTCATTCGGGATATTGTATCACAGGGCTCAGTTAGTGTACAGAAAGTCTCTACACATGATAATCCTGCAGATATGATGACCAAGGCAGTTCCTGTTAGCAAGTTTAGGCATTGCTTAGAGTTGGTTGGCATTTGTGGTGCTCAGTAATGCCCTTTAGAGGGCTTTTGGCAAGACAGAGTATTGAGATGATTTCTTTTGTTGATGATAGAGAAAATTCAAGCCAAGGGGAAGATTTGTTGTTGTGGCTTGTATTTTTTTATTTTTTGGGCCCGAAATTATAACCCGATCCGAAAGCCCCCCCGCGGTATGGACCTATTTAAATATTAGGGTTTTGGGGTTTTCTTATGAGAGTGATCAAGAGAAAAATCGGCCGGCGTTGTAACTTCTTTCTTTTCATCATAGTGAAATTTCTCCTGTGTCTTGCCCGTGTACGTAGACTTTACAGTCGAACCACGTAAATCTTGTTGTCTATTATTATTCTCTTTTCTATACTTTAATTTGTGCGTTGTGTGATCCAAAATTGTGTGCACGATTTTCTAACAAAAATAAACATACTCTTATCGCCATTTTCAAAATGTGACTGGAAAGAGAAATGAAAGAAAAATTAGCCACTATAAAATTCAAAAATAAACAATTAAGAGAATCAATGTGACATAATAAAAGGTAAATTTATTCATAACTATGAACATTTCAGGGTATTATTAACTCTATCTTTTATTGTCTATATTTTCTACTAAATTGATCTAACAAAGAAAAAATGTCAGGGTAACCACTCAACCTTGTCAATAAAAGATACAGGGTAACACTGGTAACTCTGTTCAAAGAATGAACCGTGGCTGTAGTAACCTTTGTAATTCTGTAATCATGCCCATAAAAAAAAAAAGAGTCAATTAAACTCCATGATAAAGTTAGACCTTTTTTTAACCAGCTGCCACTACTACAGAGGTAGGCAAAGGGGACCGAACAAACGGTCGACCGATTTGAGGCGGTCGACGAAAGACTTTTAGACGGCTGTTACATTGAGACGGACGACCGCCTTGAGGCGGTCGAGAAAAGCTCCATAATTTCCCTCCAAAACCCCTTCCCCCTACTCCATTTCCCTTTTTTGATTAGTTCCAGTTCCCTCCTCTCAGTTGGCTCTCTCTCTCTCTCCCCCTGATTAACTCCCTCTCTCTCTCAATTGCTCTCCCTCTCTTATCCCGTCTTCCTTCCACCTTCACTAGAAGGTACTCTCTTTCCTCTCGCTTCACCCTCCATCTCTGTCTCTGTGTTACGGGGCATAAACCGGAGCTACCGTGCGGCCTCAAGCTCTCTCCACCGCGGCGATGAACTTGAACCGGAGTAAATGGCCCCCTCCAACTCTCTCGTCTCTCCATTTCTGCTACCATTAGGTATGGGGCTTGATTTTTTTTTTTTTTTGGGTGTTGGTTTGTATCCATGAACGGTGGGGATGGGTTTTGATTATGAGCAGTGGGTGAACTTGAAATTGACACCAACAAAGAATGGATTTGGGTTTGTACCAATCTGATTCTACAATTTTGGAAAAGGGAAAAATAATTGAAAACAAAACAAGGGAGAAACAAAAATGGAAAAAAAATTTAATATCAAAGAAAAATTGAGAAGAATTTGTCCAAAAATAAAAGCGGGTGGTGTTAGAAACTTAAGAATTGGATCTATGCGCTGTTAAGGAGAGTCAGACACACTCGTAAGCTACAAGGGGTCAACAGCACGGACAAAGGGAAACAAATTCCCCGTTGCTGGCTGCTCCGCTCCTACCTTGGCGGAGATGGAGAGGTCGGCGGGAGTGGCGGTAGCCTTATTTTTTAGCCCAACGTTTTACTCCGGATGTTTTGCAGACAACGACTTCACCGGATTTCAATACGTCCGCCGCCTACCAGTGGGCAAAAGTTTGTGCGCTGAGGTCATCGAACGCTATCGTCATCCTTGCTCGAAGCACAAAGTAATCGCTCCTATACATATGCCCATATAATATATATTAATTTTCATTACATTGTTAGTTCGTTTATTTTCTTTACACGAAGATTAGTTAATTTCTTGTTTGATTGTAAGTTTTTTTTTTTTTTTTTGGGTAATTTGTTTGATTGTAAGGTTTTTGCGTCTTCTGTTAATTTCGCTGTACATTCTCTTTTGTTAGTATGATTTGTTAGCATTTTGATATTGTTTCATGAAATTTCTAGTCGAATTGCTGAGTAGGACAAAGAGTGCGGTCACATTTATTCCCCAATTCGTCTTGTTCTTCAAATCGCTTCTGTGTGTTCGGGTTTGACATTTGATTATGTGTTTGTTAATTAAAATTAGGGTTTACCTGAATTATTGTTGCAGGTTCAAACCAAAGATAGTTATGTATTGGGTCTCCAGCGCGTCTCATGTCGTGATAGGATATTGAGAGAACGAAGTGGTCCTCCAGTTCTGCTTTTACATGGCCTCTTTATGGTGAGCTTTCTCACTATTTTTCACGGAATATAAAAGGGTTGGGGAATTTATTTTGTTATATCTGTTGATACTTGTATATTCCAAGACCAGGTATAACTTGCATTATGATTGCTTATTGCTCATTCCTATTTTCTCTAAACAATGGCAGCTGGAAACTTGATGTATCTGTTATTGGAATCTACTTTAAGTGGACTTGAACCACTCGTATGTATATTGAGAATTCATAACTGTGCTAGTATTTTCTACTGCTATTAGATTACTTCTTAAGAACAAATACAAGATCAACAACAACAAGTCTTAACCTACTTGGAGTCTGCTATGTACGGACTAGAAAATTTTGATAATGGTTTTGATGTTTGGGTTGGAAGTGTGCGCGGGACACTTTGGAGTCATGGGCATGTATATTTATCAGAGAAAGAAAAGGTATCATATGTGTTGCAGTTCCTCCTGTTTTTGAATTGACGCATAAAACTATTGATGTGCCAAAAGATCCTTAGCTAGCGGTGCCATTAAGCAAACTAAGATACAGGTAGTGGCTACTTGGTGAGATTACTTGATATTTGCAAGTTTTGTAATTCTCACATTACTTTGTTGTTTATTTAAAATTTTCATGGACGCTCGCTTGGGAGCCTTCATTCTTTAGCAATGTTTGTGATGCTTATTGTTGAACAGTGGGATTTTCTTTACAAAATGATATGGCACAAGTACATTTTGTACTTAACAGATATCATGATTATCTGATAGCAGTCTTTCTGCAGGCATGAATTTTACCATAAACCAGATGAAGTGGTTGTTAATGTATTTGCCAAAGGTGTACCTACTGAGAGTGTTTCGGTTGACTTTGGTAAAGATGCATACACTTTTGCTGAAATATATGTTTTCTTGCTGAAAAAACTTACTACTAAATTAGTTATCAAATAAAAATTTCCAATTTTTGTTACAGCTAGACATAAATGAATGTCAATTGAAAGATAAAAATCTAAGGCTTTCCTTTGGTTCTGAAAGCCCCAAACTAGGAGGGTAGTCTAGGATCAATTTATTACTTTAGCTCTTCAACCATATGTTGCAGTCCTGGTTTATTTGTCATAAAAAATCTTGGTCTTGGTTTAAAACATTCTGGAAAATGGTTATTTGTCATTTTACATGCCATGGATGCTTGGAGCGGAGCTTGTGGGGCAGGAGCAAAAAGCAAGCTTGGATCCTTGTTCCTCATGTGTTGATCTGGATCACTTGGAGTGAATGGAACATTTAACACTTTTGAGGGTGTTTTTTTCACCCATTCTAAATTGGAAAGCGAATTTTTTTCCCTTGCATAGTTGGTCTGGCGGAGTTGACCTTTCTATGAAACAATTATTGGATTTTCTTTTTCGTTCGTAAGTGGGTGTATAGATTATAGGTTCCACCTACTTTGTTTAGGGGTGGCACCCCTGGTATTGTTTTGTTTCTATTAAAAGTTTTCCTTGTTAAAAAAATTCCAATGGTGCTTTAGGCTTGTGATCTGTTCCATTGGGATTTCAAAGACGGGGACATTGTTAAATTATGCACGTTAGGTGCAAATTCAATGGAGCATTTGTGATAGTTGAATCATATTCGGAGTTGGGGTATTGCCGGGTTATCACTATGAAATGCCCGTAGTAAATTCTTGTTTGGTAGCTTGAAGATAATAATTATGGAACTGGGCATCTTTTCCATGTGTAGTCACTCAAAGACCTGCTTACCTTTCCTCAAAGCCAAAAAGAGTAGACTGGGATAAATTGGAGGCTCAAATGAAAAAGTAGGTATGCCCTGAAACCTTTTGGTCTACTCGTGTTTGTCTGAGTTCAGATTTGGTAACTCTAGAAATTTTTAAATTCGGTTTGGGTTCAACTCACTCGTGGGTTGCATGCCAGGAGAAGGAAGAAAAGTTGGATGGAGATGTAGCCTTGAACAAAATTTTCCAAGACATATATCAAGATGCTGATGATGATGCAAGAAAGGCCATGATAAAATCTTTTGTAAGGCTGACAATCTTTTTTAATGAAATATTATTATTCCATGTCAAACAATTTAGGGTTAAGGATATAGATAACATTGCTACTTGATGTTATTCTTGCGTGTAAAGGTTTTCTTCGGTGAAGTATTATTTTGATTTGGTTGGGTGATGAGTTTGCTTTGAGTTGTGTCAGGAAGTTCGTGGCAATGTAGAAGTCCTTGAATTAGATATAGTTCAAGCATGCAGAAAAGTTAGTCCTCCAACTATGCTAATCTTTTTTTGTATTAAGTAAACACTATCTGGAATCTGATATGGGTCTTTCTTGTGGTTTTATTTATAATTTTGCGCTTGCAGTTTTTTTTATGATTTTAATTTTAAATCCATTCATTATAATTTTTTATAGTCATATTTAATTTAATTTTTTGTTAATTTCAGGTTTGATGGGTTTTCTTATGGTTTTGAGGTCGACATTCACTCGAAGACATTGTTTTGATTATATTTTATAAAATTAAAGATAATGTAATATGTATTTTATCAAATATTTTGTAAAAATTTATAATTTTGTTGGATATTTTATGTTGTCATGGTATGTATTTGAATGAACAGATTTAATCAATATACATGTTTTGTTGTATGAATGTACAAGTTTTTTCTTATACTTTTAGCCGAAATAAGTATATGCTTGTTAAAAAACAAAATACTATAGACGACCGCCTCAAAGCGAACGTAAAGCAAGCTCATGCGTCTAGACTTTTGACGACCGCCTCGAAACAGTCGTCAAAACGTTGCCAGAAGCATATGTGACCTTTAGACAACCGCTTTGAGGCGGTCGTTAAATCTCTTGTAACGGTCGTCACTTTTGACGACTGCCATGAGGCAATCGTTTATTGTTTTTGTCGACCCCAGCATCTACGACCGCTTTATAGCGGTCGTATAAAGTATAGACGACCGCTTGTAGACTTTAGACGACCGTTTTTAGCGGTTGACAATTCTGTCATTTTTTGTAGTGTGCTAAATCCTCCAACTCTAAATCAAAGGCTTAAAAAAAAAAAAATTCCCAAACAGGATATGCTGATTGTTTGAGATCAACCCACTGTCCTGAAAGTGAATGGGTTTGTGCGCATTTTTCTCTTCAAACCTTAAAACTTTTTTCTCCCATCCATTTTCACATGTATTCTAACATTTTCATGCCTAGAAACTTGGACTAACCAAAAACTACAAAAGAACAAATGGTTTTCCATTTTGGGGTCATCTCCTCTAAGAAGGTTTGGTGGATGGTTGAGGTTTTTCCTTGGAGTCAGCAAATCACAAAAACAATTAAACAAACACCATTTATGCTCAAACCTCTAACCTCATCCACCCCACAAAGCAACAACCAAACTTATACTATTTTCTGCATTCACCTCGAGCCATCCAATATGTCAAGTGCCCATAAAGGCATAAATCCAAATAAAATAGCCATTCCAAGCATAGTTTCTCAAAAAATTTGTAGTGTAGCTTTCAAAGAAACTAAATCCAATTGAAAAAAAAAAAAAAAAAAAAATCGATCACTAACATACCATGATGACAGCTTACAATAGATATCCACCAACTAATCGTCAAATATAGATATCCACCAACTAGAAAATCTGCAATCACGACAGGGAAACCATGTCACAAACACAAAACCAAATACCAAAAATAAATAAATCGAATAACAAAAGGTTGAGTCAATGTGTAAACAAAAGAAAGCTAGTATCTATGCGATTACCAGAACATTAAACAACAGATAAGAGACGGTACCAGATGAATAATGCAGTGTATACTAATGATAAAAATAATAATAAAAAAAAATTTGGGTTTCGATCAGAGACTCGAATTGAACCTTCGGGTTTCTAGTTGGAGAGCATCCAAGAGACTTGGAGAGAGGGTCACTCCGGAACAACAGTCTCTAGTCTCATCAAATTTTCGGCAACCGGGGAGCGAAGGAAGTTATATAGGACTAGGGTTAAAGCTCCACCATGACACCGTTAATTGGGTCCAAGGTTTAGCCAGTTTCCGTACCCGTGTTTTCCGTAAACTTATGAAAAAAATGTCATGCTTACACCCAAACTCTTATACCTATGTTTACACTTTATTATTTTATATTAGTCATTATTCGTAATGACTAGTGCATTTCGTTCAAATTCACAGTAGTAAGATATTACTTTCTACTTTTTTTTTTTTTTTCCTTTTCAATGGCCAAAATGACATTATTTCTCGTGACTGTGATGATTTTGAACGAAACGTACTAGACAAGTGACTAGTATAAATTGATAGAATATAATTATGGGTGTAAGAGATTGGGTGTAAGCTTAACATTACTAAAACTTATATACTTATAATTTTCTTTTCTCTCCCCCTCTCTCTCTGTCTCTGTTTTTTTTTGTGACAAGAATCACCAAAGTAGGATTATATTGAACCAATATTCAGAGAATAAATTTCCTAGTCGAAAAAAAGTATGATTTTTTTCTTGAGTTTCCTTTTTTTTTGAGTGACAAGAAACCTCACATTGTATTCACCTAAAAGAAAAAATTTATATTAATTTAAAATTTTAATTGTATGTCAAATTTATGATTACAAAAAATAATTTTTTTAAATGTAAACAAAATATAATAAGAGAGAGAAAAAATAGAAGATAGAAATCGAAGGGTTCATTTGGTTTGTTTTTCTATTTTCTGTTTTTGTTTTTTATTTTCTGTTTTGAACTCATTTTCTATTTTACACTTTTAAAAACAAGGAAAAAGATCAAAACTCATTTGGTCACTTGTATTTTCAAAATTTGTTTTAGAAAATAAAAAATGAGCTTGTACATAAAATGAAAAATGATAAAAAGTCATTTTGAGCGTTTTAATCCAAAATAAAGAAAATTTAAAAATAATGAAAATAGAGTATTTTTTATTTTTTTATTTTGAGATTTTTAAAACATAAGATGAAAAAAAAAAAAAATTAAATGCCACCTAAATTTTTTTAATTTATTTATAGTAGAAGCGATTGAATTATCCTTAAGAAAAACCAACGCTTTAAATTTTTCACTGGACAAGGATCCAGTGCATGCACCAGTGCCCTCTCAATCCGTAATTTGGTGTTACTACTGGGCACTAGGCGAGGAAGTGAGATAATTCCTAAAGCCCACTGGATATCCTTTGTAAGCCCGTGAGTCTTTTTTAGACTTTTCAGGGGCACGGTGGTCGTTTTAGATTCAACAGGAGCCTTCGTTCTCGTAAACCCTCGCTGTCTCTTCATCTCGTTCTGTCTCCTCGCAGTCATCTTGTTCTCTTCCCTGTGGAGGGGCTCAAATCTTGTTTTGAGCTCTCTAGTAATCTTGAAACGGGGAGTCAGAATATACAATGGCAAAACGCGAGTTGTCCAGCAATTTAAGGAACTTGAAGGTAAGAAGGGGTGAACACCCCCATCTTTTGACTCTTTTGTATGGCTGGTTTTTTACTGATTTTTTATATGCGAATTCGATTTAATTGTGTGATATTGGAACTGGGTTTGGCTTAAATTTATCTGGGTTTTTTTTTTAAATTTTTTTTGGGGGGATTTTTTGAAGCGCTTAATTTTGGCTTTGTGAACCCTTGAAATCAACTTGGAGATTTTCATGTTATTTATTTCAGTTCATGCAAAGGGCAGCTCAGAGAGAAGAGAAAAGTAAGAAGGAAGAAGAGGTCATAGCTAATGGGAACTTCCCATCTTCCAGTGTCCCAAGAAAATGGTTACCTTTCCTTGTTTTCTATTTCTCTACTTTTTTTCCTTGATTATTTTGGCTCTTGAAAATTCAATTTAATGTACAATTGTGTAGTTTCGTTCTTATTTTGTTGCTGTATTTTATTGTGGTTACTGATAGGCATCACAATCTTTAGGGATCCATTAACACAATGAAGGTGTAAAGTTGCATTGTTGTATAGTTTTGATCTTATTTTGTTACTGTATTTTATTATGGTTAGTGATAGGCATCACAATCTTTAAGGATCCATTAACACAATGAAGGTGTATTGTTGCATTGTTGTTTTGGCAATAAAGCTGGTTTGTAGTATTCATTCTGGATTGCTGGAAGAGGCTTCTTGGAAGTTATTCCAGTCACTCCCGAGAAACTGTTAATATACTTCTTAAGTAGTTCAAATATCATTCTGAAAAACTAATTGTTGAGGAACTGGTTATTTTTATTTATTTTTGTTTTTGCAAATTGAAGTTTAACATATGGTGTTACTTAATTTAATAATTGTATAATCATCTAGAGTAATTGATGAGGTTCCAAAATCCTTTTTATTTCTGATTTGTGCATTAGCATGCTCCTTCAGGCTTACAGCAATATTGAAGCATTAAACCAGCCTAAGCTGAGGATCATATGATGTCTAAACAGTCTGCAGCCAGCCATCTTATTCTCTTGTGAGAGATGGCAGCTAGGAAGAAACTTTGATAATCAATAATTTGGTTGGGAATAAATGCTTCCTATCACAGGACACTGAATATACGGAAATATATTGGGGCAGGTTTGTGGCCAGACCCAAACTCTACTTTCCCAAAACCTGACTCTTTCACTTGGGCTTCCTACTTGGTCCCTAAAGTTAACGTTACCCCATTATCAGCCTTCCTCACCCATTCAACCAAATTCAGTTTTCTTGAAGTTTAGGTTAAATTGCTCGCCATAGGTTGAGTTTTTGATTGCCACCATAGTTTTAAAGTCGTACGCTTTGTCATATGAATCTTACGTTTGAGTTGATACAATATGTAATTGATTTGTATCTTACCTTAGAATTGAATAGGTGATGAATCAAAATCGTATTGTATCCAAACGAATTATAGAGAATCTTACAATTCTCAAATGAAAAACCTGGGAAGTCTACCCGATTTCAGGTCCGGTCATTCGGATCCTATTTGCAAAATAATAATAATAATAATAATAATAATAAAGAAGAAGGAAGTTTGTGAGACTTGTAAGGGACCTGCGAACCCCGTGGTCCTTGCAAATTATCTTCATGCACTTGCAATTTTTCTGATGACTTCATAGGCGACCAAAACAATGCCTTTGAAATTTTCATAAATCCTGTGTTTCTGAAGATATCGTAAGCAATTAAAACACTCCCTTTTCTAAAGACTTCGTAAGGATATTGAAACACTATTTTTGATATCTTCTTAAATCTCCTGTTTTTTGAAGACTCTGTAAGCGAGTGAGATACTGGCTCTAAAACTGCGCAAGTGACTGATATACTACCCCTTTATCTTCTCTGTTTCATCTATGGACTGAGTAATGAACAGATAAATGCTAATAGTAGGTTGTTACACTTTTAGTCGTTGCCATGCAAATTTAATTACCATTGATTTTAGACATTCAACAATATCTTAATTCTCTTTTCCAAATCAAGGCATCCAAGCATTTGATCAAATTTTTGTTCTTTTGAAGAAAGGAATCATCTAGTGTTTTTTTTTTTGGTAAGTAGGAATCATCTATTTAAGATTATGAGTCTTAGGGATTCAATTTTGATTTTTAGGCAATTTATGTGTGTATTTAAATAGTAAGTTCTAAGAATTTCTACCTCTTGTATCGAATTAAGTGCACAAATTCTGGAAAAATAAATTAAAAAGAAGTTATGAAATTTATTTTGCCAATAGATATTATGAAATTTAATTATAATTTAAGGTATTAATTTCTCATTGATGCCTCGTCACACCCATTGTGGGGTTTTTTTGTTCATGGTTTAATGGTTGCTACTGGCCTGCAGCCTACTACTCTGCTCATTTGATTTATTTATTTATTTATTTTCGTTTTCTTAGTCAAATTTTTTCTGAATTTTCATTGCTATCTTTGTATGCAGCACTGTGATTGTTGAAGGTGATCCCCATCCAGGGGCAGTAAAAGGCCGGATGTCATTTCAAAGTTTTAATCCTTCTATTGATGTGAGTATAAGTGTTGGGCAGCTTGAAAGTTCTTTCAAAGATTATTTCATTGTTTGTGATATCACGGGTTTTGCTCTGCTCATTTCAAACCCTTCTCTTGGCAGAAATTGAATGAAGAAGCTACAAACCTTAGTCAACCGGAATCCTCTGCCTCATGTTCTGGCAATCAATATGGAAAAGTTTCTGATAGGTGTGTGCTTGGATCCTGCAAGCTCTTTATTACTCTTCTGTTAAAAGTTACCTGGCTGGCTCTGTAGCAGTTAAAGTTTTGATATTTTTGCTATTGTCTATTCTTCCTGACATGGGGGGAAAAAATTAGAAGGAAAAAAAAGTTTTTTTTTTTGGGGGGGTAACCTGGAAACCTCATCGGTTTATTATGGTCCTCGATGAACCGCATAGAGTGAAAAAAGTTCTCTTAAAATTTTAATTATTACAATCTTCTTTTATGAGCATGGAATTGTTAAGTGACGCAAGAAGGAATCTAACTTCTGTGCCAAGGCATTAGCGGCCAAAAATGTGGCTGCGGATAGAAAGGCAAAGCAGGATTAGGTCGCTAACCAAGATAACACCCTCATTTTTGTTTTCTTTTGGGATGATTTGGACCATCTACTCATTTGTTCAGTCAATCTGCAATTTTAATGGGTCAATAGTGTTCAGGTCAATCCAGTATGTAGCTGATAATCCTTCTGGAAAACATTAATGAACCCAACATGTCAGCTGGTTGAATGTTAACAGCTGAATCCTAATTTTTTAGAATGATTTAACTCTTCTTGACCAGTCCACAATTTTTCCAAGGGGCTTGCTGGATGCTCATGGGTATTTCAAGAACTGGTTGAGATGGCAAGTGTCGGATCCCCTAAAATAAATGATTTAATCACCAATTCAAAGCAATTTGGGGCAGAGTCATTGATGATACTAGGAGCTCCTTGATCACTGTATATATATATATATATATGTTATACTGGATTATCACCACCTTTGTTGGAACTAATTTCCTAGAGCTCCAAACCTAGATCAATGAATTTATGTGATTCACTGGCCCGTATGGACCCAGGTTCTCCAGTTATCCAATTTTTAACTGCAAGTCTTGTGACTCTCTCTCTCTTTTTCTTCTCATTAATACAGAGAGAGCTGCATACCAGATGGATCAGAGAACTCAAAACTAGTTATTAACAGTGATGCGGAGGGAGAACATAAGAGGAAGCAGGCTGAAGTAGTTTCGGAAACACAGTATCCGAATAAATCACATAAAAGTGTCCAAGTCGATCAAGAATCGTCACCAAATAATGGTAGAAGCTCTCAGAAGCAACAAAAGAAGCTAGACTGGAATGTGCTAAGGCCTCCAAAAGCTCAAAAGAAAAGACAGTGAGTACTACAAGGTGACTGACTTTAAAATCATCTGAATTTGATTTATATGTGCGTGAAAATTGCAAAGTATAGTTGTAACTTCTTGTCAGTGTTCAATTAGTTTTTTTCCTTAATTAGCATGTACTATCAGGTGATCTCTTTCGGAGCCATTTTGAGTTTGATTTCTATGTGCTTGACAGTTCCAAAAACAGTTGTAACCTTCTTGTAAGCATTCGATTAGTTTTCCTTGATTAGCATTCTTGACTGTGTTAATTTTATTGGAACACTCCTTGGATTCTACTCTTTTATGGGTACTAGGAAGGACGGCCCCACGCAAGCCATGGGTTGAAATCATCGCCAAAAAAATAATTATTTAAGATAATTTCTAATAATGCCTTCATTATTTTAGGAGATAGTGACATTACTACTTTGGTAATAATTGTCAGAAAATTTTCGTATAGTATTACATAAATTAACTCTCTAACTTATATTTTAATAAAATTTAGTATCAAAACAATTTTATAAATTTACTAAGTTTCAAAACTCTCTGTTTATTTTAAAATGCTATATCCACAATTGAAACTATATTGTTCTTAGACTTTGGTTGTGGAATTGGGGATGAGAAATTGGGTTAACCATGATGAATTTAAAATCATAAAAAAAAAAAATAAAGATATTATTTAAAATTCTTTGTAATAGTGCCTTTGCTATTTTAAGAAATAATGGCACTACTAATTTGGTGATAATTATTAGCTAAAATTCATATATTAACTCCCTAACTTATACTTTAAATAAAGTTTAATATCAAATTCATTGACTGGAAATTCCTAAATATCCAAACGGAGTTGTATATGAAAGTTATTGTCAAATTATATATTTTATTTCGTTCCGTATTCTGCCAGTTAAACACACCTTAAAATAGAAAATTTTTTTTAAAAAAAGGCTAATCTTATATTATATTTAATCTCATATATTATTGGATGTTATCAATTATTTCCGAAATTCTTCCTCTAATCAGAAGTTTACTGATAATTAATATTGCCTTTATAGGTAAGAAACAAGCTTCATAAAACAAGTGAAGCAAATGGAAGGTCAAACAATGAACTCTTCAATGATACGTGCAATTCTCAAAATAGCAGTCTTTTAGTCCAAAATCCTTGTTGAGTACAGAATAAGCCAAGTACATATACACCCAGGAAAAGTTGAGACTACAGTGTAGACCAGCAAACGCATCGTGGAAATTACCAACTAAGGCAAGATATCAAGTACATTCCTGAAATAAAATACCATTACTTCAGTCTAATCAGGATTAATACAATGCCATTACTTCAGTCTAATCAGGATTATAATCATAGATGAGGGTCAAACTGCGAGGTGACAATCAACTGGAAATCAACCACTTGGTTGATATTAATAACAGGTAATACAACAAGATAGATTTCCAGCTGAAGATGTTCTTTGAATATCAATGACAAGCCCTGTAATTTTTTTTTTTTTTTTTGGATCTGCAGCACAAGGTAATCAAAGTAAAGTTCTAGTTCAACTCTGCAAGACAAAATGCGGTAAGAAAAGAAAAGAGTTGATTACTTGCAGAAGACATTTAAATAGTACCTTTGCTGCTGATTTTCACAAATTCAAGGGTAGAACTGTAGCCGAGCACCGTGCGGATTCGCCCATTTTCCTAAAATCCCTTGTTAGGCTTCCAACAAGAGAGAGCATACATGATTCGGCCCTTCCATCCCTGCAGCATCCAGTTGCTATCCTCGTCCACCACAAAATCTTTGTGGTAAACCAACTTCACCATGGCCCTAACTTCCTTCATGATATCCTGGTCCAGTTTGAGCTGCCTGAACCCAGCTCTTAGGTTCCTAACTTGCCACTGCTTGTACGTCTCCGGCCTCTCAACCCTCATTGCCCCTTCGCATGCTATGACATTCATAACATCCCTTCCAAAGACCTCTTTCTCAAACATCAACCTGTCTTGATCTTCTCGTGGTACCGTGGCCTCAAACATGTCAAACCCCGCAGAGAAGTGGAAGAGCGCCTCCCTGAATCGTGTGACGAAGAAGGGCGCATTAAACGTTCCATTGACAACTCCGTGGATAAACATATCCGGATTAATCCTCCTCACTAAGTTTAGAACAGCATCTCTCGGGCTGTCCGCCACCATTGTCTCATCAGCTACATTCTTCATTCGGTACAAGCAATTGACAACAAGCACCTCGTCTCTATCGATCTTCAGGTCCTCGAGTTCAATAGTTTCCCAGCTCTTTGCTATGGCGCTGTACTCGAATGGGACGTTAAATCTTTGACAGTAAGTTGCTAGCCTACGACCCGTTTCCTCAACCCTCTCTGCCGGCCGCAAACCGGGTTGGGGGAATTCTATTCCCGTGACGCGAATCTTAGGGGGCCCACCGGATCGGACAGAGAGATGCTGGATGAGACAGGGCCATTGGAAGCCGTACAGAATACCGAAATGAATTATGTGAAGCCTTGTTGCTTTCTGAGCTAGTTTCCCGATTGATCTGTTTGCATACATATTGGACATCTTGTTGAAAGGGCTGGATTGAACGTATACCCGGTAAGCTTTCAAGAAATCAGCAGCTGATATTTTGCTGATAGTACAAGCAGTGTACAACGATGCCCCGGTGCCCGCCAAGCGTGCCTGGAGAGCTTCAGCAAAGTAATGCGCCAATCTTTCAGATCCATCGCCGTAAGGAGAAGAGTATTGCCTGATTTGCTTCAGCAGTTCAGTGGCAGTCCTGATATCGGCGGCTCCAACAGCTTGTGCACACAGAGAGAGGAGAGACCTTAAATCCACCACTTCCTTCTTGTTGCCTTGTCTCTTGCCACGCGCCTTTCCTCCATTCGATCCTTTTGCTGGCCCATTCTGCTGCAAGTTCTTGCCTTCCACGTTTTGAGGGTCGACTTCGTAAAGACATAGCCTGGAGTCCGGATGCAAATGAGGATTCAAGCGAGGACAAAGCAGCACCTTGTCATACTTCTCTAATTGCTCATCAGACTCTTCAGCATAACTTGCCAATTGCTTGTTACTCCTGCTTCCATCTGCATCATCGCCATCCTCTCGATAACGAGTTTTCTTTTCCCTAGACCCACCCTTCGGAGAATGATTGTCCCTCCTATTCTTCTCTGCCTCCTTGACAACCTTTGAAGTCCCTTCCTTCGTCCCCACATCAAAATTCACAGATTCCATATTCGGGACCAGCTCTGGAAATTTAGCGTTCCCTCCTCTGAACAGCCAATGGGGCTGGCTCTGGTTAGATGAATCCGGAACCTGAAATGGACTAACGAGAGAGTCCATCGACCCATCACCAGAACCATTTGAAGGGTTGATTGACTGCAAAATTGACTCAAAGGAGGTGCTAACATGGAAAGAGCTTCCCAGTTTCTCTTGATTACGAACCCAGTTGGACTCGAAGAAGTTGTTGACAAAAGCAGAGCTGTTAGAACTACTTTCACTACCGGAGGTCCTCGGAGAGTTATCATCTGGGCTGTCATCACTCGGACCAGTATCAAACAGATGGTGTTGATTAGGCTCTTCAAGGACATCATAGAAGGATTTCTCAGTAGCTTGGAGAGCCAAACAATCTTGAAACATACAGGGCTTGCGCTCCAAGTCATCTTCTTCCATAAGCATCTGACTTATTAGTCTGAGGGTTGCATCAGAGTAATCCTCTTCCTCTGAAGCATTCCCCTCCGAGCTCACACACGAGGAGTAACGTAGAGGGGACACGGAAACAGCCGTCTCCTGCTGCCCAACCGCACGTGACAGTAAAGGAAGACCCATATAGCTTTGGTCGAAAACAGACTCAGAAAACCCTTGGACAAGTGATTCCATGGAATACCTATTATTCGAGAATTCCAAGAAGAACAGTCAATTCTAGACTCTAAAACCAACGAAAGACAAAATCAAACAACTGGGTAAATTGGTAATCTTCACAAAACAGATCAAACAAAGGCTGGAGCAGAATTTCGTAAAGATAAACAGAAAATGGAAACAGAGGAGACGAAAGATCACATCAACTCCAGTAACTTAACTGACTTAAAGAACAAACGCAACAACAAACAAGAACTAGGCAATCAAAGAAAGAGAAAACAAGTTTACTGCAATTAGAGGTACAAGAAGCGAGAGAATGACCTGCTAAGACTGCTGATTAACAACTTAAGTTAACAGTTTCTGGTAAATAGTATGGGATTTCCCCGTAAACAGAGGGAAAAAGTGAGAAAAAATTGTTCCAAACAGGGATCGGCCTTCGAAACTCGCATCTCCCCCTCCCTTACCTCCCAATTATTGAGGTTGACTATATAGTGTTGGCGTAGGTAAGCAGTGACGTCATCCATCCAGGTTTAATCAGAGAAGTAATTCGATTGTAAAAATCTTTATAAAATTGTCTTCGTTCATAATTGACTACTCTAATCATTTCCTTGAAAAGTATAATTTTTTTCCAATTATTTATCGGAATTTTCCACTAAAAACAAAATTAATTATCAAACTCAGTTTACGCTTTTGACAAACGAACTGAAGCTTATGTTTATGGGTGGTTTGGATGGCGAACAAAAAAAAAAAAAAAAAAAGGTGTAAAAATAATATGTGATAAAATTTGATTGAAGAAAGTTGATAATTTTTTGTTATTTTTTTATAATTTTTAGTAAAATTTGGTAAATCAAATGTCTTCAGATTATTAAATTATTTGTAAATTTTTATACTTTTTAGGGGGTGTTTGGTTAGTAAAAATTAGGTAAAACAGTATAGTAAAAATATAAAAATTTAATGTAAAAGTTATATATTATAAAATTTGATTAGAAGAAAGTATTAAAATTAGTAAAAATTAATAGATTTTGATTGCTTTTAATCAACTAAACACCCCCTTAATGATATTTGGTGAGATTTAGGATTATTAAACTTTCGATAAAAAAAAAAAAAAAAACACTTCATCATGCAACCTGCGCTGAATTTTCTTGTGCCTTTAGTTTCTTTTTGTTTGAAAGTTAATAAATACGTATACCACTTACCCAATATATATATATATATATACTCCTACCATTTTTCATTACGCTTGTACATTAATTCATAAAAATTGTAATTGGTAACTAAGATTTATTTAGAGAAAAAAAAAAGAAAAAGAAAAGGGGATTCAAAATTATTTGCGAAATATAAAATATAGTAATTTTGTGGAAAATTTGTTTATTTTCTTATTTTTTAATAGGATAAAATAGGATAAATAAGAACATTTATTTGAAATTTTACGTTTCTTAATTTTTTCATCACTTTTTTTGTTCTGTTAAGAAATGAAATTAAAAAAAATATAAATTAAAATATATCAATAGTTAAAAAAATACCTTTCATGTTCTTGTATTTTGAAATTTTATATTTGTTTCTTCTTTCCTCTTGTCTGTCTTTTTTTTTTCTTTTTCTGTCATTTTTTTTAATAAAAATGATGTGATAATGATATTATTGTAATTAAATTATAGTTTTATAAAATTTTTAATTCAGGCACCGTTTGGTTTGTAAACAAACAACAAAAAACTCTATAAATCTCTATTAACTTTATATTACATCAATTTTTTTCTTTCACTGCACGTATTGCGAACTTTCAATCTATCTCACTTTTTTTTCACTCCAAACACACACTTAATATGTTCACGAAATTCTAATAATTTTTTTTATGATACATTATTTTGATTCTATAGCATCTCAAGCCAAATCATCGATTCGCACATCCAAAAAAAAAATTAATAATAATAATAATAATTCTGATAAAATAATTTTTGATCATTGAGACTACTCAAAAGAACATATGAATGTACTTTTATATAATTAAAAAAATTTATTATCAAAGTTGCAGGAATAATATATATTATTTTTTTCGAATTATCCAAAAGAATTATGAATTTTGGCTACTGAAAGAAATGTAAGCTCCATTTGGTTCATTTTTTTCCTCCAAATTTCTATAAATCTTTTTAATTTTTATATTTTTGACTCACTACATAAATTACGAAATTATAATTTTTTACAAATTTAAACAACTCCTAAACACCCCCAATTATAAAATAAAAAATTTTATTTAAAAATTATAAGGGTGATGTAATTAAAGAATGATGTAATTATCGAAAGAAGTTGCGAAAATAACATGGAATACTACTAACTATGTTGTTGTCTTCTGCGGTCAAAGGGGCGGCTATGTTGTTGATTTGTATTGAGGTACTGTACAATGCAATACTAGTCAAAAAGGGGCAGAAGAAGGTTTCATCACATGCAATGGAAAATTCTCGTCTCGTTCCCCTCGTCAAAAGGATAGACCCCGTCTCTCTTTACGATCAAGTTAATAATTAATTTACTCAAGAGCACTTCTGGAGTTCTTCGCAGGCTTCATGAGAGGTCACTGTACCATGATCTGTCCATTTCATTGTCGATGATATTTATACGTCTGTATATGTGTATATATATATATATATATATATGCTGACAACAACTGGATTATACATGCTCATATTCATATATATATATATATATATATAAGAAAATGAAACAGAAAGTTGGCATTAATTATTTGAGATAAATTACACCACACAAGGTAGGCACCAAGTTGGTGAAAGCATCTGCCATGTGAAAGACGACGAGGTGGGGCGGTTTTGCAAGCTGCAATTTAGGAAAAAGTAGCAGACCTGTCGATGAGTAGTGAGTACAGCTTTTGTACAAAATTAATTGATAAAACAAAACGAGGCAAAGAAAGACGATGCGCACCATGCATGGAAATGCCAGCGTCATATTTATAAAAGCACGAAAATGGTCAGATCATTGCTAAAAATATGTCCATTATCAGTATCTCCCAAGCGGTGCCTGAATTCGAACAGAACACAAAAACAGAAAGCAAAATTCATAAAATCCTAGAATGAAATTGAAAGAAAAACAGAATCCGGAAAAAGACAAGAGAGACGGATAGAAGCTTAACCGAATCAAAGTACATGAATTCGAAAATAATTTGTAAACGACGTGTGCTGGAAACCATAGGAAAAAATAGTACCTGATGATGCGAAAACTCAATCAAATGTGAACCGACAACGAAGGATGTAGCCTTCGACGCAGGGCGGTCAACGCGGGTGGGAGTCGACAGAAAAAGAGCGCGACGGCGGCGTCACAGAGAGAGAGAGAGAGAGAGATTAGGGGCTGAAGAAGGATAACTGAACTAATAAAAAAAAGTTTTAAGATCTTTTTCAGGGCCAGTGAGCCTTCTTCTTCGCTTGAGTGAATATTGCGGGTCGATCCAGATCCGAAAAGCTCATAAGCGGATCTCCCGGATCGGGCCTCTGTCGGATTATCATCTGGATTACTTAAACGGAGCGGGAATAAATGGATCCAGTCCTGGTACGGGCAGACCCGACACTAATTTATTGGCATGTAATTCCGGATAGTATATATCGATTTGTCTATTGGTTAGCTGTAAAGCCTATAATGTACGTGTGTTTCACGAGTATGCTATTTTTTTATATATTTAAATTAAAAAATAATGAAAATTTAAAATTTAAATTTATTTTCATAAATAAATTTATATTGATGTATGCTATTTCTTTTGTACATTTAAATTAAAAAATAATAAAAAGTTAAAATTTAAAATGATTTTAATAAATAAATTTATATCGGTGTATACTATTTTTTTATATATATTAAATTAAAAACTAATAAATTAAAATTTAAAATAAGTTTAATAAATAAATCTATGGAAATATTTTTATATCCTTTTTATATTGAATTTTTTTTTAAGTTTCATTTACATGTTTAAACCATATTTAAAAGAGAATTTTAATTTGAAAGAATGAACTCTTTGCTGATTTAGTAAAAAATTAAATTTGAAATGAAATTTCATATAATGTATATCCGTAATATTTATATTATTTCATTTTACTAGCCGGTTCACAAAATTAGAAAATAACAATGTAATTCTATTATGGCCTCATTTGGAGTAAGAAAAAATAAAATAAATTGAGATAAAATGTGATTTGGGTGAATTTTGACGCCCTTTTTTTCTGAAAAATAGCCAACCGTGGGAACGATTTTTCAAATCAGTTCCCACGGATTCAAAAAAAATTCACAAAAAATAGCAACAATGGTACTCGTTTGAAAGCTTTTAACACGAACAATATGATTGTATAAAAAATTTAGACATTCGGTTAACTTACTTTCAGATTTTTTATTTTTTTTTAGCGAAATATTAGAATTCTTTGAAATTAGTGATGGCGGAAAAATTAAAAGTAGATGGTTGTTAGAAATTTATAGTGATTTTTAGAGGTTTGTAGTGAAACCAAACCGGGCCTATACAATATAAAATTAATTCCATCACCATAATAATTTCTACCCACTGCAAATATTAAAGATTTTGTGAAAAATGATTTTTATAATCTAATAAGTGCTAGATTAGATTTTTCTTTAAAACTAATTTATTTTTGTAACGTAAGCAAAACACATAATTATGTATTTGATTTAGTTTTAAAACATAGTAGTCTAAAATTCATTCAAAAACAAGAAATCACACCCCAAAGAAATAAAAGTTTTACATACAACTTCAAATCTACTACTTATTGGTATCTAAAATGTATGTTTTTCAATGAAATATGCAATGCAATCAACTAAATCCAATATATTTTAGTCATAAACAATGCATTGACTCGATGTTAGATAAAACCAAACAACCTCATACTAAAAAAAAGTACTTCATTGGATTAATTATTTTTTAACGTCAAGTTTGGTTTGAGACAAAAATAAATGGAACAAAAGGTGGAGAAGGAATCTTCCCGCTTTTCATTTTTTATCCAACTTCAAACAAAAATAAGAGAGTAGGGAAGTTAAAAAAATGGATCCCACTAATTTTTTAAATATTTTTTCATACAAAAATTAAATTATATTTCTTCCCTTTGTTGCTTTTATTTTTTTATTAGTTTTTAGTTGAGACTTGGGTATTGTTAGTTAGATAGAAATTTTGTTATGGGATTAGTCAGACCTGCAATTTAAGTTTAGTTTAGATAAAAAAAAAAAAATTAGTTTTTTTATATAATTTTTAGGTATATTATTCGTATTTAGTAAAAACTTATAGAAAAATAAAAAAAAAAAACACTATAAGTCACTATCAATGAAATTAGAAGTTAAAAAAAATTTATTCAACAAATTATTAACAGCAAAACACACATCATCGCATAGGATTTTTTTTTTTTTTTTTATAAAATAATCAACCAAGTTTGAGTATTTGGAGACAGTACGAAGAATTAGAATTTTGAATAGAGTAAAAATTAAGAGTGACAAATAGACATTTTATCTTAATTGGTATGTCCTCTGTTTTCCAGTCACTCCACTTCTAGTGGTCTATCTTCTGATTTCTAGTCACTCCACGTCTGATGAAAGTTTGATTGTGAATTAAAATAATATGAAAGTTCGAATAAAAAAAAACCAAACCTTATATATTTTAATGAACCTATTAAAAAATAAGTCAAAAAAACAAATATATAACGAAAAAGTATATACATAAATAAAAAAAATAATTTCAATATAAAAGAATATTATCTAATAAAAATAAATATAGTAAAATCATCCTCATTCATAATGCCTCAATAGAAACTAACAAACAATTACTCCCAACCATATTAATAATAAGTAAAAGTTATCGTAATAAAATTCTAGTAAATTTTTTTAAGTGTAAATACTATTTTATAACCATTTTTTTAAATTTTTTATGCATAATAGAATTTCATGTGAATTTTTATTCTATTTCAGATAAAAATAGGTTATATAATCCAATAAATATCAAATTACCTAATTTAATAAATATTAAACATTTGTTAGTGGTTGATTGAAATTACTTAATTATTTATTAAAAAATAGAAAAATAAAAAAATAAGAAATTATATAATAAGTAGAAGTGTTGATTAAATAAACATATTAAGTGATATCAATGAACATTCTTGAATAAAATTGTGAATAAGTGGTAATTATGCATAATACTAATTCCATTTAGATTATATAATTATAAATTAAGATAATTATAATTATAAATTAATGTTAATAAATTAAATATTTATTTAACAGGATAATTATTTTTTACATTATTTTGTTTAATTTTGGACTCAATAGTTTTTTTTTTAATTTTTTATGTATTTTTGCTTCTTTTAAATTCTATCTACCATAATCTTATTATTGCCATGTCTCCTAATTTAATAGATATTTTTAATTTTTATAACTTTTTATTATTTTCAATTCTATATTTTTAAATTAAAAAGAGTAATATGTGCAATATTTAAAAAATAAAATCATTTCAAATAACTGTGTCTCTTGTCTACATCATCCATTGTCAATTTTATTTTTTTAATTTCAATATTGTTTGATTTTTTAATAAATAATATTACAATATATATAATTTTAATAAATAATATTACAATTTGATTTAAGATATATCACTTATTTTATCTAATAATAAAAATAATAAAGGACATGTTATTTGTTACTAAATTAAAATCTTTCTTTAATAGATTAACTATTCTTTTTGCATTATTTTGTTTAATAATAATAATTATGTTTTCAATCAAATTTTAATAAAATATAAAAAAATAAAAACAGAAGTTATTTGATAAATAGAAATGTAGATTAAATAATATTTTGCTTAATAATAATAATAATGTTTTAAATAACAATTTATAAAATATAAAAAATAAAAATAAGAAGTCAAATGATAAATAAAAGTGTAGATTAAATAAAAATATCAAATGATATTCACAAATATTTGGAAGGTCTTTGATGGATAACTGGAGAGTAATCATCATTATTAGGGAATATAATTGGATATAATTTAGTTTGAATAAAAATTAGTTATGAAGATGAGAATAATAAAATAAAATTAGATATAGTTGAAATTGTATGAAAATAAAAAGGTATTATTGATTAGGGAATATAATTGGATATTATTTGATTTGCATGAAAATTGATTACGAATATGAGAGTAATCATTATTAATTAGGAAATATAATTTGATATAATTAAAATTGCATAAAAATAAAAGAGTATAAGTGTCCTATAAAAATTATTCAAATGTATTATTGATTATAGAACATAATTATATATAATTTGGTTTGCGTAAAAATCGGTTAAGAATGTGAGAGTAATCATCATTGCTTAAGGAATATAATTGGATATAGTTGAAATTGTAGGAAAATAAAAAGGTATAAATATCTAATAAAAGTTTTTCAAACATTTAGACTTTTAATAATAATATAGATTTGTAATACATTGGTACCTATATGTCCCAACGTACCATCTTAGATTTATTATTATAAAATTATATATTTATTAAAAAATACATGTTTATCAAAAAATTTTAATATATTATTTAAATAATTATAAAATAAAATTTAATTATAGAATATAAGTTATAAATAACATGTTAATATTAATGAGTAAAATTAATTCATCATATTTTACATTTTTGTAAAAATAAATAATAAAATAAAAAAAATATGGCCATTGAGTTGGTTTTATAGGGTCTAGGAATGTAAAAAATAAAAATAAAACAATAAAAATTTTAGCACTATCCAACAAATTGTGGTACAATTCAGAAATTCCTAATATCAACTAAAAATTCTAATTTACACACCAGTATAAGTCGTTGTAATAGAAAAAAGAGAAGTAGAGAATAAATTTTCTAGTTTCTAGTCACAGTTACTGAAAATTGTGTCAAACACATTTAGGGGGCATTTGGAGTGTTAAAAACAAAAAAAAAAACCAAAAATAGGTATTAATGTGATGTAAAAGTGACACGTAGTGAAATTGAATTTGATGAATTTAAAAATTTTTGAAGTTTTTTGAAAATTTTTGAAAATTTTTGGGGAACCAAACGGCCCCCTAACATTTTTTCTTTGTCTAGGGGCAACAACCAACATTTAAGTTGTAAACTCATATAGACGTGCTTGGCACACTAAAAAATACTAAAAAAATTTAAAAATATCTAAAAATTTCTAAAAATTAATCACTTTTTATCTCACTGTACGAATTATGAACCCACAAATAATAATAATTCTGATAAAATAATTTTTGATCATTGAGACTACTCAAAAGAACATATGAATGTAATTTTATATAATTAAAAAAATTTATTATCAAAGTTACGAGAATAATATATATTATTTTTTTCGAATTATCCAAAAGAATTATGAATTTTGGCTACTGAAAGAAATGTAAGCTCCATTTGGTTCGTTTTTTTCCTCCAAATTTCTATAAATCTTTTTAATTTTTATATTTTTGACTCACTACATAAATTACGAAATTATAATTTTTTACAAATTTAAACAATTCCTAAACACCCCCAATTATAAAATAAAAAATTTTATTTAAAAATTATAAGAGTGATGTAATTAAAGAATGATGTAATTATCGAAAGAAGTTACTAAAATAACATACTAACTATGTTGTTGTCTTCTGCGGTCAAAGGGGCGGCTATGTTGTTGATTTGTATTGAGGTACTGTACAATGCAATACTAGTCAAAAAGGGGCAGAAGAAGGTTTCATCACATGCAATGGAAAATTCTCGTCTCGTTCCCCTCGTCAAAAGGATAGACCCCGTCTCTCTTTACGATCAAGTTAATAATTAATTTACTCAAGAGCACTTCTGGAGTTCTTCGCAGGCTTCATGAGAGGTCACTGTACCATGATCTGTCCATTTCATTGTCGATGATATTTATACGTCTGTATATGTGTATATATATATATATATATATGCTGACAACAACTGGATTATACATGCTCATATTCATATATATATATATATATAAGAAAATGAAACAGAAAGTTGGCATTAATTATTTGAGATAAATTACACCACACAAGGTAGGCACCAAGTAGGTGAAAGCATCTGCCATGTGAAAGACGACGAGGTGGGGCGGTTTTGCAAGCTGCAATTTAGGAAAAAGTAGCAGACCTGTCGATGAGTAGTGAGTACAGCTTTTGTACAAAATTAATTGATAAAACAAAACGAGGCAAAGAAAGACGATGCGCACCATGCATGGAAATGCCAGCGTCATATTTATAAAGGGTAAGTTTCACTAACCTTCCTAGAGATTTCTGACACCAACAGAAATTTTTTCTAAGATTTCTGAAATGACACTGTCCTCCCTTCCTTTACCAGGTAAATTTCACTAAACTTCTTTGAACAATTTTTTCCCGTAAAGGTCCCGTTTGGAGTAAGAAAAATAAGATAAATTGAGATAAAATGTAGTTTAGAGTTGATTTTGGGGTCCTTCTTTTCTAAAAAGTAGCAAACTGAGGGATAAATTGAGATAAAATATAGTTTGGGGTTGATTTTGACATCTTTTTTCTAAAAAGTAATAAACTGTGAGAACGATTTTTCAAATCCGTTCTCACGGATTCAAAAAAATTCACAAAAAATGGCGACAATGATACTCGTTTGAAAACTTTCGATACAAAGAATATGATTGTATAAAAAATTTACACATTCAGAATTCTCAGGAGAGGTTAGTGAAATTTACCCGATAAAGGAAGGGAGGGCAGTGTCATTTTAAAAATCTCAGGAGAGGTTAATGAAATTTATCTGGTAAGGAAGGGAGGACAGTGTTATTTCAGAAATCTCAGAGAAAATTTCTGTTGGTGTCAGAAACCTCAGGGGAGGTTAATGAAATTTATCCATTTATAAATATTAATATGTATATATATAGATAGAGAGAGAGATGATACTTTTCTTATCCAGCAAGGGACAAAGATGCTGTACAGGACCACATCAGTTACTGTAGCGCAGTGGAGGTACAATCAATATCTCGTATCTATATATTTTCTTTTTCTTTTTTGAAAATCCAAACATATCGTATTATTATATTAAAAAACAGAATCACATCATTCGGGGTCAATTACAATCATCCTGGTTCTCACATGACCCTCCTCCGCTACATTTCGAGGTACTTTCCTAATACGACACATCTAAAGAATCCTTTCAAGCACTCCCTTAGATCTCTAATTGCATTTCTTATTTCTCAATTACAATCTTCATTATTTGGCAACTATTTCACTATTAAGGAATCGTTTGGAGTCCTAAAAAAAATAAAAAAAATTAATAAATGAGATTGATGTGATATAAAAATGATAGGTGATAAAATATGATTGGAGGGATTTAAAAATTTTTGAAATTTTTTAAAATTTTTTAATTTTTTTTGTGGCTCCAAACGAACCCTAAATTACAATCCGTCAGTATTTTCAGTCTAATACACTTTAAATATTTAATTGATCTTAATGTCCTCGAACAAGCAACCAATATGTATAGTGGTTGTCAATACAAATGAAAATGATAATAAAATGCCTTGTTTGGAGCCTTGAATTTTGTCGAAGAAAGTTAAAAATTTCGTCAAATTTTGGATTGTACTAGGTGTGTTTATCAAAAAGTTTGAGAAAATTAAAAAAAAAAATTATTAGAGAAGCATAGTCAAAATTGAAAAAAAAAATTAGGGAAACTTGATAAAAATTGAAAAAAGTTGAAAAGTTAGATTTTTAGTGTTGAGAAAATTAAAAAAAATTAAAAAAATTAGGAAAAATTAAAAAATTTTGGAAAAATTTAACACCCAACACTACTAGGTAAAAAAGGATACTCGACTATCTAAAGCAGTCGTCTACACTAAAGTGTAGACGATCGATTTGAAACAGTTGTGAATGGGGGTCAAGATGAGAATAGATGGTCGTTTCGAGATAGTCGTGAATTCTGTCGACTGCCTAAAAATGATCATCTATGTTAAAAACCTTGTGAGCAGTTCGATTCAAAGGAACTGGTTCGTTTGAGCGAAAACCAAAGCTCCTGCGAGATTGATTTATACATTAATGATATGTTCTTATGCAATCGAACGAGAAGCATACTTCTGGTTTTTTAGGGCTACAATTCTTAGCAAAATAAAATGAATAGATAGATGAATAAAAAGTATGCAGGGATTCCACATTCAATCTAGCCAAGCTTCTAATTCACTCAATAATTTTTATATATGAAAATCAGAAAATTAAAATGATTTTGTACTTTCACGCCACCAAACCAATTTCAATTTCTATCCTAATCCAATCATAAGAAAGACATAACTCGCAACAGTCTGTCTTGCAATATTGAAGCCCAGTCGTTAATAAATCTCTGTTGCAAGCGGGGAGAGGAGCTCTTGACAAATGGGGTGCTGCAACTTCTAACTTCTAGCTTCGCCCTTCTCCCAATTTTTGGTATCAAATTTCTTGTTGCTACAAAATTGGAATCATCCTAGATTTAGTAAACAATATTATTTTATACCCCTAATGCAACCAAACGGAAAAAATATATCATAGCATTTAGAAAAAACTTTCTAAATTATTTCTAAAAATAGAAATTTAAATGTACAAACCTGCCGTCAAGGAACAATAATTGCAAGAGGAAGATATTCAAAAAGAGGGGATGGGTTTCCTAGAATTCGTGCCTAAAATTCAAATAGCACTTCAATCAATTGAAAAAATAAAATAAACATTAATTCCACCCTCACACCCACCACTACCAAAACAACTATCCCCTACCATAGCCAATACCCTATAACAGCAATAGCCACAACATAACAACAACAACAACCAAAATGTATATATATAACTAAACAAAATTAAAAATTAAAATTAATTCCAATACTAGCAGAGAAAGAGAGAGAGATTCCTGTACGTTGGGTTTGTGAAGCTAGAGCGACGGCGGCAGCAAAGGTGGTTGTCGGTGGTTGGAGCAATGGTGATGGAAGAGCTCCGGTTGTAGAAGGCAAGGAGAGTGAGGGTGAGCGAGAGTGGCCGAGGGATTAGGGGTAGGGAGTGAGAGACAGCAACTGAGAGTGAGAGAAGGAAAGAGGGGAGGTCGCGGGAATGTGAAATAGGTAATTTGTGTACTTATTAAAATTATGGTGTTTGACAAAAATATATTTATTTTAGTAATTTGTGTATTTATTATTAAAATTATGTCATTTTTTTTTTTTTGGTTCATTGTTCTGTACTTAGAAATAAAAAAATATTAAAGAAGCAAAATTACAAAAAAAAAAAAATTATAAAAGTTATAAATATTTGAAATATAACACAAAAAATAAGCCCACCATATAAATTACAAATATTTGAAACTTCTCTAGAAAAAATGTAAGCATTCTTTGGAACCAATCTCCTTTAAACATAAAAGAAATAATAGAAACGTCTAATTGTTCGTATATATAAATTTATTGGTGTAGGGATATAACAAATATAAATGCTTGATTCTTATATGATTCAACGTATTTATCGAATAGATTACATCTATTATCCCTTATAAGAAAATCAAATAATTAATAATTCATATCGCCTTAACACAAATTTAGCTTGTATATTAAAAAATTCATTTTTTTTCTTTTTTACGATCGCTAGAGTCTTTTATTCTAACTCGCATATGTAACTGTTTTAAAAATAAATTTTAAAATATTATGCAATAATTCTACAGAAGGATAATACATTTGAAAGGATAATACATATTTCTCAACACGTATGTTACATCTGCTACATAGACATATGTTACATCTGCTACATAGAGTACGTTAGATAGTACGTTTAGAGTGACAAAAAATAAAATAAAATAAGATAAAATGACATAATTTGCAAGTTTATAATTTATACAGTGAGATAAAAAGTAAATAACTTTAAAAATTTTTAAAGATTTTCATAGTTTTTCAGCAATTTTTAGCAAATCAAATGTACCCAAAATGTGCAATTATTATAAAGTGTTTGGTTGGTAGAAGTTTGGCCAAAAAGTACAATAAAAGTACAAAAATTCGATGTAAAAGTGATATGTGATAAAATTTAATTAGAAGAAAATACAATAAAATAGTAAAAATTAGTGAGTTTTAGTTGATTTTGTCCAACCAAATACTCGCATTGTTAAATTCATTTACGGTAGGTATTGCATGCATCATCTCAAAATATTTGATAGCCTATATATAATGATCATATATATGCCATTATGCGATAATACTTGATGATCTACGTAAAATTTAGAATGTTATTATATATTAACATTTAACAATATAATAATACGTTGAAATTGCAGATGCTGACATTCTGCAAAAGCGTGAATTTACATACTTGGATTCTTTTTGCATTAGTAATTACCAATAAATGATTCACAGAAAGTTCAATTCCACGGTTCTGTTGCTCTAACTTTTACACTGATCGTTGTAAAACTTTGCTAACGATTGAAAGTTAAAATTTTAGTAATTTTTAGTATTATTGTGTTAAAATTGTCAGTTATAAATTTTTGTGAGTTTGGCGAAATAAACAATAATTTTTAATTTTTTAAGTAATTTTTTATAATTTTTAGATGTTTAATAAAATTTTTAATCATTTCCGATAATTTTTAATAATTTTAAATAAATCTTAATAATTGTTAAGCTCATCAACTTCCTATAACTGTGTAAACGAAGTAACAGAAACTAATGTTTTAGCTAACACAGAAGTAACTTTTGGTGATCTTCCTTTGAAGATTTGGGTTGTAAAATGGTGTCTAATGTTGTAACAAATGTAGAAAAGATTGGAAAGGGAGTTAATTAAAGATGGGAGCGGCAAGTACAGAAGTTCCTCAGCAATCAATCGACGCCATGATTGATATATATATATATACACACACATACATACACATGCATACAAACGTCTGGGACTAGAAATCCTTATGATCAGGCCTCCAACAGGAGATAGCACAGATGATTCGTCCCTTCCATCCCTGCAGCATCCAGTTACCATCCTCATCCACTGCAAATTCTTCGTTATAGCCCGACTTCACCTTCTTCTTCACATCCCTCACAATCTCCCGGTCGAGCCGAAGCTGCCTTAACCCAGCCCTCACATTCCGAACTTGCCATTGCTTGTAAGTCTCCGGCCGTTCAACTCTCTTCGAACCTTCACACGCTATGATATTCATCACGTCCCTTCCAAACACCTCCCTCTCAAACAACATCCTATCCTCGTCGTCGCGCGCTAAATTCGCGTCGAACATATCAAACAGCGCGGAGAAGTGGAAGAGCGCCTCCCTGAACCGAGACCCGAAGAAGGGCGCGTTGTACATCCCATTGACAACCCCGTGGACGAATAGATCCGGATTGATCCTCTTGATCAACCCCAGAACGTTGTCCCGTGGACTGTTCGCCACTACTGTCTCATCGGCGACGTTCTTTAGCCGGAACAAGCAATTGACGACGAGCACTTCATCTTCATCATCGATCCTCAGATCCTCCAGTTGAATGGTGTCCCATTTCTTCGCTATAGCCTTGTACTCGAACTGGACGTTGAATCTCTCGCAGTATTTCGCGAGGCGGCGCCCGGTCTCCTCGACCCGCTCCGCGGGGCGAAAACCGGGTTGGGGGAATTCTATTCCTGTGATGCGGAGCTTGGGCGGGCCACCGGGTCTTGCGGAGAGGCGCTGGATCAAGCAGGGCCATTGGAATCCGTATAGAATGCCGAAATCGATTACGTGGAGCCTGGCTTTTCTCTTTGTCAATTTCACAATCGATTGGTTTGCGAAGGAAATCGACAGCTTCTTGAACGGGGAGGCCTTGACGTACGCCTGGTAGCCTTTCAAGATATGGGCCGCCGATATCCTCGTCCAGGCAAAAGCCGTGAACGATGATGAGGTGCTGCAGCCCGACAATCGCGCCTCGAGAGCGTTGGCGAAGAAATGCGCCACCCTTTCGCTGCCGTCGCCGCCGGGAGAGGAGTGTTTCCTGATTTGCTCGAGTTGTTCGCTGGCAGTTCTGAAATCGTTGCTGGCAACAGATTGTGCACACTGAGTTAGGAGCGTTCCCAAATCCACCACTTCGCTTCTGTCCCCTCCTCTTTTACCTCGCGGCCTTCCTCCTCCATTCTGGCGCTGCGGATTACTTTTAGCTCCATTACACGAGGCATTGTCGGGACGACAAAGCAAAACCTCATCGTACATCTCCGATTGCTCCTCGGACTCCTCAGAATAACTCGCAGACAGCTTAGAACTCCTACCATATTCTTCCACATCATCATCATCATCATCATCATCATCTCGACAATGATTTTTCTTTCGCTTTGATGGTGATCCATTTGGTGAATTGTCCTCTCCATTCTTCTCAAGCTCAATCTCCTGTGAGATGGATTGCGCTTCACTGGATGAATCTAGAACCTGAAATGGAGTAACAAGAGGGTTCACAGGCCAATCTACAGAGTCAGAGAAGCTGTTTGATGAGCCTAATAACTGTAAAACGGAATCAGATTGCACCAAAGAGGACTCAAAATTGAAGTTGTCCTCATTTTGGTTGAGGATGGTGAACTGATCAGGAGGGGGTTGATGATGATGATGATGATTGGGTGAATTAGGGGGATATTTCTCTCCGAGGACATCATAGAATGATTTCTCGGCAGCTTGGAGAGCCATGCAGTCCTGGAACATGCAAGGCTTGTGCTCCAAGTCCTCTTCTTCCATAAGCATCTGGCTTATGTACTTGAGAGTTGCATCAGTGAAGTCAACCCCCTCTAAATTGCTAGGGTTTGGAGCATTTGGATCCGAAATGGGATCATCCAGTTTGAATCTATTTACAATGTCTGGTTTTGAAGGGCATGTTGACATCGACCTGGGGTGGAATTTGAACCCATTTGTTGAACCGGAATGTTTATATCCTTGGATAAGGGTATGCACAAACTCTAATTGATGAACTTCCATTAAAACAAACGCAAAAATTTGGCTACTCAATAGTGCTCAAGAACAAATTAAAACCATTAAATTCGTATGAACAGATGGGTTATGACTGGACACAAGAATAAGATTAATAGGAATCGAAATTAACGGATAAGAACTGATGATCAGTTGAATAAACTTACTAGGAATCGAAGAAAAAGCAAGCAATTGAACAGGATGAGAAGAGGACTGAAGCGTAGACCAGGAGAGAGAGCACTCACAGAGTGTACAGAGTAGCGAGAGTCCTTGCTTTTGATTTATAAACGTGTGGAAAGTGGAAACAGCTTTTCTTTTCAAATTTCTTATGGAATCGGAACTTGCCCAGAAACTACGCAATTGAAGAACCGATGTCCGTCTGCAAGTCACCGGTTACTGCTCTGACTGGTCCCTTTCCGCCCCCACCGTGCCGGTCGGTTGTCCATTGCATGTATTATAATGGGCCGATTATTGGGGTGCGTACAACACGCGTGCGGGAGAATCCGTATGAGCACGTGGACTCACGTACCATGGTTACGGGGGACCTCCTTCCGCACACGTGGCGACTCACGAGAAATGAGGATGGCCCGGAAGGTCCCCACACGTGTGATGACGATGTGTTTTGACGGAGCGTGAACTCACGTGCCATGGTTACAGTGGACCTCGTGACGAGAAATGAGGATGGCCGGAGGTCCCCACACGCGTGTGACGATGTGTTTAGACGGAGGTTAACTGGAGCCGCCGGTGGGCTGGGGAGCCTAGACTAGCGTGATGCCCAAGTTCCTCTGGGAACGTAAGAAACTTGTCAAATTTGACGGGTCTACTTACTACTTCACACGTGGCATCTGATTCGATGACTCCCCTCTTTTTTTTTTCGAATTTTTAATTAGAATCATAAAATAGAATCATAAATTAAATTTGGGAGAATAAGGGAGGCATTTGGACGCATAATTTTTTTATTTTTGAATGTTGGTTAAATCATTAATTTTTACTACTCTTTTTTTCAATTATAATAATTTCTCAACTTAAAAATTACTAAAAGTTGTTAAAAATTACTAAAATTTGTTAAAAGCTACCAAAAGTTATTAAAAATTACCAAAAACTTTTAAAAAAAGTTTATCAAAACACCTAAAAATTACAAAAAGTTATAAAAATTACTACTTATTTCACCAAACACACTAAAAATTACAATTAACAACTTTTAAAAAAATACCAAAAGTTACAAAAAATTGTGCCTCCGAATGTCCTTAGGTTCCACTAAGAATTATATTGAATAACATGAATGGTAACTCTTTACTTTTAGTCGTCATTAGTTCGAATCTCCTCAATCTCACTAAAGAACTTACTCAGTCGACGGTCATTAATTTTAGGAACCTAAAAATTAGTTAAAGTACGCGCAAAGTAACTCGAATACTTAAGTATTTAAAATATATATATATTGAACTCTAAAATTAAATTCTATTGGATTAATATATTTTGTTATCTAATTTAATTTAATTTTTATTTCTTGTTTAAATATAAAATAAGTAATCATATTATGAGTTTAAATTCATTTTATGGAGATTGATTTGATTCAATTTAATTTATAAAAAATGATCGCATCCATTTTGGATTAACAAATTTGGAGCTAATAAAAATTGTGATTATGATATAATTATCTAAATTTAATTTTACTTATCACTTAATATTATAATATAAAAATAATTATATTTTTAGAATATTATATCAATTAAAATTATTAAAAATAATCCTAATTTAAATATAATATAAATTTCTATAAGTATAACTTCATTTGATTATTGATTGGAATATTTATTTATTACTTATCACTCAGTATTATAATTTTTATCTAAATTGAATCTACATTAACTAAAAATTTTCACTTCTTGCATAGTTCAAAGAAAAGTTAGTGTTTTAGAAATTTTATATCACTTTTTCATCTTTGTTTTTAATAAAATGTATATAATTAAAATGATTACAAATTAATACATGAAATATCATTCTATAAAAATGAGACGTTAGTTGTAATAACGATAGCATTTGGATATATTTTACAAAAAAATGTACCATGGATTCTATTTTAGAAACCTGATCCAACTTATGGTAACGTTTAGCTCTTAAAAAACGAACTTTTATTAATTTGTTTTTTCACAAAAATTAATTTTTATCAATTTTTTTTAATTTTCTCTACAAAATTTAAAATTAACTTTTATTAGTTTTGGAGATACCAACTTTTTTTAATTTTTGCTAATTTTATATTTTTTACTAAATACTCAATTAATAATTAAAGTATCACGTATTAAAATATATATATATATATATATATTGCACCTCTTTTTAATACGCGCAAACGTCCCTTTGTTCCCAAGAAACATCAGGTGTTAAAAGTCCAACATATGACCTTTTTTGGGTTTTTGGTCTTCGGCTGTCTTTTTCAACTGAGAAAGGTAATTTTAACTTGACTAAAATGGTGTCAAGTTCAATGTTTCCAGCAGAGTTAGCAACATTTTTGTTTGGTATATTGAAAAATATTAAAAAATTTAAAAAATTTTTAAAAATTATTTATTTTTATTCTACTACACAAAATATAAATTTATAAATTATCTCAAATTATGTCACTTTATCTAATTTTTTATCCTTCCAAACATCTATATAATTATATATATATATATATATATGGCCCTTTTGAAATACTCTGCTGGCTGGCTTTATCAGTGGCTCAAGGGGGCATTCGAAATGGGTTTTGACTGTCCTCCAAATGCTGTTTCGGTCAGCCAACACTCAGCCACCAGGAAAGAAGTTATCCGGTTTGGGCTGCATTTGGACAATTATATTCATACATATAGACATATTTATGAGCTGTTTGAATAATCAATTTTTACAAAAAGTTAGTGTAGATGTGACAAAATTTTATTAGAAAAATTTAAGAAAATTTGTAAAAATTAATGTTTTTTAGTCTGCCAAACACCCCATATATTATTTATATATATTTTCTAATTAGCACGGGCGCAAATTAAAAAAAAAAAAGACTTCTATGCAAACCAAAATAATTTGTAATACAGACGAAATAGTTTGTGTTAAATTTGTATTTAGCTCGTTAAAATTTGTTTTTCAAATTGACTTATTATGAAACAAAATAATTAAATCAAATACAATTTGCATGTCGTTTTCATTTGATTGTAAATTCAATTTAATTTCAATTCAATAATTTAAATTTATATAAAATAATTAAACTACTCAAGTTCTATAAAACTCACATAAGACTGATTCATAAATTTTAAAAATTTAAACTCAAAACATATTTTCGAGTTCAATAACATTTTCAAACAAAATTATTTGAAATAAAATTTTGACAAAATTGTGTTAAATGATGTGTGTATATATATTATGCATGCTAATTGCTATTCGTATTAAAAAGTGAGAGTGTGAATAGATTACAACCTGAGTACATGTTGATTGACTACGTAACTAGTACGATGATAAAAAGAGTAACACTAATTCGGTTGAACTCGTTAAAAATTCGTTCAAAACTAACCCATCAAGAAACTGAATTATGTTTAAACACAATTTAAAACTCAATGATTATTAAGCCGGGCTTGATAAGTTCAATTATATGTAAAAACATCGAGTTAGTCAAATTTTGCTTTACTAAATTTTGTTTAATATTAATTTAAAATATTGATAAATCATGGTTGATCACATTTTTTAATTATGATAAAATTTTAACTCTAGCTTAATCAGCCTACTAGTTGTTCAGTGTATTTTTAGTATGCATGAAAATTTGTGTTTTAAAATTATATTTTTTTTTGAAATAAATTTAGATTCAAAAATTTTTTTTTTCATGTCATAGTTTGTTTGAGTCAAAACTTAATTTAAAGTTGGAAGAAATAAGACATAGCACAAAATTGTTAGCCCTGTTACCTCAATAGTTCATGTGCCATTAGCCAAACCATCCAAACAATTTATCCTTTAAAATTATAATTAGCACGGTACTACCACCCCATCACTCCAGTGGTTTGAATTATGGAATGATCATGATTTAAGGGCCCGTTTGGTCGGCTAATTTTTGGTAAAAGAAGTACAATAAAAATGAAAAGATGTAACATAAAGGTGATAGGTGTTAAAATTTTATTGAAAAAAAAGTACAAAAAGTAGTTAAAGTTTGATAACTTTTGATATGTTTTGGTCGGCCAAACAATCCCTAACTATTGATTGACTGTCATAGTTGCTCTATTGAAATTTTTTGATAACTTTTATACATTTATGTTTGTTTAGTATCTAATCTTATAATTATTTCAACTTGGACAAGGCTTTCTTACATTATTTTCATTCACATATCAAGAAGATTTACAAGAGTAAACTTACTTTAATTCCTATTCCCAAGCATTGTTAGATTTCCCATAAAGTTAACATTCCTAAACCAACTTGAAAGGACTTAGGGTCAGTTTGGTGGAATAAAAAATTGGTAAAAGTATAATAAAAGTAGAAAGATATGACATAAAAATGATATGTAAAAAATTTTGATTAATAGAAAGTACAAAAATTAGTTAAAGTTGATGAATTTTGATTCTACCAAATAGAACCTTATTCATTTATTTAAAGATAGCATTAGGTGAAAGAAAAATTTATAGCTTTAATTTATAACTTGAAAGAGAGAGGAGAGCTTTCCTACGCCTAATTGATATTGGAAGGACTCGTTCATTTAAACAAAAAAAAAAAAAAAACATTAGGTGAAAGAAAATTTAGAGCTTTAATTTATAGCTCGAAAGAGAGAAGAAAGCTTCAAAGTATGTCATTGAAAAATCATCTATTGAGAGAAGAGAGCTTTGTTGGATTTCCCAAATAGGTGGCTCCCCTACACCTAACTAAACTTAGGACTTATTTATTTATTTAAAGAAAGCATTAGGTGAAAGAAAATTCAGAGCTTTAATTTATAGCTTGAAAGAGTGAAGAGAGCTTTAAAGTATGTCATTGAAAATTCATCTATTGAAAGATTTGAGTTTTTTTTTTAATTAAATAAAAAATGACTATAACATATTTATGGGTTTTAGTAACTGATATTTGAAAACTTGGTATGTTTTAACTAAGTTAATAAGTGGAGTAAACATACCAAAGTTAACAAGTAGAGTATCAAAACCCCTAGCAAGTAAAGAGTGAATCTAAGTGAAAATGGGAGTATTAATATTGTAATCGAATGAACTTTTACAACTAATATTTTTTTTTTAGTATATTGCATTTTGGGTAATTTGATTATTAACGCAGAATTTTATGTTGGGAAATTTCTTATTATATTATAATATTTTTTGCATGTTCTTATAATTAGTTTAATTTTCTATATAATTTAAATTTATTGCTTGAGGGGTTTTTTATTTCCTCTTTCTTTGGGTAGGTACTTGAGATTTCTCACTATCTCCGTAAGGATCGATTATTTCGAAATTGCACTAATTAAAGTACGTTTATTTTACTGAAAATCGTTGAAAATTATTAAAAAATACTAAAAATCTTTAAAAATTATTTATTTTTTATTTCATTGTACGAATTACAAATCTAAAACTTTTATTAAATTTTATTATTTTTTGTTACTCTAAACCCTTCCTTAATCGAACTGAAGCTTTGATCAAGTGACAACGATTCTTTTATCCCCAGCTTATGTCACGAATTTGAACGGTAACACCCCATCTTTAATTCCTCCCTTTAACTAGGGCTTCCTTTGAGTGTCCAATTTTTAGTTAATTTTTGGTATTCTTTTTATAAAAATTAGTAAGTGAAATTGTTAGTGTGTTTGGTAAAATAAATAAATTTTTTAAATAATTTTTGACTACTTTTAGATGTTTGATAAAATAAATTAAAATTTTTAGTAATTTTTAATAATTTTTTGTGTGTTTTGTAAAAAAAAAATTAATTTTTGAATTAGATTAAAATAAAATAACGATTATACTTCTCGTCAACTCAAAAAAAAATTAATGTGTTGACAGCATCAACTTTTAATATTTTATCAAACACTTAAAATTAATATTTTTTAACTTTTTTTTGTACCTTCAAACTTGACCTAGATATATATATATATATATATATATTGTTATCCTTAGAAAAAAAAAAAAAAAAGTAAATCGACCCAACTCGGTCGGTTTGTTTATCACCTTATACTTAGGAGCATGATTCAATTGTATTATAAGGAAAAAGATGAAAGAAAAAAGTATATAATTTTGTACTTATGAATAGCACGTGACACTTTAATAATTAATTAAATATTTGATAAAAATTTATAAAAATTAAAAATTTTGAAAAAAATTAATAAAAATTAAAAAAAATTGAAGAAGGTTAATAAAATTTTTAATAAAAGTTAATTTTATGTTCAATAAAAAAAAGTAGAAAAAAATTAATAACATTTACTTTTTTTTTTTTTTTTATAAAAGTTAGTAAGCAAAACGGTACCGAGGGTTGTTTGGAGGTAAAATTTTTAGACAAAAATTACCAACTTTTGATTCTTGCGTGTTTGGCAAAGTTTTGTTACTTTTCAACTCAGTTATAGTAATTTATCAGTTCAAAAGTTACCAAAAATTATATCAAACACGTAACAATTAAAAAAAATTACTAAAAATTATTACTTAATTCATCAAACACTCCCACAATTAAATTAGCAACTTTTGATAAAAAAAAATATTAAAAATCATAGCTGTAGACGTCTCCCAGTCATACTTATCACTTGATTTCTATCCGTTTACATTTTTTTAGAGGGTACTCCCTAGGAGAGGTTCCACCTCCTACTTGGACATTGACCTCACCTGGTGGAATTATACATGATGAGGTTGGAGACAAAATCCCCACTAATAATAAAATATAATTTGATGCGTTTTATGACCGACAGTGATCAATGATGGAATTGAACCACAATTTTATTGAGGAAGATTAAGCACGTAATGGACCAGATTCGGCTCCCCTCGGGTGGGTTAATATAATAATAATATATCCAAGTTTGAGAGACTTCTAGACTATTCTGGACCAAGTAATTGGACATTTATCCATACTCATTTATTCCTAATTCTTCATTCGTAATCATCTCTTGTCCTTCATTAATTCTGTGTTTGGCTTGAAGAAGAGAGAAAATGAAGTGGGTGCATCTTTTTATTCCCTTCATTATTGGTCGGTAAAAAGGGCCATTTGGTGTAAAAAAAATAATAATAATAAAATAAAATTTTTATGACTTTCAACCTGCTATTGTCATGAGATACTTTTGGAAAAAAAATTTTGTGTTGGGTAAAAATTTATAAAAATTAAAAAAATTGATAAAAATTAAAAGAATTTAGAGAAAATTGATAAAAGTGGAATATATATTTGACAAATTTTATTATAGAGTTAAAATTAGAATCTTAGGGTGCATTTGACGCGCTGAAATTCTCTGAAAATTTTTTAAAATTATTCACTTTTTATCTCACTGCATGAATTATGAATACACAATTTTTATCAAATCATCTCATTTTATTTCACTTCTTGCCACTGCAAACCACCCCTTAATATATAACTTGACATTCTATTTAGAAACATTCCTTACTTAAAATTGATTATCTTGCTTATATTTCAAATATATTGATTTAAATTCTCTAATTATTCATACATAGCATAAGATAGTATCATGTTTGCCGGCTGCATCGTTCGCACGCAAACCATTTATTAATATTATACGAGAGAATATGCCCGAGAAATCTCACCTTCCTTGCTTGAAACAAACTTTTTGTGGCTTAAAATAACCCAATTACTACCTCAAACTGACGGAAAATAGGGGAATCAAGCAAACTAATCCAATCGAACTGCAACACATCTTGGTTGACAACTGAGCAGAAGATTCACAAAGACTTTTCCATTCCTGGAAAACTTCCATGAACATTGCAAATTCAATTCAACTCCCAAAATAAATAAATAAATGTTAGCGGAGTAATTAACCAATCTGAACAATAAAACCTTCTCCCGCCCCTATCTATAATTTTTCCATTTTTACCAAAGTAGAAACTAAGCGAGGAAAAGAAGTATAGAAATGAACAATTGAGAGAGGTTAGTTGATTGTAAGAAAAAAGAGTTGATAACTTTCTCATTATTCATTTATCTTCAACATCTCTATCCTGAAAATTTTCATATGCTTCAATATTAATGGCATTTGGGAGACTAAACTCCACCAAAAATTACAAAAAGTTATTGATTTTTTTTCAACTTCTTCCAATCAAATTTCATTACGTGTTACTTTTACATCAGCTTATTCTTGATTGAATGATCAAACTCGGGACATTGATTAAACTCTTGCTTGCTCATATTGCCATGCCCAGTCGTGCACTCATGCTTCATACTGAGAGGTAGACGAAAAATTGGTTCCAGTGACAAGTAGAGACATTTGAGAATCATAAGGGATAAAATTAGAAGAAAAGAAAAACAACCTAAAGTAATTTTGAAGGAGGAAATCTTAATTAATCTAAGGGAAGTGTTCAAGCAGTAGAGTCAACTCTGCTCAGCTAAAGTTCCAGATGAAGAACGGATGATCAGATCAAGCTCCAACATCTAATCAGGTAAGTATTCCGGTGACACTCCCATCAGACAAACTGAACATTTTTGAATAATAAAAAACTCTAAAAATATTTGAAGATCGTGACCGCTCACTGCAATTTGCAGGGTCTGAGTTTTCAAACACCTTTTAAGAGATTTTGCAGTCTCTTCGTAGGAAAAGAGCAGGATCATAAACCATGGAATTCTTTGAAGAAAAGGGAACAAATTTTCGAGAATTAGATGTTGGTCTACTAGTGCTAATGAGAGAGGATGGGAGTTCCAAACTCTTGACACACACTAGGAACCTGAAAATGGAGAACCAAATGCTAGTGGATCCAACATGCCTTAACTGATTTCACCTTTTTTTTTTTTTTTGTAATCATTAGCCATTAGGGAACCAGACTGCTGCCATTTTTGAAGGGGATAATGCTCAATTCTTATGGCCCTCAAGAAAATGAAAGTGAAAGATGCTGCTCCGTTAAAACTACAGCAAGGAATGGGACTAATGAATCATAAAGTTCAAATAAGCTGAAGTGCCTTTTTATTACAAGTAGTAGAAAGCTGAAAATTCTTAAAACTAGAAAAATACATCATCAAGTAGTTTACAGGGATATGTAACAGGCTCCCTCCTTCCCTCCCTCGCTCAATTGAAATCATTTCAATTGAACAAAAGCTTCGATCCCACCACCTCATTGAGTACAATCAACTAGTAATTAAAGCCAAAAACAAAGTTAGGTGAAAGAAAAGATGGTGCACTTCCCATAGGTTACCTATAAATAAATAAAATTTATATAAACAACAGAAGGCTGAGGCAGCACGTGAAAATGGAACCTGCTTATGCTGAGGTAGTGCCCAAATCCATCAGTGTTTTGGTAAAATTCAAACATTCCTTTTTGGCAAATAACCCCATATACTGGTTTGCTGAACTGAACCAAATGCATTTTGAGTTCTGCAGTAACAACCATGATGATTACTCCGGTCTACAGGAGGGAAATGTAATATTTCGTTAAATCATCTTAAACAAGATTCCATGATATAGACACACAAATTTGAAAATTCCCCCCCCCCCAAAAAAAAAAGGAGCAGTAGGACAACAAATAAACATACATTTTTATGTGTGTGTGAATAATAGCTACATTTTCATTTTTTTAGATTCTAAAAATGTCTTTATATTATTATATCAAAATAGGAATAAATCTATATTGGTTTCATTTTATTATTGGATATTAACCTATTTTCTCAAGTTTATCATATGTTTCATATATATCTAACCATGGACACCTGCGTCCCTAAAAGTCCCAAGCCTATAACAGTTTTTAACAAGCTTAAAGAACAGCAGGACAGGCTTGAATGTCTATCAACATGTAAGCAATTGTCCAACATGTGCTTCAACAAGGACATAATACATTCTTAGAAATGTCCACACTTCTTAAACATTCACTAATGCTTTTAAGTGTCGGATAAAAACATTCATAATGGGATAGTGAATCAGGGATGGTACAATGTTCAAAATATCAATGGGCAAAAAAACCATCAACCTCAAGCTCATGAGGTTACCAGATGATTGGCAAGTTAAAAGACCCAGAATTATAACAAAAATCAGCTCTTCCTTTTATCCTCCGGGCAATAAATCAGTTGAACTCTTAAAAGAATAGAACAAATTTTATTTAAAACAAAAAGCAGCAATCAAAGATGTGCATGATAGAAGAAAAGCTGGTACCTTTGTCAGGTTCCCAAACTCTTGAGTTGCTAGAGCACCAGAAATTTATCAATTTTTATTAATATTGTTATATTAATGTTTCTTGTGCAGGTTTCCAGCAGGAAAGCGCAGTTATGATTCGCCCCTTCCATCCCTGCACCATCCAGTTGCTGTCCTCGTCCACCACAAAATCCTCATGGTAACCTGACTTCACCTTAGCCCTCACGTTTTCCATGATCTCCTTGTCAAGTGGGAGCTGCCTGAATCCAGCCCTTGTATTCCGAACTTGCCACTGCTTATATGTCTCTGGCCTTATTACCCTCTCAGTACCCTCACATGCTATGACACTCATTACACCCCTCCCCAAGACCTCCTGTTCAAATAGCATCCTTCCCAGATCATCGCGTGATAAAACAGCATTAAACATATCAAACCATGAATAGAATTGGAAGAGTGCCTCCCGAAATCGTGAAACAAAGAAGGGGGCATTGTATGCCCCATTAACAATTCCATGGATGAATATATCTGGATTCATCCTCTTGATTAATTTCAGAACAACATCCCGAGGACTGTTTGCTGCTACTGTTTCATCAGGAATGTATCTCAAGCGGTGCAAACAATTAACAACAAGGACCCCATCTCTCTCAATCTTGAGATCCTCAAGTTGGATAGTATCCCATTTCTTTGCTACACCGCTGTACTCGAATGGGACATTAAATCTCTGACAATAATACATTAGGCGACGCCCAGTCTCCTCAACCCTTTCTGCAGGCCGAAAACCAGGCTGAGGAAAGTCTATTCCTGTAATGCGAATGGTAGGAGGTCCACCAGGTATCAGGGAGAGATGCTGGATAAGGTGGGGCCACTGAAAGCCATATATAATACCAAAATCAATTATGTGAAGCCTTTTTGCCTTCTCAGCTAGCTTCACAATTAACTGGTTGGCATAGAAATTTGCCATCTTTTTGAAAGGGCATGCTGTAAAATATGCGCGGTAAGCTTTTAATGTGTCAGCAGCTGGTAGCCTCTTGACCAAAAGAGATGCATCCAATGCTTTCCCAGTACCAGCCAAGCGTGTCTCAAGAGCATTTGCAAAAAAATAGGCCATCCTCTCAATACCATCTCCCCAAGAAGAAGAGTGTTCCCTGATCTTCTTAAGCAGTTCATTAGCAACTCTGCTATCATTACTAGCCACAGCCCGTGCACACTGAGTTAGAAGAGTCATCAAATCCACCACTTCCTTTTTCTTGCCTTGTTTATTAGCTCGTGGCCTTCCTCCACTTGATCTTTTCGATTTCCTATTCTTCTGAAGCTTTCCACTTGCTTCATTTTGTGAGATTTCATCAAAAAGACAAGTTGACTCCTTGTGCAAATGAGGATCCAGACAGAGACAAAGCAACGCTGTATCATACATATCAGATGGCTCACCAGAGTCTTCAGAACAACTTGACAGTTGCTTACTACTTGGGCTGCCTTCAAAATAATCATCATCCTCTCGATCACGGCCTTTTTTCCCCCTTGACCCACTTAACGAATGTTCCCTCTGACACTTCTCAGCTTCAGCCACTAGGCCCACTACCTTTGAAGTCTTCTCAATTTGCCCCAAATCATAATCCACGTGAACTTTTTGAGGGATTATCAGGTTAGATTCTCCTTCCCCTCCCCCTCCCCTAAACTGTGAGATAGCTTGGCTCTTCTTGGAAGGATCTAAAACCTGAAATGACCTAGCAAGAGTCTCCATTGTTCGATCAACAGCATCACCAAAGCTACTTGAAGAGCCAAATCTCCAGGACTCTAGAAGAGGGGATCCAAATTCATTCTGATCACCAACCCGGTTAGAACGGACAGTGTTCATGCAAGTAGAGCTGCTACTGTAGCGATCACTGCAATTCCTGCTGAACTCATCGTCGGAGCTCTTAGCATCTCCATGCATCGGTGGTGGATCGCGATTTGGGGAAGGGGGGTACTTCTCACCGAGGACATCATACAAGGATTTCTCAGCGGCCTGGAGAGCCAAGCTGTACTGGTACGCGCTGAGCCTCGATTCCAAGTCCTCGTCGTCCATAAGCATCTGGCTTATGCACTTGAGTACAGCATCCGAGACATTTCCCTCCTCGGAGCTCTTGCCCGATGATGGAGCCAAATTACTAGGATTTGGATCATTTGGAAGATAAGCAAACTCATGATCCGAAATAAGATCACTGAATTCGAATCCGTCCCCGATATTTTGATCAAAAAAGCTGGGAATTGACATGTGTTCAATCCAAACACGTTTCTCGTACCACAATATTCCTGAACTGATGGTTTTTCAAGGACAAAAAAAATAAAAAATAAAAAACCCAACTTTGCTGCGTCTGAAAGTGATTTTCAATCGAGACAACCACTTACTAAATCAGACAGACCAAAAGCCTTAAACCGAATGGAGATAATTGACAAGACCTTGAAAGATGGAGAACCCATAAACAAATAGATGAAGCTAATAAGAAGGAAAAGACTCGGACGAATTGATCACGATCTCAAGCCAGTACAAGACCAGACCATACATAAAGGGGATGTATGATCGTGTATATGTATTTGTGTATATATATTCAGAAATTGAGTTAATTTAAGGTAGAACAAGAGAGGAAAGCAAGAGCACCTTGAGAGAAGAACCCTAGCTATAGGAAAGAGCAGCTTTTGACACAGCCCTTTGAAAATCAGCAAGGGCTGAATATTCCGCCCGTTACGTGGAAACCAGGAAATAAGGAAAGAAACAGCGTCGCATTCGCACTGTCGCTGAACTTTATCACAGCCGGTCTGTGGTAATGCGTCGAGCCACCTCGACCCGGACGTTGGGTTGACCCGAGTCGGGTTAGAATTAAGATTGGACAAGTAATCCGACTCTCATCCTTAGTAATTGATTTTTTGTATTATTTAATATTTTTTAAAAAAATAAATCAGTCATCAGTTAAACATAGAATAAAATAATTAATTAATTGATTTTAAAAATAAATAAATTCTATTAATATCGTAGATTTATCGGTGATAGAATTTTTCAAACACAGACGAAATACTTAATTGAGTCTCCATCCTCAAAATTATAAAAATAATTATATTTATTATCCATTTTAGTCTAGTGTAAATAAGTAATTGAAAAAATAATAAAAATTAAATTAAATTTATAGAGTCAAGATCGAGTCAGAGTGCTCCAAGTCTTAACCCTAAGATATAGGAGTAAGATAATATTAAATCTGTATAGATATACAATTAAGTTGAACTTGACCTTCTTTATCATTATCAGAGTAGAATAATCAGACTAAATCTTAACATTGAAGCAAATCCTTTGTTTATAATGATAAGGTATAATGATAAGGTCATATAATTGCCAATACTTTTATATAGAGTGGAAGGTGACATATTTTTTAATTTTGTGTTTACAACATTTGAAAATACCAAGTACGAATTTTTTTTATTATTTTGTAAAAATGAAAAACAAAATAGAAAGCCTAAAAACCGGAGATTGTTCGCTCATTCCCAGGGAGCCCCCACAGTGAATTTCTCGGCAGCTATTTTTGTTCTCTCATGGGCCAACTCTAAAGTTTCAAAGGGGGGGGGGGGGGGAATAAAAATAAATAAATTAAGGTGGGGGGGGGGGGGGGGAGGGAAGAAGACACACGGTTACAAGTAATTAAAGAAAGTGCATTAATTGACTAGGACAAGTAAAATCGTTTAAGAATAGAAACTATACTAAGGGCCCGTTTGGTTTGTCATTTTTTGCTGAAAATCTTCAAAAATCTCTATAAATCTCTGTTAACTTTATATCACATCAACTTTTTCTCTCACTGCACGCATTACGAAATCTCTCCAAACCACAATTTATCTCAATTTATCTCATTTTTTCTTACTCCAAACAAACCCTAATTGTACTCGGATCAAACGCGGATAACAATCCCCCTCTCTTTGAAAAAAATTTAAGATTAGTCTCAAAATTATAATAAAAATAATGTAGTATATATCTAAACCGTCACGTTCAAAAAGAGAGTACACATTTTATTACATAAATGCAATTGCTACAAGTCCCATACCTTGGTCATAAAAATGAAAAATCGAAATCCGAAAGAACATCTTTTTCCCAAATTTTGATTGACTGGCTTCTTTTAACTCACTCAAAAGCCAAGAGTTCGCAACCCCATGGGCCAGCGGTGGTAACCCTTCTGAGAAGCAGAAACAAACAAAGCAGGAGCAGATTTTGTTTCCATCACCTCGATATCGATTTTCCAATCCAAGTATCAATCTCGAAGATCGATTCAGCAATGGTTTAATCAGCCAGCTAGCTAGATCAGGCAAAAGTTGAGACTCACTTCTGCAATCTAAATTGAACTATAACAGCCTATTTATGAACCAACATATTTTGCTTAGAGCTTCTCCATAGTTCTCCGGACACTAGACAGAACTGAAAATGGGCACATGGGGCTAAATGCATTTCCTTTCCATTTATACCATAGAGGGAAATGAATAAATTGAAAAAAAAAAAATCAAATATAATTGGAAGGAATGTCAAAACAGCATATTTAACGCTGGGAGTCTCTTGCTACAACAAATTCATTGCTCTTTGACTTTCATAATCTCGATATTCTGTGTTTCCCAGCCCACCAGATACATTATAACCATACATATCGAAAATCCTATCATCAGAACCCATATTACCACCTTCGCGCCCTTTGAAGTTATCCATTGGTGAAGCAGCAGCCCAAGGACCACCCGGAGCTGAAAAATTAGAGCTAGAAGCTTCTTGATTCAAACCAAGGGCGTTGTGATTCTGTGGCGAATTCCCAGTTGGCATTCTGTTGGTGGAATTGGCCGTTGTCAAAGAGATAGATGCGGACTGCTGCAATTGCTGCTGCTGCTGCTGGTTCTTTATTGGTGACTTTGGCCGAAGAGATTCTATTTCGGGGGTTGTCAAAACAAGATGAGGTGCCTCTGGTGGTGGATTTCGTCCTCCGCCTCCCTGCCAAACTTTCCCATCTTTATCAGAGAAGTTCCTGATGTACGCCTGAAAACAACCAATTTCTTCTTAAGGTATTCATGAAAACCAATCAACTAAACACATGTTTCAAAGGAAGATAATGCATTACAACTAGGGCTGACAACGAAACAAATAGCTCACGTGAGCTATTTGAGTTTGGCTCGAAAAAAGTTCAGTTAAGCTTAACAAACTAAATTCGAGCCCCTTTTCCGACTTGATACAAAGTCAAACTCAAGCCAGGGGTAGCTTGACTTAAAAGCTTGTGAGTCGACGCTAAAAATTAATATACATATATAACAATTTAAACCAAAATGAAGTCATTTTGATTTAGTGAAACGATGTCATTTTAGTTTACTCATGTTATTCGTTTTGATTATAATATTTTACACCCAAAACGACATCATTTTAACTAGTCAGACTAATCGCAAGTCTAAATAGTCCTTTGTCAAACCATGCTTGAGGGCATGCAAAAACTCGAATTCAAGCTTGAGCAGAGCCCAAGCCTCGTACTGTTTGTTCAAACTGCGCTCAAGCCTCATAATGTTTGTTTGAGCCAAACTCAAGTAAGCTTAAGCTTAAAGCTAAAGCTCAGGTCGGGTCCACCCCTAATTACAACTCCGCATGACACCATACAAATGTCTTTTGATATGCAAAAGGATATAGATTGTTTTCACTATGTGCCCCCCAGCGGTCATTGTTTTCAGAATCTTTTTAAGCATTCACTCAGTGAAGGCAGCCAAAAAGTTTTTGCATCAGAAACATCATTTTAACTAATTCTCAAGGCAAATAATTTACAAATTTTGTTCCTAATTTTAGTTATGAGACAAGGCAGCGCAGACGTTCCAATATCTTAGTTTACTCTAAATGGTATCTTCTAGATAAAACTTACAGCACGTACCAACAATCACTGTCCACTGTGAGCTTTTGAGTTTTGTCCAACTCACTCTGTATTTACGTATGCATTAAAATAAATTCAAGTCTTTGATCAACAAAAATAAATAAATAAATTCAAGTCATAGATAATTAACCACCAGTTCAAAAAGCAGACCAACCATAGGGCAATAGTTTAAGTAACTAATCCATTATTTTTATTTTTTCCTTCATCTATTTTTGCAGGATAAGCATGCTGAAAACTGTACCTCAGAATTAAAATTCGATGATGATAATCCTTTGCCAACGGTCAACCAGCCAGCCCGAATATTGTGGTCTTCACCAAAGAGCTCAAGTCTCCTGCGGCCAAGTGCAAAATGCTCAACTATCCGATACATATCTTCAGGTTTTGCAGTTGAACCTGCAATTCCATTGGGAACAATGTAAGTCCCAGCTTGCTCACCCCTATAATGCTACAAGAAGCCAAAAAACGTTTGAATCTACAGTATAAAAACACATTTTACCTTTCTGCGTAGGAACACAATTGTAAAAATATTTTTTATTCCACAATTCCGCATAAGATGCAATGCACTCAAATGCATTAGAGTATTCCCTAAGGGGGACAAGACACTTGACTAAACCTCCAAAACTTGAAGAACGAAGAAACATGAGTTTCTCGTTGTGATTAAAAAGCTGCAAAGATTTATTGTTTTTGCTTGCCTTCACAGAGTTTGTACGAGAAAAAAAACTACACTAACTAACAAAATGAAGTGAAGGCAAAAAAAGGGGATTTGGGGGGAAGACAAAAGAGCCCAGTCAATATAGCACGATTGCATTCTAAATTATTTATACATAAATAATAAAATAATCCATAATTACATTGCAGCATACAAAAGACATGGACATCCAAGAAATTAGTACTATAACTAACCATAAGGAGGCTCCTCAGCTATAATCACATCAGTGTCAATGTTGGCATGGATTATATGACCATCAGTACTGCGACGAACAGTTCCTTTTATGCCCATCAAGCAGTGTTCCTTCACGATGCCAAGGCAACAAACATTTCAGGAAAGCAGTTTATACATTCACATAGCACTTAACATAACAAAAATGTAGATGAAGAACAAATCAAAGCGGCAGATGCAGAGAACAAAATTGAGTACCAACCTTTGAGCGCTGAAACAAAGTATGAGAATCATGGCGCAGTCCTGGAGTTGCATTAGTTTTGTTTGTCTTCACCCAACATATATCTTCACACCTACGAAATCCCCACTGCATGGGAAAGAAAACACAGTTAAAGATAACACACTACACACCGCTGACATATGCAATGCAGCAATTCATAATTATAAGGTTGCTTCTAGATGATCCAAAGGCATACCTTCTTCAGACATTGCCGGCCCTGCTCAAGGCCAACACCATCACCAACCCAGAGGAAAATAAAAGAAGGTGTATCAGCTATTGCCTGTAAACATGCGACATTGATGGTTGAGAAATCAGGTGTAAAATATGCAAATGAATACCATGGGGGTAGGTCCTCAGGCAGCATATTTGGATTATAAAGCCCAAAAAAGATGCATTTTCACTATTGACAGATCTCTACATCAACTAGGCTAGCATAGCTAATAAGCTGCAGCATGACCACAAATGGCAAAGATAACTAGTGCCTACTCATCCAAAGTTGAGTTTCTGCATATGGGGAACAATCATTTTAAACAGATAAATATTTGGAATGCAATATTACCAATAATAACTTGGGTCTAAATCTAGCATCAGGATTGCAGACTTGCAGGTTCCAAGCAAAAAAATTACCTCAATCTTAAGATTCATTATTTCTTCAAAAGTCCAATACTCCATGTGGTCAGTGACACCAGGAGCTCGATGAACATATTCTTCCCAAGGTGGATCCACAAGAATGACATCAAATTTAGTTCCAAAGAATTCTGGCGACAGCACATGCTCACGGAGGTCACATTTGTAATACATAGGAGGGGAAGCAGATTTAGTTACAATCTCATCCTTCTTTTGTATAAGCTCCCTCAGCTTGGGGTAGTCTTCGACAACAGCAGTGAGCTCTAGTTCCCTGATGAAATTCTGGGGCCGCATTCCAGTGTCAACAAAATTTTGGGAGTAATCATTTTGCTCCCCTCTAGAAGGAGCTTTACCAGGGGGTCCATTAGTTCTAGGAGCAACCCAACTTCCAGAAGCTTTATCCTGTGGCTGCCCTCGTCCAACTGGTACTGTAGCATTAACACCAGAGACAGACACATTTGGGGGATCCCCTCTACCAGGGCCTAGTTGATTAAAATACATAGCAGGATTTGGTGGGTTCCCAAGATTAGGAGAAAATCTTGGCCCTGATGATCCTGGAGGAACAGGTGAGAGACTGGGAGGAACAGCTAACATGTTCATCTCAACACCTCGAGCTCCAGGCCACACAACAGGCGGTGAAAATGGTGGAATAAAGACACCAGGAGAAATTGGAGGTCCTGGAGCAGGAGACATACTGGGAGTTAGCGGTTGCATTGGTCCAGGTGGGGGCATTCCTAGGGGTCCAAAAGGTGATCCCATCATGGGCATTGGGATTCCAAACGGTTGGCTGTCTCTCCCAGAAGGCCTCCCCCTTCCTCCCCTTCCAACTCTACTCCCTTTAGCTCCATGTGGAACACCTCGACTAAAGGAACCTGCTTCCTGGTTTCCAAGTGGAGTCTGCGAACCACTACTAGAACTTTGGGCCCCAGCAGTGCGATTGGACATAAACCTATCTTTTAAATCATCACTAGACCCATACATATCAATCTTTCTCGCTCTGTCCTCCCGTGGATATGTCCAGTCATCATTTGGTGCAGATTTTGTATCAGATTGCTGAGCAGCGTCGGTTCTCCTGGCAAAGGTAGATCTGGACTCCTCTCTTCCATAATCAAATGGCTTGGTTTGGATCTCTATCACATCATAATTCTCATTCGAAATTCCATATTTTGATGAGGTTTTCACTGCTTCTGTCCTGCTTGCATCTTTTCTACCTCCAGAACGACCCTGAGGCCTTTCGCCATCTGTCCTATCACGACCATGTCTCTGCAACTCCCATTCTCTGCCATGATCATAAACCATATCTCCATCTTTTGTCTCCTTATCACTGCTGCTGGGCTGCCTTCTTTTCCAATTATCTTTAGAACCTTCCTGGTCCCTCTTCCTGTCACCCCAGCTATCATCTCTTCCCTTTGATCTATCATCCCTGCTTCCATCCTTTTCTAGTTCTTTTCGCCTAAATGCAAAGCCTCTTTCATTCTCCATCTCAAAATTTTCTGTTTCATGATGCCGCCTTCTACTCCTCTCGGGTGTCTTAGACATGTTAGAACGGTCTACTTCTCTTCTACTTTTATCTCTCCATGTAACATCCTCATCGGTATTAAAAGACCTCTCAAGGTTTTCAACAACATCCCGACTAGTGGAATGCTGTCTATGCTTCTCAATTCTCTCCTTGCTTGATCTTTCTTCACGAGTCAAAGAAACTCCTCTATCATCTTCTTCTGGAAGATCTGACCTGCCTTTGCTCTTACTCCTCTCAGAATCAATTCTTCTCTCTTCCCTATCATAGGATTTCACAACCCTGTCGCTATTTGAATCTAAACCTCTATTTTTGCTGTCACCCAGTTCAATCGTTGCAGACACACCTCTCTCGGCAACACTCTCACGCTTGAGATCAGAAGACTTCCAATGTTTCAGATCAGCTTTTTCCACATTGTTGCTTTCTTCAGCTTTCTTGACAGCATCTGGATCATCCCATCTTCTCCTTTGGCTTCTCCCCTTCTCAGAAGATCCATGATCCTTTTCTTGATTGGTTTCCCTCCTTTCCGAATATCTAGAATCCCTGTCCAGTGCCTTTTCAAGCTCCCTGTCATTTGATTTATCATCTTTGCCCTTAGTTCTGCTCTGGGATAAGTCATGATCTGAGAACTTTGAAGTTGATTTCCTTCTCTCACCTTCATCAGCTCGACCGTGTCCTCGACCTACAGACCTCTCTCCGCCATCACCACCATCAAGCTTATTCTCTTGTTCTCCATCCTGATACCAACTACTCAATTTTTCCAACGTACTCTCCTCTTGTTGCTTCTTCATCTGCTTTGAACGTGGTTCTTTTCTTGCTTCATAACTGTCTTCGTCATAATCCACTCTACCTGAGCCGCCTGACCTCTTTCGGCTGTCATTTCTATCGCCTGTGCTTTTCCTCCTTCCACTGCCATCAACTCCTTCAGCATCTTCTCCATTCCCTGACTTTCTTGACTTGCTTGACTTTTGCTTCCTCTTATCCTCACCTTCCCATCCTTCGGGATCTCTGGTTCTATCAATCTTCATATCAAAACCATCTTCCATTTCATCTTTTCCATAACTCTGAATACCTTCAGGTGAATCCATCACAAGCGAAGCCCTCAAAACATAGATTCCTATAAAGTTGATGTGCTTAGAAAAGCAGATTAACACGCTTCATAGATTTGCAAGTAAATCAGCCTGAAACAGAAATTAAATATGAATAAAGTTAGTGAGTCTTTTTTTTTTTTTTTTCAACTTTTGCAGCTTAACAACTAATAATTCAGAGTAGGATATTCAATAGAATTATTAAGATATAAAACATCATCATTCTAAATGCAGCAGTCCTTGTACCTGGCAGTTTATGCTGATAAAAAAAATAAGATCAGGTAGCTACAAGTAAAAGCAAACCCATACAGGTGGTAGTGACTACTATTTTCTTTCATAATTCAACTCTAAATAAAAGAATTCAATTCACTGTTTCACACCAACCAAATAGATGTCCATCCATGGTAATAATAAGATCAATTTTCTTCAAAAAATACGTTGGAAGGGTTGAAAATCTTTGAAATTCTGCAATCAAAGAAACATCAATTTTAGTGAAAAAATTTAGCCTCAATTTTGGACTCTGAACCATGGAGTATACTTCACTGTGTGTGGCTGAATAGAGGAAATAAATCCATACACAGTCACAAACCCTAAATCCAAATTATTTTATAGCAAAATACGCAGGCACACATAAATATCACACTACCACAAAGAAAAAAGCACGAAAATGGTCAGATCATTGCTAAAAATATGTCCATTATCAGTATCTCCCAAGCGGTGCCTGAATTCGAACAGAACACAAAAACAGAAAGCAAAATTCATAAAATCCTAGAATGAAATTGAAAGAAAAACAGAATCCGGAAAAAGACAAGAGAGACGGATAGAAGCTTAACCGAATCAAAGTACATGAATTCGAAAATAATTTGTAAACGACGTGTGCTGGAAACCATAGGAAAAAATAGTACCTGATGATGCGAAAACTCAATCAAATGTGAACCGACAACGAAGGATGTAGCCTTCGACGCAGGGCGGTCAACGCGGGTGGGAGTCGACAGAAAAAGAGCGCGACGGCGGCGTCACAGAGAGAGAGAGAGAGAGAGAGAGAGATTAGGGGCTGAAGAAGGATAACTGAACTAATAAAAAAAGTTTTAAGATCTTTTTCAGGGCCAGTGAGCCTTCTTCTTCGCTTGAGTGAATATTGCGGGTCGATCCAGATCCGAAAAGCTCATAAGCGGATCTCCCGGATCGGGCCTCTGTCGGATTATCATCTGGATTACTTAAACGGAGCGGGAATAAATGGATCCAGTCCTGGTACGGGCAGACCCGACACTAATTTATTGGCATGTAATTCCGGATAGTGTATATCGATTTGTCTATTGGTTAGCTGTAAAGCCTATAATGTACGTGTGTTTCACGAGTATACTATTTTTTTATATATTTAAATTAAAAAATAATGAAAATTTAAAATTTAAATTTATTTTCATAAATAAATTTATATTGATGTATGCTATTTCTTTTGTACATTTAAATTAAAAAATAATAAAAAGTTAAAATTTAAAATAATTTTAATAAATAAATTTATATCGGTGTATACTATTTTTTTATATATATTAAATTAAAAACTAATAAATTAAAATTTAAAATAAGTTTAATAAATAAATCTATGGAAATATTTTTATATCCTTTTTATATTGAATTTTTTTTAGTTTCATTTACATGTTTAAACCATATTTAAAAGAGAATTTTAATTTGAAAGAATGAACTCTTTGCTGATTTAGTAAAAAATTAAATTTGAAATGAAATTTCATATAATGTATATCCGTAATATTTATATTATTTCATTTTACTAGCCGGTTCACAAAATTAGAAAATAACAATGTAATTCTATTATGGCCTCATTTGGAGTAAGAAAAAATAAAATAAATTGAGATAAAATGTGATTTGGGTGAATTTTGGCGCCCTTTTTTTCTGAAAAATAGCAAATCGTGGGAACGATTTTTCAAATCAGTTCCCACGGATTCAAAAAAAATTCACAAAAAATAGCAACAATGGTACTCGTTTGAAAGCTTTTAACACGAACAATATGATTGTATAAAAAATTTAGACATTCGGTTAACTTACTTTCAGATTTTTTATTTTTTTTTAGCGAAATATTAGAATTTTTTGAAATTAGTGATGGCGGAAAAATTAAAAGTAGAGGGTTGTTAGAAATTTATAGTAATTTTTAGAGGTTTGTAGTGAAGCCAAACCGGGCCTATACAATATAAAATTAATTCCATCACCATAATAATTTCTACCCACTGCAAATATTAAAGATTTTGTGAAAAATAATTTTTATAATCTAATAAGTGCTAGATTAGATTTTTCTTTAAAACTAATTCATTTTTGTAACGTAAGCAAAACACATAATTATGTATTTGATTTAGTTTTAAAACATAGTAGTCTAAAATTCATTCAAAAACAAGAAATCACACCCCAAAGAAATAAAAGTTTTACATACAACTTCAAATCTACTACTTATTGGTATCTAAAATGTATGTTTTTCAATGAAGATATGCAATGCAATCAACTAAATCCAATATATTTTAGTCATAAACAATGCATTGACTCGATGTTAGATAAAACCAAACAACCTCATACTAAAAAAAAAGTACTTCATTGGATTAATTATTTTTTAACGTCAAGTTTGGTTTGAGACAAAAATAAATGGAACAAAAGGTGGAGAAGGAATCTTTCCCGCTTTTCATTTTTTATCCAACTTCAAACAAAAAGAAGAGAGTAGGGAAGTTAAAAAATGGATCCCACTAATTTTTTAAATATTTTTTCATACAAAAATTAAATTATATTTCTTCCCTTTGTTGCTTTTATTTTTTTATTAGTTTTTAGTTGAGACTTGGGTATTGTTAGTTAGATAGAAATTCTGTTATGGGATTAGTCAGACCAGCAATTTAAGTTTAGTTTAGATAAAAAAAAAATTAGTTTTTTTATGTAATTTTTAGGTATATTATTCGTATTTAGTAAAAACTTATAGAAAAATAAAAAAAAAAAACACTATAAGTCACTATCAATGAAATTAGAAGTTAAAAAAAATTTATTCAACAAATTATTAACAGCAAAACACACATCATCGCATAGGATTTTTTTTTTTTTTTTAATAAAATAATCAACCAAATTTGAGTATTTGGAGATAGTACGAAGAATTAGAATTTTGAATAGAGTAAAAATTAAGAGTGACAAATAGACATTTTATCTTAATTGGTATGTCCTCTGTTTTCCAGTCACTCCACTTCTAGTGGTCTATCTTCTGATTTCTAGTCACTCCACGTCTTATGAAAGTTTGATTGTGAATTAAAATAATATGAAAGTTCGAATAAAAAAAAACCAAACCTTATATATTTTAATGAACCTATTAAAAAATAAGTCAAAAAAACAAATATATAACGAAAAAGTATATACATAAATAAAAAAAATAATTTCAATATAAAAGAATATTATCTAATAAAAATAAATATAGTAAAATCATCCTCATTCATAATGCCTCAATAGAAACTAACAAACAATTACTCCCAACCATATTAATAATAAGTAAAAGTTATCCTAATAAAATTCTAGTAAATTTTTTTTAAGTGTAAATACTATTTTATAACCATTTTTTTAAATTTTTTATGCATAATAGAATTTCATGTGAATTTTTATTCTATTTCAGATAAAAATAGGTTATATAATCCAATAAATATCAAATTACCTAATTTAATAAATATTAAACATTTGTTAGTGGTTGATTGAAATTACTTAATTATTTATTAAAAAATAGAAAAATAAAAAAAAAAGAAATTATATAATAAGTAGAAGTGTTGATTAAATAAACATATTAAGTGATATCAATGAACATTCTTGAATAAAATTGTGAATAAGTGGTAATTATGCATAATACTAATTCCATTTAGATTATATAATTATAAATTAAGATAATTATAATTATAAATTAATGTTAATAAATTAAATATTTATTTAACAGGATAATTATTTTTTACATTATTTTGTTTAATTTTGGACTCAATAGTTTTTTTTTTTTAATTTTTTATGTATTTTTGCTTCTTTTAAATTATATCTACCATAATCTTATTATTGCCATGTCTCCTAATTTAATAGATATTTTTAATTTTTATAACTTTTTATTATTTTCAATTCTATATTTTTAAATTAAAAAGAGTAATATGTGCAATATTTAAAAGATAAAATCATTTCAAATAACTGTGTCTCTTGTCTACATCATCCATTGTCAATTTTATTTTTTTAATTTCAATATTGTTTGATTTTTTAATAAATAATATTACAATATATATAATTTTAATAAATAATATTACAATTTGATTTAAGATATATCACTTATTTTATCTAATAATAAAAATAATAAAGGACATGTTATTTGTTACTAAATTAAAATCTTTCTTTAATAGATTAACTATTCTTTTTGCATTATTTTGTTTAATAATAATAATTATGTTTTCAATCAAATTTTAATAAAATATAAAAAAATAAAAACAGAAGTTATTTGATAAATAGAAATGTAGATTAAATAATATTTTGCTTAATAATAATAATAATAATGTTTTAAATAACAATTTATAAAATATAAAAAAATAAAAATAAGAAGTCAAATGATAAATAAAAGTGTAGATTAAATAAAAATATCAAATGATATTCACAAATATTTGGAAGGTCTTTGATGGATAACTGGAGAGTAATCATCATTATTAGGGAATATAATTGGATATAATTTAGTTTGAATAAAAATTAGTTATGAAGATGAGAATAATAAAATAAAATTAGATATAATTGAAATTGTATGAAAATAAAAAGGTTTTATTGATTAGGGAATATAATTGGATATTATTTGATTTGCATGAAAATTGATTACGAATATGAGAGTAATCATTATTAATTAGGAAATATAATTTGATATAATTAAAATTGCATAAAAATAAAAGAGTATAAGTGTCCTATAAAAATTATTCAAATGTATTATTGATTATAGAACATAATTATATATAATTTGGTTTGCGTAAAAATCGGTTAAGAATGTGAGAGTAATCATCATTGCTTAAGGAATATAATTGGATATAGTTGAAATTGTAGGAAAATAAAAAGGTATAAATATCTAATAAAAGTTTTTCAAACATTTAGACTTTTAATAATAATATAGATTTGTAATACATTGGTACCTATATGTCCCAACGTACCATCTTAGATTTATTATTATAAAATTATATATTTATTAAAAAATACATGTTTATCAAAAAATTTTAATATATTATTTAAATAATTATAAAATAAAATTTAATTATAGAATATAAGTTATAAATAACATGTTAATATTAATGAGTAAAATTAATTCATCATATTTTACATTTTTGTAAAAATAAATAATAAAATAAAAAAAATATGGCCATTGAGTTGGTTTTATAGGGTCTAGGAATGTAAAAAATAAAAATAAAACAATAAAAATTTTAGCACTATCCAACAAATTGTGGTACAATTCGGAAATTCCCAATATCAACTAAAAATTCTAATTTACACATCAGTATAAGTCGTTGCAATAGAAAAAAGAGAAGTAGAGAATAAATTTTCTAGTTTCTAGTCACAGTTACTGAAAATTGTGTCAAACACATTTAGGGGGGCATTTGGAGTGTTAAAAACAAAAAAAAAAAACCAAAAATAGGTATTAATGTGATGTAAAAGTGACACGTAGTGAAATTGAATTTGATGAATTTAAAAATTTTTGAAGTTTTTTGAAAATTTTTGGGGAACCAAACGGCCCCTTAACATTTTTTCTTTGTCTAGGGGCAACAACCAACATTTAAGTTGTAAACTCATATAGACGTGCTTGGCACACTAAAAAATACTAAAAAATTTTAAAAATATCTAAAAATTTCTAAAAATTAATCACTTTTTATCTCACTGTACGAATTATGAACCCACAAATTATCTCAATTTATGTAACTCGAAACTCCCCATCATATAACAAGTAGTCAAGAAGTTCAGTAATTTATTATACTATACTACCAGAATCTGTAAAAATTATGAAATAATTCTTTTGAATTAAGAACCAAATAAAAAAAAAGGTCAAATAAAATGGAAAATCAACTCTCTGTTAAAAATTTAAATACGCGAGGTGCCATATTAATATGAAGACATGTAAGTAGAAGACAGAGTTGAATAAAATTTATAACGTACATTTGCTCAGGTAAGAACTAGTCATTATCTGTAAAACTATAGAATTAAACAAAATGAAAGGATAAAAACTTAAAAATTTTGTTCACATAGCTGCAGGATAAGGGAAAGATTTCTAGATTGAATAATATGTATTAGAAAAAGTCAGTTTATGTATACTGTTACCACTTTATTTTATATACTTTCGTGCTATTTAATAATGTATATCTATAAGACATGACATCTAGTACTTGAGCAAATTCTAAAGACTAAACCGGCTTCCAACCCGAGAGAGCAAAGATGACACGCCCCTTCCATCCTTCCAACATCCAGTGGTTGGACTCATCCACGAAAAAGTCCTTGTGGTAGTTAAACTTCACCTTAGCTTTTACTCTCATCATCATCTCCTGATTCAGTGGAACCTGCCTAAACCCAGCCCTCAGAGTCCGAGACTGCCACTGCTTGTATGTCTCTGGCCTTGCAATCCTCTCTAAACCTTCACATGCTACAATATTCAAAATTTCTTCTGCCCATATATCCCTCTCGAACACTAGCCTATCCTGATTTTCACGGGGTGCATTAGCCTCTAACATATCAAACAATGTGGAGAAGTAGAAAAGAGCCTCACGGAACCGCGAGACAAAATATGGGGAATTATATGTTCCATTTTGTATTCCATGTATGAAAATATCTGGACTAGTACTCTTGATTAAGCTCAAGACAGCATCCCTTGGACTTTGTTCCTTTATTGTGTCATCCGGTTGATACTTAGACATGTACATGCAGTACATAACAAGCACCTCGTCTTTCTTAATTTTGAGATCCTCCACCCTAACAGTTTCCCATTTTTGTGCAATGCCATTGTACTCAAATGGAATGCCAAACTTCTCACAATAATTTGCTAAGTGACGTCCCATTTCCTTCAACCTAGCATCTGGCCGGAAACCAGCTTGGGGAAGGTCTATTCCCGTTATGCGAAGCTTGGGAGGTCCATCGGGTCTCGTCGAGAGGTGCTGGATGAGGGGGGGCCATTCGATGCCATGCACCATACCAAAATGAACAATATGAATACAAGTTGCTTTGTCAGCCAGTTCCATAATCATTTGGTACACAAAGGAATATAATGTCTCCATGAAAGGGAATACTGAGATGTACAGCTTGTAAGCTTTCAAAATAGCAGCATCTGAGGTATTTCTGCAAGCAAAGGCTTTATGCTTCAGGTTCCCAGCGCCAGCTAATCTTGCCTCAAGGCTGTTAGCAAAGTAATGTGCCAACCTTTGGGGTCCGTCACCCAAAGGGGAAGAACACAATCTTATCTGCATTAATAGTTTATTTGTCCTCCTATGATCCCGGCTTGCAACAGATTGCATACATTGCATCAGTAGATTCCTCAAATTGATTGCTTCTCTTTTGCTAGCCCCTATCCTGGTGTAGGCCAATTCATCATCAAACTTTTTTACTGGATCATTTTGCTTTGATTCCCCAATTGCTGCATTTGGCAAGTCAGCATCACCATCATTTTTACCGCACAAGGAGAATATCTTATCAAATAGCTCGTGTAAAGCGGACTGTTCACCCTCACCATACACTGATGACAGATGCTTGTTACTTCTTTCTTCTTCTAACTTACTCTCCTCTCGGTGATGACTTTTTTTTCCCCTCACCAAACTACATGGCAAGTCCCCCTCATCTTCTTCCAGGCTCACTTGTGCCTTGAAATTATTTTCCTTTGTAACAGGAGGGATGCTTGAATCCTCAAGAGGAATGAACTGATTGGAAGGTGAAAGACATGTATTATTCAATATCTCAAAGAAGGATTTCTCAGCAGCACGAAGAGTGGAGTCAAGGACAGGGCAGGTCTTATCCTCCAAGTCGTCTTCCATTAATACCTGATTTATGTACCTGAGAATAGCATTAGAAAAGTCATTTTCTTCTGCAGATTCTCCATCCAATCTCTTAGGCAAATCTGTACAGTGGATTACTGGGTCTGCAACAAATGAAGTCAGTGGAAGATCCACAATATCTAAGGAGGTATCCTTAAGTTGAATTCCCTTGACAACATTAGGATTTGAAGCAAACCCGTGATCAAAATCAAGTCGACATCCATTATTGGAATTAGAAAATGGCCACATGAATGAATCCATGAGCACCTTTCTGACGCAAAAATTGGATTAAAATCGAACTTCAACAACTCGACCTGTAGTCAATAAGTAATATCCAAATAATAAGAAAATTTCAATAAGCTAGGTTAGAGCATTTAGGTCAACTGTTTCAGCAAATGAACTGTCAAATTCTTTAGTACACAAGAACTCTGGACAATAGGGGAAAAAACAGTTTATTATTCACAAAGGAAAAGAAAAAAGGAAAGATTAGATGCGAGTAAGTTCGAGATAAGGGCATCAAACACATAAATCTCATCTAAACAGCACACAAATAAAAACCTAGTTATAGTTCTTAGTATTTGTCAAAATCTTATACATTCATCCCACAACCAAGATGTTTAAATATATTATTGAAGATGAATGAAGAAACTATATTAAAAAACACTTAGATTCAAGAATTTATAGACGAAACGATTCAAATTTCACCAAATTCGATAGCAAGAACAAAAAAGAATATATCATACCTCAGACTAACCGAAGAAGATTGAGTTTAAGCTGTATAATTTCATGTAACAAGAAAGCTCAGTGTTTTGAAGAGGATCCTTCCTGCCAAATTTTAGTATTCCTTCAGGCATCATATTTTGAACAAATGACCCGAGAACTAGAAAGTCGAATTTTCTAGTATCTTGCTCCAAAAGCAATACTTTTTATTCCACTTTTTTTAACAGAAAATATATATTTATATATGGGCGTGGCTCAAATTGCCAGGGTTTTTCTCTGTCCATGGTCAACAAACCAACATCAGCATCTGCAGAAAAAAGATGAAAAGGTCATTTTGAATCAACAACAAGAACCAAAGTCAAAAAAAGCGTCTTCCAAAGAAAAACATATAAATAATCTGGGCATGGACAAAGCTATTGAAAGGGCGGGTGCCATGACGCTCCTGAGTTTTGGAAAAGGTCGCGTGTACATGTAAATTTTTGATTTATAAAAAATGTTATATATAGTTCGACCCTTAAAATTTTAAAAAATAATTAATCTTGGACAAGCAAACACCACCCCTGCATTAAAATTTTTGGGTTAAAAAAATTTATACTATAAAACTGCCTCTCTAAAATTTAATTATTTTTTTAATTGTTATATATAATTTAAAATTAAAAAATTCAATTGACTGTATCATATATACATATATATCAATTAATTTTTTATCATAACAATTAAATAGGGAATTTCCAAATAATAAAAAAACAGTAGTGACAACTGTTAGTGTATTGTAGTTGATTTCATCAAGAATAGTACTATCAATAGGATGAATAATATAATACAGAGATATCATTCTAAATAAATACAAAATGCACTGAGACGAAATACGAAGAAACCGACATTAGAATTGAAATCAAAAGAGTTAAAAAAACCCTAAGACCCGATTCGGAGTGCAGAAGAAAAAGTTTTTACGATAGTTGTGATAGTGCTATAGCAGAATAAGGCTTTGAAAAGAAAAACACCAGAGGAAAAAAATCGCAGAAATCTCTAATATAGTTCAGAATGTGAAAAAAAAGAATTTTGCGGTAATTGTGATAGTGTTATGACAAATTAAGGCTCTTGAAAGAAAAAAAAAAAAATAACACCAGGAAAGAAAAAAAAATAACACCAGAAAAGAAAAACGCAAAAATTTCTAATACCATATTGAAATAGAAGATGAAAGAATTATCTGTAAAAAAATTATTTGTATATATTACGGTGATGAAAAATAGTGCAGCAGAACAAAACGATGATAGCATTGGCGAAAGTTGAACAGATCTACTCGAAAGACAGAATTGGCAAAGTTTGGTGAAAAAAGAAGCTGAACAGTTGGAGATTGCTAGGACAGCAGCGGCAGCGGAAAATTGGAAACCGCAAAGAGTGTGTTGCCAAATTGAAATAACCTAATATAAAATATTCTAACACCCCCATATAAATAAATAAAATAGTTCAAAATAGTTATTAAAAAAAAAGACATTTGAAAAAGAAAATAAATAAATGGCACACGTGGTTTCAAAATTTGAAAACTCTACTTTCACCATTACATCTGATCATACAAACACATATAATAGCTACTAGCTCATGATAAATCTACCAATCTGCTAGAAGAATTCCACATCAACAGCTTTACTATGCCTACACGATGTTTCTTCAAAACTACAACCATTCAACCGCTGAGCATTGCACCACAAATCTAAATATTATCTGGGCAAACCTTAAATTTAGTGCTTGGTACATCATCGCCATAACCAACACACATTCTGCAAGAAACTGGTGCTACTGCAGAGGATCTGCAAAACTAGAAACAAGCAATATCAGCTCCTTTTCAAGTCATTGAGGAAAATTACATTAATTTTACCGAGTAGGATCAAAGTCATAGCATCTCAGAAATGCCCAACATATGCAGCTCTCTCTTTTCTCTCAGTTTGAACTTTCAAACAGGAAGCAGAAATAAAATGAATATTTCCAGTAAGTGTGAGAGGAGAAAAATGGGTAATTGAAACTTGAAAAAAAAGTACCTTTGACTCTGTTCTTAAAAGTCCTTGCCAGTTCCCTCGGGAAGAAACCCGTAGTCTTCAATTAAGAATTATGCTGACCGTGCCTCAAAGATTCTATGCAGGTCCCCAACAGGAGCTAGCAAAGTAAACCTTACCCCTCCATCCCTGCAACATCCATTGCCCATCTTCATCGATCACAAAATCTTTGTGGTAAGCGGCCTTGAACTTAACCCTCAGTTTTGTTAATAGCTCCTGATTCAATGGAAGGATCTTAAAACCAGCCCTAATGCTGCGGACATGCCACTGCTTGTATGTCTTGGGCCTCTCAACCCTTTACAAATCCTCACACGCAATTAAATTCATAATTTCACGCCCAAAGAACTCTTACTCAAAAGTCATCCTTACTGGATTATCACGAGGTACGTTAGTATTGAGCATATCACAATGTCGAGTAGTGATATAGTGCCTCATGGAACCGAGTGACAAAGAAGGGGACATTGTAGGATCCATTAACAATAGAATGGATGAAGGTGTCTGGATTCATCTTCCTAATTAACTTTAGAACAGCATCCCTTGGACTGTCTAGCACAACTGTCTCATCAAGAAGGTTCTTAAACCGGCGAGACAATTTACAACAAGCACCTCATCGCTGTTTATATTTAGGTCCTCAATTTTGATAGTTTCCCAATTCTGTGCTATGGCATGGTATTGAAATGGAACATTAAAACGCTCACAATACTTTGCCAAGTGACGCCCTGTCTCCTCAACCAATTCTGCAGGACGGAAACCAGGGCTCGGATATTCTATCCTAATAATTCAAAGCTCAGGGGTCTCACCAGATTTGTTCGAGAGATGTTGGATAAAGACGGGCCACTGGAAACTATATAGGATACCAAAATCAATTTTGTGAAGCTTTTTTTTGGTTGAGTTCGCAACTAAATTCAAAATTGTTCTGTTTGCAAAAGACATTGCCATCTTCTTGAATGCGCAAGCTGAAAGAAAAAGCTGGTAAGCTTTCAACTTTTCAACAGCTGAAATCCTCTTGGAAGCTAGGACTGCATAAATCTGACTGCCAGTGCCAACCAAGCGTGCATGAAGACCTTTAGCAAAGATTTCGGCCAACCTCTGAGACCCATCACCGGTACAAGAAGAATGCTACCCGATTTGATTTAGTTGTTCGTTTGCACTCTTGCGATCATCAGCAGCAATATATTGTGTACAGCTAATCAAAAGAGTCCTCAAATCCACCACTCCCTCCTTTCTATTACCTGGTCTCATAGCATGACTCTTTCCACTGTTAGACCCATGTGATTATCCATTCTGCTGTGAATTATTGGTTACTTTACTTTTCACTTTATCAACATTACAACATGGGCCGGTAGAGAGCAAAATATCGAACAGATCAGATAACTCATCCTCTTCTGTATAAACTGCCAACTGCTTACTACTCCTCTCCTCTTCTAGAGTACCATCCTCTCGGTGATGATTCTTCCCACCTCTTGAGCCATTAGGTGAGCCTCCCCTCTCATTCTTCTCCACCTTGACAACCTCAAAAAACCCTTGTTTCGACTCTGGAGGCAATGCGTAGCTATCCAAATCGATAATCAATTGATTATTACTAGGAAGGAACTTACTAGCTTCCTCCACCCCTCTATTAAACTGCAGGATGGAAACAAGATGGTTACTCATAGGAGAGTCCACTGGGCCATTACCACCACCACTTAAACTATTCATAGAGCCAAAGGACCACTTTGTAGCAGTCTGAAATGTTGATTCAAAAGGATAACCCTGTGCAGATGGTTTATGCTCCCTGGAATCAATAACCAATTGAGAATCAACGAAGTTGCCACCACTAGTATTGCTGCTAGTACCATGCTCACTCCAGCCATGGCTACCAAATGAATAATCATCCGAGATTTCATTATCTTTATTGAAGTCAAGAGGAGGTCGGTTCGGGGAAGCAGGATACTTCCCGCCAATAACTTCATATAGAGATTTCTCAGTAGCTTTGAGGGCCAAAGGGTCATGGAACATACTGGGTTTCTGCTCCAAGTTCTCTTCCATGAGAACTGAGTTTATGAACTTGAGAAAAACATCAGAAGAGGAGTCACTATCTCGGGAAGAGTCTACTTCTGTGATCCTATTTGGGTTTGGAGCAATAGAACCGGAATCTGGATAAGGGGAAAAAGAAGGAAGGTGCATGAAGTTGAGATCTTAAGAGTCATCTTTCAATTGGGATGTGTTTGCAAGATTTTCAGACTGATAAAGATTGGGCCAGAAGGTATCATAATCTTCGAATTTGAAACCATTTACAGAATCGGAGAATTCACTGAAATGTGGATCCCTGACCATCTGCAACTCAAAACCCCCATTAAATTCAAAAAATAGTGTCAATAACTTGTACCCAAGTTAATTAATTTCCAGAAAGTACCTCTTTTACATCTAATTCTAAATTTGAAATTAGGGAGAAAAGACGTAGAAAAGAAGAAAAAAAAAATATTCTCCCTTCTTGTTTGATTGTTGGGTTGGGTTTGAAGATAAGAGAAAGATAAAATTAAAATATATATATCTATATATATAACGCATATATATATATATATATATATATATATATATCAATTGACTGTATCATATATCCCCCGATTTTCCATGTAATTTTTAACTCAACAAGTTTCAAAGAAAACAAGCCATAAATAAAAATAATTTGGATGAGTTTTCAAACAACTAGTCTATGGCCAGTGAAAGATTTGGAGTCCTAGCAATTAGCATAAAGAGGCATGAGTTTAACCAATATAAAGAGATAGGAAGCGGGAGAAGATGAGAGATTGCTAGGCCGAGATGGGCACTGACCGGAGCAGAGAAAGAGGGTGCAACAGATGGTGGCTGGCGGTTGGTTGTCGAAATCCTGTTTAGGGTCCGCTGGCGGCTGACCTGAGCTTCATATGAGCATGTTGTGGCTGGACTTCACGCTAATAGTACAAATGAAATAGCGGAAATTATGAGCTGTTTGAAGTTGTATAAAGCAGTATGAATCCGTAAAAGTTATAATTTTATAAGAGTTAATTATATTACACATCTTCAGTTATATTAGATTATAAATTACTCCTTTAATTTATTAATCTTAATACTTTGACTCCTTATTTTGTTTAAAATTAAATAGTTAAATAAGTTAGATGAAATAAGATTATTAATTAATCTTTTACATAAAATAATTTTAGTAAAATCAAAATACCCATAAATACGAGAAAAAATAAATATATATATATATACACACGTATATATACATGTAATTTACATGTATTTTTTTCTTCTTTTACTTTCTTGACCCATTTAAAAGTTAATTTATAATAAATTTTATAAAAGAATAATTAAAATTTTAAAATAAAAGTTAAGCTTCAATAAATAATAATTTATTGTTAGAATAATTTCTTTTATTAATATGTTTTATATTAATCAAATTAATTACTATTAAAAATATATAATGATTTACTATTAAAATTAGTGTTGGTTGAAAATTTTATTGTATAAATAAATAATATTTCTATTAATATTATTTATTACTATTTATTCAAATTAAAATAAATTACTATTAATTAATAATTTGTCATTATTCTTTCAACAATTTTCACTGACTAATAATAAATTATACAATGACAAATTATTAATTTAATAGTAATTTATTTTAATTTGAATATATAGTAATAAATAATATTAATAAAAAGGCAACATAGAGAGCTGGCACACAAGAAGACGAACATTGAACCATGAAGCAAAGATACAACACTACAAAATTTGAAAACTCCACTTTCATGATCATTACATCTGATCCATACAAACACATATAAAGCTACTAGCTCATGAGAAATCTTTCAACCTGTAAAAAGTATTTTACATCAACAGCTTTAAAAAATCAAAATAAAACAATCAAAATTTTAAAAATTTTAGGACTATCCAATAAATTGTGGTACAATTCAAAAATTCCCAATATCAACTAAAAAATTCTAATTTACACACCAGTATAAATCATTACAATAGAAAAAAAATAAGTAAAAAATAAATTTTCTAGTTAAATTGTGACAAACACACTCACATTTTTTCTTTGTCCAGGGCCAACAACCAACATTCAAGTGGTAGACTCATATGAGTGCATTAGGTGCACTGAAAAATATTGGAAAACTATGAAAATTTCTAAAAACTTTAAAAATTATTCACTTTTTATCTCATTACACGAATTACAAACTCACAAATTATATTAAATTATCTCACTTCATGTCACTTCAAACGCCCCCATCATATAACAGGCAGTTAAAAAACTAAGTAATTTATTAAACTAGACTACTAGAATTTGTAAAAATTATGAAAGAATTCTTTTGAATTAAGAACCCAAAAAAAAAAAAAGGTCAAATAAGATGGAAAATCAGCTACCTGTTAAAAATTTAAATATGCAAGGTGCCATATTAACATGAAGACATGTAAATAAAAGAGGAGTCGAATAAAATTTATAACGATATTTGCTCAGGTTAAGGATCTAGTCATTATCTATAAAACTATAGAATTGAACAAAAATGAAGGGATAAAAACTTAAAATTTTGTTCACATAGCCACAGGATAAGGGGAAGATCCACAAATTGAATAATATGTATTAGAAAAGGCATGTTTATGCATATTGTTACCACTCTATTCTATATACTTTTGTGCTATTTAATATTGTATATCTATAAGAGGTGACATTTAGTACTTGAGCAAATTTTGAAAACTACAAGGGCTTCCAGCCTGAGAGGGCATAAATGACACGCCCCTTCCATCCTAGCAACATCCAGTGGTTAGACTCTTTCACGAAAAAATCCTTATGGTAGCTAGATTTCACCTTAGCTTTTAATTTCTTCATCATCTCTTGGTTCAGTGGAACTTGCTTGAATCCAGCCCTTAGAGTCCGAGATTGCCACTGCTTGTATGTCTCTGGCCTTACAATCCTCTCTAAACCTTCACATGCTACAACATTCAAGATTTCATTTGCCCACATAGCCCCCTCGAATACTAACCTATCCTGATTTTCACGGGGCACATTAGCCTCAAACATATTGAACAATGTGGAGTAGTGGAAGAGAGCCTCGCGGAATCGCAAGTCAAAAAATGGGGAATTATATGCCCCATTATCTATTCCATGTATGAAAATATCCGGACTAGTGCTCTTGATTAAGTTCAAAACAGCATCCCTTGGACTTGGTTCCATTATCGTGTCATCTAGTTGGTACTTAAACATGTACATGCAGTACATAACAAGCACCTCGCCTTTCTCAATTTTGAGATCCTCCACACTAACGGTTTCCCATTTTTGTGCAATGCCATTGTACTCAAAAGGAACACCAAACTTCTCACAATAATTTGCTAAGTGACGTCCTGTTTCCTTCAACCTAGCATCTGGCCGGAAACCAGCTTGGGGAAGGTCTATTCCCGTGATGCGAAGCTTGGGAGGTCCACCAGGTCTCCTTGAGAGGTGTTGAATGAGGGGGGGCCATTCGATGCCATACAACATGCCAAAATGAACAATATGAATACAAGTTGCTTTGTCAGCCAGTTCCATAATCATTTGGTTTGCGAAGGAATATGATGTCTCGATGAAAGGGAATGCTGAAATGTACAGCTTGAAAGCTTTCAAAATAGAAGCATCTGAGGTATTTCTGCAATTAAAGGCTTTATGTTCCAGGTTCACAGCGCCAGCTAATCTTGCCTCAAGGCTGTTAGCAAAGTAATGTGCCAACCTTTGGGGTCCATCACCCAAAGGAGAAGAACGCAATCTTATCAGCATTAACAGTTTATTTATCCTCTTGTGATCCCGGCTTGCCAGAGATTGCATACATTGCATCAGTAGATTCCTCAAACTGATTGCTTCTCTTTTGCTAGCCCCCTTCTTGGTGTAGGCCAATTCATCATTACACTTTTTTACTGGATCAATTTTCTTTGACTCCCCAATTGCTGCATTTGGCAAGTCAGCATCACCATCATTTTTACCGCACAAGGAGAATATCTTATCAAATAGCTCGTGTAAAGCGGACTGTTCACCCTCACCATACACTGATGACAGATGCTTGTTACTTCTTTCTTCTTCTAACTTACTCTCCTCTCGGTGATGACTTTTTTTTCCCCTCACCAAACTACATGGCAAGTCCCCCTCATCTTCTTCCAGGCTCACTTGTGCCTTGAAATTATTTTCCTTTGTGACAGGAGGGATGCTTGAATCCTCAAGAGGAATGAACTGATTGGAAGGTGAAAGACATGTATTATTCAATATCTCAAAGAAGGATTTCTCAGCAGCACGAAGAGTGGAGTCAAGGACCGGGCAGGTCTTATCCTCCAAGTCGTCTTCCATTAATACCTGATTTATGTACCTGAGAATAGCATTAGAAAAGTCATTTTCTTCTGCAGATTCTCCATCCAATCTCTTAGGCAAATCTGTACAGTGGATTACTGGGTCTGCAACAAATGAAGTCAGTGGAAGATCCACAATATCTAAGGACGTATCCTTAAGTTGAATTCCCTTGACAACATTAGGATTTGAAGCAAACCCGTGATCAAAATCAAGTCGACATCCATTATTGGAATTAGAAAATGGCCACATGAATGAATCCATGAGCACCTTTCTGACGCAGAAATTGGAGTAAAATCGAACTTCAACAACTCGACCTGTAGTCAATAAGTAATATCCAAATAATAAGAAAATTTCAATAAGCTAGGTTAGAGCATTTAGGTCAACTGTTTCAGCAAATGAACTGTCAAATTCTTTAGTACACAAGAACTCTGGACAACAGGGGAAAAAAACAGTTTATTATTCACAAAGGAAAAGAAAAAAGGAAAGATTAGATGCGAGTAAGTTCGAGATAAGGGCATCAAACACATAAATCTCGTCTAAACAGCAAACAAATAAAAACCTAGTTATAGTTCTTAATATTTGTCAAAATCTTATACATTCATCCCACAACCAAGATATTTAAATATATTACTGAAGATGAATGAAGAAACTATATTAAAAAACAGTTAAATTCAATAATTTATAGACGAAACGGTTCAAATTTCACCAAATTCGATAGCAAGAACAAATAAGAATATATCATACCTCAGACTAACTGAAGAAGATTGAGTTTAAGCTGTATAATTTCATGTAACAAGAAAGCTCAGTGTTTTGAAGAGGATCCTTCCTGCCAAATTTTAGTATTCCTTCAGGCATCATATTTTGAACAAATGACCCGAGAACTAGAAAGTCGAATTTTCTAGTATCTTGCCCCAAAAGCAATACTTTTTATTCCACATTTTTTAACAGAAAATATATATTTATATATGGGCGTGGCTCAAATTGCCAGGGTTTTTCTCTGTCCATGGTCAACAAACCAACATCAGCATCTGCAGAAAAAAGATGAAAAGGTCATTTTGAATCAAAAACAAGAACCAAAGTCAACAAAAGCGTCTTCCAAAGAAAAACATATAAATAATCTGGGCATGGACAAACCAACATCAGCATCTGCAGAAAAAAGATGAAAGGGTCATTTTGAATAAAAAAAAAAAAAAAGAACCAAAGTCAAATAAAGCAATTTCCAAAGAAAAACATAAAAATAATCAGGGGATTAGGACACAGAGTTTCCATGTAATTTTTAAGTCAACAAGTTTCAAAGAAAACAAGCCATAAATAAAAATAATTTGGATGAGTTTTCAAACAACTAGTCTATGGCCAGTGAAAGATTTGGAGTCCTAGCCATTAGCATAAAGAGGCATGAGTTTAACCAATATAAAGAGATGGGATGCCGGAGAAGATGAGAGATTGCTAGGCTGAGATGGGCACTGACCGGAGCTGAGAAAGAGGGTGCAACGGATGGTGGCTGGCGGTTGATTGTCGAAATCCTGTTTAGGGGCCGCTGGCGGCTGACCGGAGCTTTATTTGAGCATGTTGTGGCTGGACTTCACGCTACTAGTACAGATGAAATAGCGGAAACTATGAGCTGTTTGAAATTATATAAAGCAGTATAAATTTGTAAAAGTTACAATTTTATAAGAGCTAATTATACTACACATCCTCACTTATATCGGATTTTAAATTATCCCTTTAGTTTATTTATTTTAATACTTTGATTCTTATCTCGTTTAAAAATAGTTAATAAGTTAGATCAAATAAAGTTATTAGTCAATCCTTTACATAAAATAATTTTAGTAAGATCAAAATAGCCTTCAATACGAGAAAAAATAAAAAAATAAATATATATATGTATATATATGTGTATATATATATATATTTTATTCTTCTTTTACTCTTTTTACCCATTTAAAAGTTAATTTATAATAAATATTATAAAAGAATAATTAAAATTTTAAAATAAAAGTTAAGCTTCAATAAATAATAATTTATTGCTAGAATAATTTCTTTTATTAATATTTTTTATATTAATCAAATTAATTACGATTAAAAATATATAATGATTTACTATTAAAATTAGTGATTATTGAAATTTTTATTGTATAAATAAATAACATTTCTATTAATATTATTTATTACTATTTATTCAAATTAAAATAAATTACTATTAATTAATAATTTGTCATTATTCTTTTATCAAATTTCACCGACTAATAATAAATTATACAATGACAAATTATTAATTTAATAGTAATTTATTTTAACTTGAATATATAGTAATAAATAATATTAATTAAAAATAATATTTATTTATTTAATAAAGTTTTTGAGTAATAACTAAATTTAATTTTAATAGTAAATCATTATGTATTTTTAATAGTAATTAATTTTGATTAATAAAAAATATTAATAAAAGAAATCATTCCAATAATAAATTATTATTTATTAAAGTTTAATTTTTTTAAAAAAAATTTAATTATTCTTTTATGACATCTATTATAATTAATTTTTAAATGGGTAAAGAGAGTAAGAGAAGAATAAAATTTGTATGTATATGTATATATATGTAGTTATTTGTTTTTTCTTATATTTGAGGGTATTTTAGTCTTTGTAAAGTTGTATTATGCAAAGAGTTGATTGCTGATCTTATTTCATCCAATTTATTTAACCGTTTTCAAATAGAACCCCCTCTTAAATGAGAGGTCAAAATATTAGAATTAGTAGATTAAGAGAGAAATTGAAAAACTGATATAATTGAAAGAGTGCCAATATAATTAACCCATTTCTTAATTCATAAAGTTAATAGAAATTTTGAATTTTATAGAAATTTGTACAAATTGTATTAATTTATAGACCCCAAAAGAGACCATGTACTTTAATTGGGGAGGAACCATGAATTTAGTAAGAAAGAACTAATTCCTATCAATCTTAATATTTCTCCCCCAAACTCAAAACTTCTCATAATCAAGCAGTCAAAGGTCATAGACTTAAAAAAATATACTATTAAAAAATATAAACAATTTAATTATGAATTATGCAGTGGGCATTTTTAAAAATAAAAAAAATATTTCATTTTAATAAAAAATAGAAACAAAAAATATTTTATACCTATCAATTTTTGCAAATTTTTCAACTAATTTTGACTTTCAAAACACAAATTCAATTAAGTTTAATATATTTTATTAATTTTATATTTTAATCTAAATTACAAGGATGTCATACAAATCTAAAGAGAGGCAGCTAGGGATAGGCATGGGGCGGGTAGGGGACAGGTACGCCTATCTCCGTACCCGATCCCCAAATTAAAATTAATCTCCATACCCTACTTGATCCCCATTGGGGATAGTTTTTGTCCCCCCATCCCCGACCCAAACAAGGAATGGGGATCCCCACGGAGAATTGGGTACTCGAAATAAAAAATATATATATAATAAACTTACCAAAATTTCATAAATCAGAATATACAGTAAAATAAAAAAAAATGCATGTTTCCATAGAGATGCATATTTTCATATGTCCATACAAATCATCCCTGTTTCTGGTTCTGCAAGGCGAGCGCGATTCTGGAGGACGCACTACAAATAGCATACTTAAAATGATTTCTACTGTGTCTTTTTTAGTTCATCAATTGAACAGTAAAGTAGGACAAATAGCATCGGCAAATGGTTACCTTATTCCAGTGAAACACGATTCGTAGATGTAAAAAATTGACCTAATAGCCGCCTAAGTTAACAAACTGACAGGATCAATTTCCTCTCTTTAATTTCCAATGAAATAAAAGGACACCATCATTTTTCCCACACAAAGATCCACACGGAAAAGCAAAACAACATTAACCTTGAAATTCTACTTTTCTTTTGATTCTATTTTCCTCGATTTACTGGCAACCAAACAGAAGGATTTAGCCTTCCAACTAACAAAAACAACACCAACCTTAGGAAATCCAACAAATATATATATATATATTCAAACAAATAAATAAAATCAATCGAAACTAGGAAACTTTTGCAAAATTAATATCAGACATGTAAATCGTAACGTACTAGAGAAAGATCCTCATAACCATCTATTTGGAGAATTAAAGATAAACTTTACCTGGATTAGGTCCTTGGACCTTGACAAGGACTGTTTGAGGAATCTAACAACAGCTCGCAAGTGGTGTCGGGTCCAATCTTAGTTGCGCTTACAGGCGTGGTTAGAGATGGCGGTGAGGACACTCCAGATGTCGGGATCGGAGTTTGAAGTGGCTGAGATGAGATCTTAGTAGGCACTAAAAGTATGTAATCTTTAGGGTTTAGAGGCTTTTGGAAGGTGGAGAAGCACCGTTGTCGTCAGGGTCACGTGTAGGATGAACTGAGCTACAAAACCCTAAAAAATTAAAACATATATATATATACAGGGATACGGGTAGGGTGGGTAGAGTGGGTAGAGTGGGGATGGGTCAAGGAACGGGTAGGGTGGGTAGGGTGGGGATGGGTCGGGGAACGGGTAGGGTAGGGTAGGGGGCGAGAACAGACTCATACCTGTACCCTATCCGATCTCTAAAATTTTTTAAAAAATGTCCCCATACCCTACTCGATCCCCAAAAAATCCCCAAATTCCTTACCCGTTTGGGGCGAAGATTGGGTAGGATACGAACGGGTTGGCCGAGATGGCCATCCCTAGAGGCAGCTGCACCCCAAATTTTAAAAATTCTTAGTGGTATTTAATTTTAGTAAAAATTTTAAATTACTCTCCAAAATTTTTTTCATAATTTTTCCAAAATTTTTTCAAACTTTTGAGTCCTTGTCCGTAGTTTTTTCAATCTTAGGGGCCCTTTGGGTCATTAAAAAAAATAACTTTTACTAATTTTTTTCTAATTTTTTTCAGCAGACACAAAATCAACTTTTACTTTCTTAATCTTTTTCTAATCTTTTTCAATTTTTACTAATTTTTTCTAACTTAAACACCCAACTAATCACTAAAGTATCACATGTCAGTCCGGCACAAAAGTTAGCATTTTTTTTTTTTGGGAAAAATTTTGATAGTGCGAAACAGCTCCTTACTCTCCAAGCATTAAACTTTAAATTCGTCCCTACTTTTAACCTATAAAAATATATATACACACACATGAACGAAAGCGTTTTTGGCAGGGCGAGTTGTCCGTGGTTATTATACTAGCACTTTGGAGCAAGGTATCTTTGGTCACAAATTCACAATCATCACTAGGATTTGAACCCAAAAGGTCTTCCTCCTTGTTTTGCTCGTTGTTGTAATAAAACAAGCAAAATAAACTAACTCTTTGATTATAGAGTGTGAAATTCTTAACAGTCACACTAAAATCCAGTAGAATAAAGTTGAGATTTGGTAATCTCTCGCGTTCTCCAAATCTAAATTTTTCTTAGTTATTTATTTATCAATTCTTAATACCCATAGTAAAATATATTAAGATAGTGACAACTATTTGATAAAGACTTCGGAGTAGCCTACTCTGGCTCCCAACAAAAAATAGCAAAGATGACTCGTTCCTTCCAATCCTACAACATCCACCGGTTGGCCTCGCCCACAAAAAAATCCTTGTGATAGCTCGAAGTCACCTTCGCTTTCACTCTATTCACAATCTCTCGGTTCAGTGGAACCTGTCTGAACCTAGCTCTCAATGTCCGAATCTGCCACTGCTTGTAGTCTCCAGTCTCGAAATCCTCTCCAATCCCTCGCACGCAACCACATTCAAAATCTCACGCCCCCACACGTCCCTCTCAAACGTCAGCCTTTTCAGATTTTCACGGGCCACATTAGCCTCAGACATGTCGAACAAAGCCGAGAAGTGGAAGAGAGCCTGCCGGAACCGCGAGGTGAAGAAGGGGGAATTATAAGTCCCGTTGACGACTCCGTGTATAAAAATGTCTGGACTGAAATTTCTGATTAAGTTCAGAACAGCGTCTCACGGACACTCTCCATTACTGTGTCGTCAAGCTGATACTTGAAGAGATATATGCAGTAGGCGACGAGAGCCTCGTCTTTCTCGATTGTGAGATCTTCAACACCAACAGTTTCCCATTTCTGGGCGATGCCGTTGTACTCGAATGGGACGCCAAACCTCTCGCTGTACTTCGCCAAGTGGCATCCCGCCTCGTTCACCCTTGCGGCCGGCCGGAAACCAGACTGGGGGAAGTCTATTCCGGTGATGCGAAGCTTGGGAGGTCCGCCGGGTCGTTTTGACAGAGCCTGGATAAGAGGGGGCCATTCAATGCCGTACACAACACCAAAATGGATGATGTGAAGACTAGTTGATTTCTTAGCCAGTTCCATGATCATTTTGGTTGCAAAGAAATAGGATGTCTCGAAGAAGGGATTACTGAAATGTAGAGCTTGTAAGATTTCAAGACATCAGCATCCGGCGTAGTTATGGTGGCAAGGGCTTTGTGTTCTGATTGCGAGTTCCCAGCACCGACTAAACGTGCCTCGAGGCTGTTAGCGAAGTAGTGGGCCAACCTCTGGGCTCCGTCCCCGAAAGGAGAAGATCGCAATCTTATCTGTTTCAGCAGTTCGAACGCATTCCTCTGATCACCGCCCGCCATGGATTGCGTGCACTGAGTCAGAAGACTCCTCAGATCAACTGCCTCCCTTGTGCTAATCCCTCTTCTAGCGTAGACCGTCAGCTAGCTCATGATGATTTTGCTGCTGTGAGTACTCCCCATCTAAGGCAGAATCTTCGTTTTTCCCGTACAAGGACAATACCTCGTCGAATATCTCGTGTAAAACAGATTGTTCACCGTGGATCATCGCTAAATGCTTGTTGCCTCTCCCTTCTTCCAACTCATTCTCCCCTCGGTGAAGGCTTTTTCTTCTTCCCCTCGGCAGGCTATTACTATTACTGTCATCCAAGCTGGTGCTTGCGTCCGCGCGAGGTGGCCGCTGATTGGGCGATGAAGAATGAGTCTTATTAAGTATTTCATAGAAGGATTTCTCGGGGGCGTGAAGAGTAGAGTCCGGTATCGTGAAGGACTTGTCCTGATCCAAGTCATCTTCCATTAATACCTGATTTATGTACCAGAGAACAGCATTAGAAAAGTCACTTTCTTCTGAAGAATCACCATCGAATCGCTTGGAAAAATCTGGACAGCAATTGACAGGTTCCGGAACAAATTGAGTATCCAAAACATCACAACCCAGGAGAGTATCTGAATAAACTGAGACAGACTCTTGATCGAATTCACATCCGTTCTTGGAACCAGAAAATGGCCACACAGATGAATTCATGAGAGCTTTTCAAGAAGAGAAAGTGGATGAAAATCCAACTTCAATTGAACTCCACCTGTAGTAGAAAAGTAATTAACATCCAAATAGTAAGCAAATTTCAACAACTAGCTTGGAACATTTATCAAGAGAAAGAAGAACTATGACACATAGATAACTGTGGATAAAACTGTGAAACTTTACTGACACAAAAGAACCCTAGATTAAAGAGTCAATAGTCGTTCATATTTGTCAGTATAGCGCCAGAATACTTGAACAGAGCGAATGAAACCCAACATGAATAGAGAAATTAAAATGTGAAATTCAAGAATTTATTTCTGATATGTTTCCAATTTCAACAAAACTGAAGTCAATATACCTCACTCTCAGACTAATCGAAGGAGATTTACCTGTCGGCCGAATAGGTCCTCCATTGCAAAAGATTGCTCAGTGAGAAGAGTACCCAGTCTGCCAAAACGCACGATGACTTGATCAACATTTTTTCCAACTTGTCAAATACAGAGGAAAAACGACGTGGGAAATAGAAAATCGAATCTCTCTAATTTCTTGTTCCAAAGGTAATATTATATCTTATTTTATTTTTTTACTACAAAAAAATTGTCACTCAAACCTAGATTGATGGAGTAAAATTTTTTCATTAATTAGAAAAATTACACAAATTCTACTGATTTTTCTCCTGTTTACTTGATATATTTTTGTCTCATATTATTAAACTTTTGTCTCTATTATTTTTTATTTTTATTCATATTTATTTTAAAATTTTAATTTTATCTCACTAATTATAAATTTTAAAACTCTATTTGAGAACTTTAGTTTATGAGCTAAATGACTTATTTACTTATTTATAAAATGATTAAATTTATACTGTTACATTTTAAATTTCTTTAAAATTTTTAAGGACAAAATGTCAAATTAATAGAAATTAAAAAATTATTCTAAAAAAAAGTAACTTCATTCCCCTTCCCAAGAAAAAAAAAAAAACACCTATTTTACTTGCCAATCCAAGCCTGGGTCCCGCGCTCCATTCATTCAAACGCCTAAGGTTATACGCTTCCATTTTCTTGGTAATGGATCAACACTCAACTGCCAACATCAAAGTGCTAGACCCACGAGGCACCGTGTGATATCCGTCTTTTTTTTTAATAAAAGCCTATCATGTTGAAGCCCCGTCAAGATGAACTGTTTTTTGTTTATACACTAAATCCACGTCATAAATTACTTTGGGGTTAGGTTTTCGCCCTTTTTTTGGCCTGCAGTGCACCGTAGAATCTGAAATATCCTAAATAAAACAATCATTATCATTAATGATCTAATGGTGTTCAAAATTTTAAAATAACTTTTTTCTTAAATATTTCTATTTCTCCATTATTTTATATATATAATTACAAAACACACAAAAAAAAAAAAAACTAATTTTCCATATATGCGCGCATATATATTTCAATGCATATGTATGTATGGATAGAATTTTATGAGAATTCACTTTTATGTGTTTATATATACATATATCTATATTGATAAAATTAAAGAACACAAAGAAAGTATTTATCTTCTTTCTTTGTAACTTCCTCTTGATTGGTAATTACATAAAGGAAATATCAGTTTTAGAGAGTCAGAATATATATTTAGTAAGAGAAAAAAAATGGAGATAATGATAGAGAGAAGTATTATGTAAAAAGTTATTTTAAAATTTTGAACACCATTGGATGGTAAATGATAATAATAATCATTAGATTCAGGAACACTCTCATTCAGATCCTATTGTGTATTTTATTCATTAAATTAGTTTAGTTAAATCTAAACCTTCATATTTAAAATAATTATTTTTTTAATTTAACTTGACAATCAATTAATGAAACCACTCAACATATAAATTAATAAAAAATAAATAAATCTCACCTATATTATTCGTGACAAAATTCACCCTTAAACAAATAAAAAATAAATTCATAATAAATAATAAATAAATTCCACATTCCTCTCCCACAAATGTATTGAGTGTGTGTGTGTGTGTTTTTTTTTTTTCATTTATGTCATAAAATTTATAACATCTGTGAAAACTTTATATTAATATTATATAAAATTTATGATAATTAACATCATAAAATTATATTGTCTAATTGGGTCCTTACTGAACTAAATAAAAATTTATCCACATCTGAATACTTTAAATATTAAATAATTATGTTTGAGTCCAATCCCTAATTGAGTAAGCTAAATATTAAATAATCATGCCTGCATCCGATCCTGATCGAGTAAGTGAATCTAAAACTATGTCTATATTCATTTAATTGGATTTGAATTTAGACCCAATAATCTCCCAGACCTACTCATAGTTCATGTCCGTTTACAAAACAGGGGATCGAACCTCAAATTCAAAAGTATGGTTATAGTTCATGTCCCTTTATAAAGCAGGTGATCGAACCTCAAATTCAGAAGTATGGTTAGCACTTCGGCATCAATCTAGTCGAGAATTCTTCACTCTCCATTTTGGTGCTACCATCTCTCTACTTCCAGCATTAGCATTTTCTACTAAAGCACAACTATGAAGTTGAAGTACCCATTCAAAGTAAAAATGAAATTAGTCCAAAAAGGCGACGCAGAGAGCTGGCACAAAAGAAGATGAACATTGAACCATGAAGCAAAGATACAACACTACAAAATTTGAAAACTCTGCCTTCATGATCATTACATCTGATCATACAAACACATATAATAGCTACTAGCTCATGAGAGATCTTTCAATCAAATTGAATAATATGTATTAGAAAAGATCAGCTTATGTATATTGTTACCACTCTGTCATGTATACTTTTGTGATATTTAACATTGTATATCTATAAGGGGTGACAATTAGTACTTGAGCAAATTTTGAAGACTAAACAGGCTTCCAACCTGAGAGGGTAAAGATGACACGCCCCTTCCATCCCTGCAACATCCACTGGTTGGACTCATCTATGAAAAAATCCCTGTCCTTAATTTTTATTTTCTTCATCATCTCCCGGTTTAGTGGAGCCTGCCTGATCCCATCCCTCAGAGTCCGAGACTACCGCTACTTGTATGTCTCTGGCCTTACAATCCTCTCCAAACCTTCACATGCTACAACATTCAAGAATTCACCTGCCCATATATCCCTCTCGAGCACTAGCCTATCTTGATTTTCACAGGGCACATTAGCCTTTAATATATCAAACAATGCAGAGAAGTAGAAGAGAGTCTCGTGAAACCGTGAGAAGAAAAATGGGGAATTACACATCCCATTTTCTATTCCATGTATGAAAATATCCGGACTAGTGCTCTTGATTAAGTTCAAAACAGCATCCCTTGGACTTGGTTCCATTATTGTGTCATCCAGTTGGTACTTAGACAGGTACATGCAATACATAACAAGCACCTTGCCTTTCTCAATTTGAGATCCTCCACACTAACAGTTTCCCATTTTTGTGCAACGCCATTGTACTCGAATGGAACGCCAAACTTCTCAAAATAATTTGCTAAGTGACATCCCGTTTCCTTCAACCTAGCATCTGGCCAGAAACCAGCTTGGGGAAGGTCTATTCCCGTGATGTGAAGATTGGGAGGTCCACCGGGTCTCATCAAGAGGTGCTGAATAAGGGGGGGCCAAGTGATGCCATACACCATAGCAAAATGAACAATATGAATACAAGTTGCTTTGTCAGCCAGTTCCATAATCATTTGGTTTGCGAAGGAATATAATGTCTCCATGATAGGGAATGCTGAAATGTACAGCTTGTAAGCTTTCAAAATAGCAGCATCTGAGGTACTTCTGCAAGCAAAGGCTTTATGTTCCAAGTTCCCGGCACCAGCTAATCTTGCCTCAAGTCCGTTAGCAAAGTAGCGTGCCAACCTTTGGGGTCCATCACCCGAAGGAGAAGAATGCAATCTTATCTGTGTTAATAGTTTATTTGTCCTCCTGTGATAGCCGCTTGCCACAGATTGCATACATTGCATCAGCTGATTCCTCAAATTGATTGCTTCTCTTTTGCTAGCCCCTTTCCCGGTGTAGGTCATTTCACTATTAGACCTTTATAATGGATCATTTTGCTTTGACTCCCCAGTTGCCGCATTTGGCAAGTGAGCATCACCATCATTTTTACCACACAAGGAGAATATCTTATCAAATATCTCATGTAAAACAGACTGGTCACCATAGACTGATGATAGATGCTTGTTACTTCTTCCTTCTTCTGGCTCGCTCTCCTCTCGGTGATGACTTTTTCTTCCCCTCACCAAAATATATGGCAAGTCTCCCTCATCTTCTTCTGGGCTCACTCGTGCCTCGAACTTGTTTTCCTCTACGACAGGAAGGATGCTTGAATCCTCAAGAGGAATGAACTGATTGGAAGGTGAAGGACAGGTATTATTCAATATTTTATAGAAGGATTTCTCAGCAGCTTGAAGAGTGGAGTCATGGACCGTGCAGGTCTTATCCTCCAAGTCGTCTTCCATTAATACCTGATTTATGTACCTGAGAATAGCATTAGAAAAGTCATTTTCTTCTGCAGATTCTCCTTCCAATCTCTTGGGCAAATCTATACAGTAGATTACTGTGTCCGGAACAAATGAAGTCAATGGAATATCCACGATATCTAAGGAGGTATCTTTGAGTTGAATTCCTTTGACAACGTTAGGATCCGAAATAGACCCATGATCAAAATCAAATTCACATCCATTTTTGGAACCAGAAAATGGCCATACCAATGAATCCAGGAGCACCTTTGTGGTGCAGAAATTGGATTAAAATCAAACAACTCAACCTCTAGTCAATAAGTAACATCCAAATAATAAGAAATTTTCAATAAGTTAGATCAGAAAATTAAGATAACTGTTTCAACAGATGAACTGTCAAATGTTTTTAGTACACTAGAACCCTGGACAACAAAAAAAAAGTATATTATTCACAAAGGAAAATAGAAAAGGAAAGTAAGTTCAAGATAAAGGTATCAAACACATAAACCTCATCTAACAGTAAATAGATAAAAACCTAGCTAAATTCTTAGTATATATCAAAATCTTATGCATTCATCACACAATTAGAATTTTTAAATATGTTACTGAAGACGAATGGAGACACTATATTGAAAAACAGTTAATTATAGATGAAACGACTCAAATTTCACCAAATTCAATGGCAAGAACAAATGAGAATATTATAGCTCAGACTAACTGAAGAAGATTGAGTTTAGGTTGTATAGCTTCAATGCTTCATGTAACAAGAATGCTCAATTTTTTTAAGAGGACCCACCCTGCCAAATTTTAGTATTACTTCAGGCATCATATTTTGAACAAATGACACGAGAACTAGAAAGTCGGATTTTCTAGTATCTTGCTCCAAAAGCAATACTCTTTATTCCACTTTTTTAACAGAAAATATATATTTATATATGGGGGTGACTCAAATCGCCAAGGTTGTACATTTGCATTTTCTCTGTCCATGGTCAACAAACCAACATCAGCATCTGCAGAAAAAAGACGAAAGGGTCATTTTGAATCCAAAAAAAAAGGGACCAAAGTTAAATAAAGCAATTTCCAAAGAAAAACACAAAAATAATCAGGGGATTAGGACACCGATTTTCCATGTAATTTTTAACTCAACAAGTTTCAAAGAAAACAAGTCATGAATTAAATAATTTGGATGAGTTTTCAAACAACTAGTCTATGGCCAGTGAAAGATTTGGAGTCCTAGCAATTAGCATAAAGAGGCATGAGTTTAACCGATATAAAGAGATAGAAGCGGGAGAAGATGAGAGATCACCACCCATCAAAAAGGAAGATGAGAGATTACCAGGCTGAGATGGGCACTAACCGGAGCTGAGAAAGAGGGTGCAACAGATGGGCGCTGGCGGTTGGTTGTTGAAATCGTGTTTAGGGTCCGCTGGCGGTTGACCGGAGATTTTTATCGGTTGTTTGGTTGATAAAAAGTACAATAAAAATATAAAATTTTGATATAAAAGTAATATATAATAAAATTTGATAGAAATAAAATAAAAAAAAATTAATAAAATTTGGTAGATTTTAACCAACTAAATACTCTTAATCTCATTTGACAACGCTGTCGTTTTTTTGTTATTATTTTCTGTTGCTGTTTTCTATTTTTTATTTTCTGTTTCTGTTTATTTTTTTTTTGAAATAAAATCAAAACCGCGTTTAGAAATGTAATTTTGTTTATAATTATTAATTTTTTATTTTAAAAAATATTTAATTTTATTAGTTTTAAAAAATTAATAGAACTTAATAAAATATATTTTATATTAATTAAATTTAATTAATATAATTAATTAAATTAATGCAGTAAATTATTTATTAAACTCATTTAATTCAATAAATATAAAATATATTAAATTATATTAATCTTTAAAAATAATTTAATAAATATATTTCATATTAAATAAATAATTTAATTAGATTAATTATTAAATTAAATTATTTATTTCTAAATTAATTAAATTTATTTAATTATTTATTAATATAATTTAATAAAATATATTTTATATAAATTAAATTATTTAAGTCATAAATAATTTAATTTAATTATGATATTTATTTAAAATAATTTAATAGTAATTATTAAATTAAATTAAATTAAAAATTAATGTAATTTAATTATTTATTATTAATTATTTTATATAAATTAATTTAATTATTAAATTAAATAAATTAATTATGATATTTATTTTAGATAATTTATCAATAATTAATTATTAAATTAAAGTAAATTAATTAATTTAGTGTTATTATTTATTAAAAATAACTTATATTAATTTATATAATTAATTAAATTTATTGAATTTAATTATATTATTTATTAAAATAAATTATTTTCATAAAATAATTTATTTTTATGTAATGTAACAAAAATAAACAAAATTTTAAAATTGATAAAATATTGACAACAGAAAAGAAAATTAGAGTGAAAACCCTTTTTTTCTGTTTACGTTTTTCTGTTTCTGTTTTCATTTTATTTGGAAACAAAAAAACATAAACAGATTTATCAAACATGTTCCTGTTGCGAGTTTATAAAATTTTGAAAATGGTTAAATAACTACTTACCCCTTAAACTATTAAATTTTTTTTTTTACTTTCCCCTTCAACTACCAATTGAACTCTCTTCCCCCTTCAACTAGCATTTTCTTTTTTACTAAGGATAAATTATGTTTTTCATCTAAAATTTGTGACAGAAACCGTTAACTATTTTTTTTTTGAACTAATGAAAAAAGAAAGGAGGTAATATGGACATTTCATACACTTAAAGCAACTAAGGATTTTTAATTTATTGATCAAAGCAAGCTTTTGCCGGTCAAACCAAATATTTCCGAAGGGATTCAAAGCAAACTTATGCCGATCAACTCTATTGTGGGATCTTGATGGTTGGTAGAGTAAACTTATAATATTCTAATTGGTTTAATAAAGCAAACTTATGCCAATCAAAGCAAACCTATAACCTTCTAATTGGTTTAGCAACTTGGGGACTTTTTTTTATTTTAATCAATTGGGGCTTTTTAGTTCAGTCACCGCTTTTCAACTCCATTGCGGATCTAAAGGGTTTTCATCAATAAAACTAAGGTTTCAAAAATGGCATGGGCCATGAGGGCTCCCACCAGAAGAAAAAAACAGTTATGCAATTTTTTTACTTCTACTGTTATGGCTAAACCTATGGATGGCTATTGATGTCTCTTTTTTTTTTTTTTTTTCTTACAGTATTGTTATGACAAGACAGTTATTGTCATTTTTTTGGTTTCTTAGTTTTTTCCATGTTGTGTTTTTTTTTTTTTTTTTCTAGTTGTGATAATTGAGAATTTATAATTGTTTGTCAGAATGAGTTTAGGAAAGTCAAATACTTTGAGTTTGGACTTAAGATTGTTATTCAATTAAGTTTTTGTTCTAGTTCAATGTAGATATTTAACCCAAAATACTCTCGTTCTAATTCAATTGATAGATGAAGGGGGAAATAAAAAAATGTAATAGTTTAAGAGGTAAATAGATATTTAAGCTAAAAAACTAATATAGCCTTGTGACTAACTTTTCCATCCATCTATTGGATGGAAAATGTGATTTGTCCTTATTAAACGAAAAAATGATAGTTGAAGGGGGAAGAGAGTTCAATGGGTAGTTGAAGGAGAAAATAAAAAAATTTTTGATAATTTAAGGGACAAGTAGATATTTAACCAATTTTGAAAACATAAATAAAAAATAAAAATGTTACCAAATGGAGCTTTAAGGGTATGTTCTGGCTGGACTTCTCGCACCTAATACAGATGAAATAGCGAAAATTGTGGGCAAGTTGTATAAATCAATATAAATTCCTAAAAGTTAGGATTTTGTAAGGGTTCCACACCTTCACTTATATTAGATTTTTAATTACCTTTTTATTGATTAACACTAATACTTTGATCTCTTATCTCGTTTAAAAATCGTTAAATAAATTAGATGAAATAAGGTTAATGGTCAATCCTTCACATAATATAATTTTAGTAAGAGCAAAATACCCTCTAATATAAGAATAAATAAATAAACACATATATATACATATACGTATATATAAAAATTTTATTCTTCTTTTACTCCTTTACCCATTTAAATAATAAATGTTATAAAAGAATAATTAAATTTTTAAAATTAAAGTTAAACTTTAATAAATAATAATTTATTCTTAGAATAATTTCTTTTATTAATTTTTTATATTAATCAAATTAATTACTATTAAAAATACATAATGATTTACTATTAAAGTTGAAATTAGTTATTGTTAAAAAAATTATTGTATAAATAAATAATATTTTTATTAATATTATTTTTTACTATTTATTCAAATTAAAATAAATTACTATTAGATTAATAATTTTTCAGTATTCTTTTATCAAATTTCACTGACTAATAACAAATTATATAATGACAAATTATTAATCTAACAGTAATTTATTTTGATTTGAATAAATAGTAATAAATAATATTAATAAGAAATATTATTTATTTATCTAATAAAGTTTTTGAGTAATAATTAATTTTAATTTTAATACTAAATCATTATGTATTTTTAATAATAATTAATTTTTGATTAATATAAAAAATGTTAATAAAAGAAATCATTCTAATAATAAATTATTATTTATTAAAATTTAATTTTTATTTAAAAAAATTTAATTATTCTTTTATGACATTTATTATAAATTAATTTTTAAATGGGTAAAGAGAGTAAGAGAAGAATAAAATTTATGTGTATATATATGTATTTATTTGTTTTTTTCTTATATTTGAGGGTATTTTGGTCTTAGTAAAGTTGTATTATGCAAGGAGTTGACTGTTGATCTTATTTCATCCAATTTATTTAATCGTTTTCAAATAGTACCTCTCTTAAATAAATGAGAGGGTCAAAATACTAGGATTAATAGATTAAGAGAGAAATTGCAAAACTAATATAATTGAAGGGGTGTCAATATAATTAACCCATTTCGTAATTCATAAAGTTAATGGAAATTTTGAATTTTATAAAACTTTGTAAAAATTTGTATTAATTTATAGACCCCCAAAAGAGACCATGTGTTTAATAAGAGAGGAACCATAAATTTAGTAAGAAAGAAGTAATTCTTATTAATCTTAATATTTCTCCCCCAAACTTAAAAATTCCTATAATCAAGCAGTCTAGGGTCATGGACTTAAAAAATATATATTATTAAAAAATATAAACAATTTAATTATGAATTATGTAGTGAGTATTTTTAAAAATAACAAATATTTCATTTTAATAAAAATAGAAACAAAAATATTTTATACCTATCGATTTTTGCAAATTTTTTTAACTAATTTTTGACTTTCAAACACAAATTTAATCAAGTTTAATATATTTTATTAATTTTATATTTTAATCTAAATTGCAAGGCTGTCATACAAATCCACAGAGAGTCAGTTGCACCCCAAATTTTAAAAATTCTTAGTGGTATTTAATTTTAGTAAAAATTTTAAATTACTTAAAATTCATCTCCAAAATTTTTTCATAATTTTTCCAAAATTTTTTCAACCTTCTAAGTCCATGTTCGTGGTTTTTTTCAATCTTAGGGGCCATTTGGCTCATTAAAAAAAATAACTTTTACTAATTTTTTTTCTAATTTTCTTCCCTAGACACAAAATTTACTTTTACTTTCTTTAACTTTCTCTAATTTTTTTAACTTTTAAAATTTTTTTTCTAATTTTTACAATTTTAATAAATTTTTATTAAACACTCAACTAACCACTAAAATACCACGTGTTAGTCTGACACAAAGTTACAATTTTTTTTTTTTTTTGAAAAGTTCCCATGGTGTCAAATGGCCGCTTACTCTTCAAACATCAAACTTCAAATTCGTCCCATTTTTAACTTTAAATATATATATACATATACAAACAAAAACGTTTTTGGTAGGGCAAGTTCTTCCACGGTTATTACACTAGTTCCTTGGAGCAAGGTATCTCTAGTCACAAATTCACACTCATCACTAGGATTTGAACTTAGAAAGTCTTCTTCCCTGTTTTGCACGTTTTTGTAATAAAATAAGCAAAATAAAACCAACTCTTTGATTATAGAGTATGAAATTCTTAATAGTTACAGTAAAATCCAGTAGATCAAAGCTGAGATTTGGTAATCTCTAGCGTTCTCCAATTCTGAATTTTTCTTAGTTATTTATCAATTCTTAATAGCCACATTAAAATATATTAAGATAATGACAATTGTTTGATAGAAACTTTGAAGAAACCTACTCTGGCTCCCAACAAGAGAGAGCAAAGATTACTCGTCTCTTCCAGCCCTGCAACATCCACCGGTTGACCTCACCCACAAAAAAATCTTTGTGGTAGCTCGAACTCATCTTAGTTTTCACTCTGTTCACAATCTCTCGGTTCAGTGGAACCTGTCTGAACCCAGCTCTCAGCATCCGAACCTGCCACTGCTTATACGTCTCTGGCCTAGAAATCCTCTCCAATCCCTCGCACGCAACCACATTCAAAATCTCGCGCCCCCACACGTCCCTTTCAAACATCAGCCTTTCCAAATTTTCACGGGCCACATTAGTCTCAAACATGTCGAACAATGTCGAGAAGTAGAAGAGAGCCTCTCGGAACCGCGAGGTGAAGAAGGGGGAATTATAAGTCCCATTAACGATTCCGTGTATAAAAATGTCTGGACTGAAACATCTGATTAAGTTCAAAACAGCGTCCCGCGGACTCTCTTCCATTACCGTGTCGTCGAGCTGGTACTTGAAGAGGTACATACAGTAGGCGACGAGAGCCTCGTCTTTCTTGATCTTGAGATCTTCAACACCAACAGTTTCCCATTTCTGGGCGATGCCGTTGAACTCGAACGGCACCCCAAACCTCTCGCAGTAATTTGCCAAGTGGCATCCCGTCTCGTTCACCCTCGCGGCCGGCCGGAACCCAGCCTGGGGAAGGTCTATTCCCGTGATGCGAAGCTTGGGAGGTCCGCTGGGTCTTTTTGACAGGGCCTGGATAAGAGCGGGCCATTCAATGCCGTACACAATACCAAAATGGATGATGTGAAGACAAGTTGACTTCTCAGCCAGTTCCATGATCATTTTGGTTGCGAAGAAATAGGACGTCTCCACGAAAGGGAACACTGAAATGTACAGCTTGTAAGCTTTCAAGACATCAGCATCCCGTATAGTTATGGCAGCAAGGGCTTTGTGTTCCGATTGCGAGTTCCCAGCACCGACTAAACGTGCCTCGAGGCTGTCAGCGAAGTAGTGCGCCAACCTCTGGGCTCCGTCCCCGAAAGGAGAAGATCGCAATCTTATCTGTTCCAGCTGTTCGAACGCATTCCTCTGATCACCGCCTGCCACGGATTGCGAGCACTGAATCAGGAGACTCCTCAGATCTAGTGCCTCCCTTTTGCTAATCCCTTTTCTAGCGTAGACCATTTCACCAACTAGCTCATGATGATTTTGCTGCTGTGAGTACTCCCCATTTAAGGCAGAATCTTCGTTGTTTCCGCACAGGGACAATACCTCGTCGAATATCTCGTGTAAAACAGATTGTTCACCGGAGATCGCTAAATGCTTGTTACCTCTCCCTTCTTCCAACTCATTCTCCCCTTGGTGAAGACTTTTTCTTCTTCCCCTCGGCAGACTATCTTCTGAGTCCTCCCCTGCATCCTTTTCCTTTAAACTACTGTTCTCACTGTCAAAAGTTCCACTATTTCCACTTGCCAGGACCTTCTGAGTTTCCTCTGTCCCCCCATTGAATCGGGCGTTGGGATTGATCCTATCACTGTCATCCAAGCGGCTGCTTGAGTCCTTGCGAGGCGGCGACTGATTGGGCGATGAAGGATGAGTCTTACTAAGTATTTCATAGAAGGATTTCTCGGCGGCGTGAAGAGTGTAGTCCGGTACTGTGAAGGACTTGTCCTGATCCAAGTCATCTTCCATTAATACCTGATTTATGTACCTGAGAACAGCATTAGTAAAGTCACTTTCTTCTGAAGAATCACCATGGAATTGCTTGGACAAATCTGGACAGCAATTGACAGGTTCCGGAACAAATTGAGTCGAGGGAAGATCCAAAACATCACAACGTAGGTGAGTATCTGAATAAACTGAGACAGGCTCTTGATCGAATTCACTTCTGTTCTTGGAACCAGAAAATGGCCACGCAGATGAATTCATGAGAGCCTTTCAAGAAAGAGAAATTGGATGAAAATCTAACTTCAATTGAACTCCACCTGTAGTAGAAAAGTAATAAATATCTAAATAATAAGCAAATTTCAACAACAAGCTTGGAACAATTTATTAAGAGAAAGAAGAACTGTGACACATAGATAACTGTAGATGAAACTGTGAAACTTTACTGACACAAAAGAACCCTGGATTAAAACAGTCAATAGTTGTTCATATTTGTCGGTATAGCGCCAGAATACTAGAACAGATCGAACGAACGAAACCCAACAAGAATAGAGAAATTAAACTGTGAAATTCAAGAATTTATTTCTGAAATGTTTCCAATTTCAACGAAACTGAAGTCAACATACCTTACTCTCAGACTAATCGAAGGAGATTTAAGCGTCGGCCGAATAGGTCCTCCATTGCATAAGATTGCCCAGTGAGATGAGTATCCAGTCTGCCCAAACCCTCGTATTTCTTCAGGCATGATGACTTGATCAACACTTCTTCCAACTTGTCAAATACAGAGGAAAAACGACGTGGGACATAGAAAATCGAATCTCTCTAATTTCTTGTTCCAAAAGTAATATTAAATCTTTTTTTTTTTTTACTACAAAAAATTGTCACTCAAACCCGGATTGACTGAGTAAAATTTTTTCACTAATTTGAAAAATTACGCACGGACTCTACTGATATTGCTCCTGTTTACTTGTAATATTTTTGTCTCATTATTATTAAACTTTTTGACTCCTATTTCTTTATTTTTATTTTTATTCGTATTTATTTTAAAAATATAAGTTTATCTCACTAATTATAAATTCTAAATTCTGAGTCCCGTTCTCCAATCAAATGCCTAAGGTTATACGCTTCCATTTTCTTGGTAATGGATCAACACTCAACCGCCAACATCAAAGTGCTAGACCCACCAGGCACCGGGTAGCATCCATCTTTTTTTAAAAGCCTATCATGTTGAAGCCCCATCGAGATAAACTTTTTTTGTTTATACACTAAATCCATGTCATAAATTACTTTGGGGGTTAGGTTTCCTCCATTTTTTTTTTTTTGTTTTTTGTTTTTTTTGGCTTGCAGTGCTCCGTAGAATCTAAAATATCCTAAATGAAGCAATTATTATCCTTAATGATCTAATGGTGTTCAAAATTTTAAAATAAAATTTTTCTTAAATATTTCTATTTCTCCATCATTATATATATATATATATATATAATATTACAAAACACAAAAAAAAAATTAATTATGAAAATCTCTAAAACCTCTAAAAATTATTCACTTTTTATCCCACTGCACAAATTATAAACTCACATATTATTTCAAATTATCTCACTTTATGTCACTCTAAACGCCCCCTCATATAATAGGCAGTCAAGAAGCTTAGTAATTTATTATACTAGACTACCAAAATCTGTAAAATTTATGAAAAAATTCCTTTGAATTAAGAACAAGGGATAAAAAAAAAAAAAAGTCAAATAAGATGAAAATCAACTACCTGTTAAAAATTTAATTATCCAAGGTGCCAATTAACATGATAACATGTAAATAGGAGACGGACTAAAATAAAATTTATAGCGTACATTTGCTTAGGTTAGGATCTAGTCATTATCTATGAAACTATAGAAATAAACAAAAACGAAGGGATAAAAACTTAAAATTTTGTTTACATAGCCACAGGATGAGGGGTGATCACCAAATTGAATAATATATATTAGAAAAGGTCAGTTTATGCAGATTATTACCACTCTGTTCTATATACTTTTGTGCTATTTAACATTATATATCTATAAAGGGTGACAATTAGTACTTGAGTAAATTCTGAAAACTAAACGGGCTTCCAGCCCGAGATAGCAGAGATAACATGCCCCTTCCATCCTTGCAACATCCAGTGGTTGGACTCATCCACGAAAAAATCCTTGTGATCGCTAGCCTTCACCTTAGCTTTTAGTTTCTTCATCATCTCCTGGTTCAATGGAACTTGCATGAACCCAGCTCTCAAAGTTCGAAACTGCCACTGCTTGTATGTCTCTGGCCTTGCAATCCTCTCTAAACCTTCACATGCTATGACATCCAAGATTTCTTCTGCCCATATACCCCTCTCGAACACCAGCCTATCTTGATTTTCACGAGGCATAGTAGCCTCTATCATATCAAACATTGTGGAGAAGTGGAAGAGAGCCTCGCGGAACCGCAAGGCAAAAAATGGGGAATTATATGCCCCGTTTTGTATTCCATGTATGAAAATATCTGGACTAGTACTCTTGATTAAGCTCAAGACAGCATCCCTTGGACTTTATTCCATTATTGTGTCATCCGGTTGATACTTAGACATGTACATGCAGTACATAACAAGCACCTCGTCTTTCTTAATTTTGAGATCCTCCACCCTAACAGTTTCCCATTCTTGTGCAATGCCATTGTACTCAAATGGAACGCCAAACTTCTCGCAATAATTTGCTAAGTGACGTCCCATTTCCTTCAACCCAGCATCTGGCCGGAAACCAACTTGGGGAAGGTCTATTCCCGTGATGCGAAGCTTGGGAGGTCCACCAGCTCTCGTCGAGAGGTGCTGAATGAGGGCGGGCCATTCCGTGCCATGCACCATACCAAAATGAACAATATGAATACAAGTTGCTTTGTCAGCCAGTTGCATAATCATTTGGTTTGTGAAGGAATATGATGCCACCACGAAAGGGAATGCTGAAATGTACAGTTTGTGAGCTTTCAAAACAGCAGCATCTAAGGTATTTCTGCAAGCAAAAGTTTTATGTTCCAGGTTCCCAGCGCCAGCTAATCTTGCTTCAAGACCATTAGCAAAGTAGTGTGCCAACCTTTGGGGTCCATCACCCAAAGGAGAAGAACGCAATTTTATCTGCATTAACAGTTTATTTGTCCTCCTATGATCCCGGCTTGCCACAGATTGCATACACTGCAGCAGTAGATTCCTCAAACTGATTGCTTCTCTTTTGCTAGCCCCCTTCCTGGTGTAGGTCAATTCATCATTACACTTTTTTACTGGATTGTTTTGCTTTGACTCCCTCGTTGCTGCATTTGGCAAGTTAGCATCACCATCATTTTTACCACACAAGGAGACTATCTTATCAAATAGCTCGTGTAAAACAGACTGTTCATCTTCACCATACATTGATGACAGATACTTGTTACTTCTTTCTTCTTCTAACTCAATCCCCCCTCGGTGATGACTTTTTCTTCGCCTCACCAAACTATATGGCATGTTCCCCTCATCTTCTTCCAGGCTCACTTGTGAATTGAAATTATTTTCCTTTGCGACAGGAGGGATGCTTGAATCCTTAAGAAGAATGAACTGATTGGAATGTGAAGGACATGTATTATTCAATATCTCAAAAAAAGATTTCTCAGCAGCATGAAGAGTGGAGTCATGGACCGTGCAGGTCTTATCCTCCAAGTCGTCTTCCATTAGTACCAGATTTATGTACCTGAGAATAGCATTAGAAAAGTCAATTTCTACTACAGATTCTCCATCCAATCTCTTGGGCAAATCTGGACAGTGGATTGCTGGGTCTGCAACAAATGAAGTCAATGGAAGATCCACAATATCTAAGGAGGCATCCTTGAGTTGAATTCCCTTGACAACGTTAGGATCGGAAGCAGACCCGTGATCAAAATCAAATTCACATCCATAATTGGAATCAGAAAATGGCCACATGAATGAATCCACGAGTACCTTTCTTGCGCAGAAATTGGATTAAAATCCAACTTCAACGACTCAACCTGTAGCCAGTAAATAATATCCAAATAATAAGAAAATTTCAATAAGCTAGGTTAGAACATTTAGGTAATTGTTTCAGTAGATGAATTGTCAAATTTTTTTAGTACCACAAGAAACCTGGATAACAGAGAAGAAAAAAAGTAATATTATTCACAAAGGAAAAGAGAAAAGGAAAAATCAGATACGAGTAAGTTCAAGATAAGGACATCAAACACATAAACGTTATCTAAACAGTAAACAGATAAAAATCTAGTTATAGTTCTTAGTATTTGTCAAAATCTTATACATTCATCCCACAACCAGGATGTTTAAATATGTTACTGAAGACGAACGGAGAAACTACATTGAAAAACACAGTTAAATTCAAGAATTTATATATGAAACGATTTAAATTTTACCAAATCAATGGCAAGAACAAATAAGAATATATCATACCTCAGACTTAACTGAAGAAGATTGAGTTTAGGCTGTACAGCTTCAGGTAACAAGAATGCTCAGTTTTTGAAGAGGACCAACCATGCCAAGTTTTAGTATTCCTTCAGACATCATATTTTGAACAAATAACACCGAGAACTAGAAAATAAGCTTTTTTAGTATCTTGCTCCAAAAGCAATACTATGTATCCTACCTTTTTAACCGAAAATATATATTTATATATGTGTGTTACTCACAAATGGCCAAAGTTGCACACTTGCATTTTCTCTGTCCATGGTCAACAAACCAACATCAGCATCTGCAGAAAAGAGATGAATGGGTCATTTTGAATCAAAAACAAGAACTAAAGTCAAAAAAAGCGTCTTCCAAAGAAAAACATATAAATAATCTGGGCATGGACAAAGCTATTGACAGGGAGGGTGCCCTGACGCTCCTGAGTTTTGGAAAACGTCGCGTGTACATGTAAATTCTTGATTTATAAAAAATGTTATATATAGTTCGGCCCTTAAAATTAAAAAAAAATAATTAATCTTGGACAAGCAAACACCACCCTTGCATTAAAAATTTTGGGTTAAAAAAATTTATACTATAAAACTGCCTCTCTAAAATTTAATTATTTTTTTAATTGTTATATATAATTTAAAATTAAAAAACTCAATTGACTGTATCATATATACATATATATCAATTAATTTTTGATTTACTAAATATAATTTATTATATTAATTACAATTTTTTTTTAGCCCTCTAACTCAAAATCCTAACTTGGTCCTGAATCTAGGAATTTTAACTCAACAAGTTTCAAAGAAAACAAAGTCATAAATTAAAATAATTTGGATGAGCTTTCAAACAATAGTATATGGCCGGTGAATGATTTGGAGTCCTAGCCATTAGCATAGGGGCATTGGGTTTAAGCAATATAAAAAGATTGGAAGTGGGGGAAGATGAGAGATTACTAGGCTGAGATGGGCACTGACCGGAGCTGAGAAAGCGGATGCAATAGTTGGTGGCTGGCGGTGGGTTGCCGAAATCCTGTTTTAGGGTCCGCCGGCGGCTGACCGGAGCTGTATATGAGCACGTTATGAGTGGACTTCAACCGTTTGGAAGCTCTAAAAACATATCAAAAATCTGACTAAATCTCCTGGGAGACTCGATGAGAAGAATCATCCCCTTTCCCCTGGGCCTCAAAGTTTGAAAAATGCTGTGGCTAGCAGTTGGGACTATTCAATGTTGACTACGGGTTCTCAACAACTCCCTTATAGTCCGCCGCGTGCATGACTAACAGCCTGCCATCACGATATCGTCAATGTGACCCCTATAAATTTTCACCCACAATTAACGAGGCTGCATTTTATGCTCATTTTTTTTTTTTTTTGTGATTTATTAAGCTCCACATGAAAAGAGGTAAAAGGTGATAAATTTAATTATATTTATATTTCAATGGAGATTGGTATATGTTTAGACAAAAAAATTATTAAAAAGTATAAAACAAATTAAATTATGAATTATGTATTAAATATCTTTCAAAATAAAAAAATATTTAATTTTAATATAAAATAGATACAAAAAAATGTTTTATGTATATCAAAATTTTCGAATTTTTTTAAACTTAATTTGAACACTTGAAATTTGATTATGTTTAATAGATTTCATCAATTTTAGATTTTAATCTAAGTTATGAGAATGTTATACAAATCTAAAGAATAGCAATTTGTACCCCAAATTTTAAAATTCTTAGAGGTTTGTAATTTTAGGAGAAGTTTGGAGTTCTAAAAAAGTTTAAAAAAAAAAATTCAAAAGTTGGCTTTGAAGTAATGTAAAAATAACACGTGATAAAATTTACTTAGAAAAAATTAAAAACTTTTGGAGTTTTAAAAAAAAAAAATTAGAGCCTAATATTAAGCCTAGTAAAAATTTTAAATACTACTTAAGATTATCTTCAAAATCTTTTTCAAAACTTCCAAGAGTCTATCCATAATTTTTCAATCTTAAGAGCCTTTGGCTCATTTAAAAAAAATTAATTTTTATCAATTTTCTCTACCAAATACCAAATTAACTTTTATTAAATTTCTTAAATTTTCTTTAATGTTTTTAAATTTTTACTGATTTACTTCAATTTTTATAAATTTTTACCAAACACATAATTAAGTACTAAAATGTCACATGTTGATACAAAGTATTCTTTTTCGAAATTTTTTATGGTGGCAAACGGCCCCTTACTCTCCAAACATCAAACTTTAAATTCGTCCCTGTTTTTAACCTTTGAAAAAAAAATATATATGAACGAAAGTATTTTTGGCAGGGCAAATTCTCCCATGGTTATTATACTACGTTGTTGTAATAAAATAAATAAAATAAACCAACTTTTTGATTATCAAGCGTGAAATTCTTAATAGCCACACTAAAATCCAGTAGATCAAAGCTGAGATTTGGTAATCTCTAGCGTTCTCTAATTTTGAAATTTTCTTATTTATTTATCGATTCTTAATAGCCACAGTAAAATATATTAAGATAGTGACAATTGTTTGATAGAGACTTCGAAGAAGCTTACTCTGGCTCCCAACAAGTGAAAGCAAAGATGACTCGTCCTTTTCAACCCTGCAACATCCACCGGTTGACCTCACCTACAAAAAAATCCTTGTGGTTGCTCGAACTCACCTTGGCTTCACTCTATTCACAATCTCTTTGTTCAACGGAACATGCCTGAACCCAATTCTAAGTGTTCGAACTTGTCATTGCTTGTACGTCTCTGGTCTTAAAATCCTCTCCAATCCCTCGCATGCAACCACATTCAAAATCTCGCGTCCCCACACGTCCCTCTCAAGCATTAGCCTTTTCAGATTTTCACGGGCCACAATAACCTCAGACATGTCGAACAACGCCAAGAAGTGAAAGAAAGCCTGCCGAAACCGCGAGGTGAAGAAGGGGGAATTATAAGTCCCGTTAACGATTCCGTGTATAAAAATGTCTGGACTAAAACTCCTGATAGGTCCTCCATTGCAAAAGATTGCTCAGTAAGATGAGTACCATGTCTGCCAAAACTTTGTCCAACTTGTCAAATACAGAGGAAAAACGACGTGGGAAATAGAAAATTGAATCTCTCTAATTTCTTGTTCCAAAAGTAATATTATATATATATATATATATATATTTTACTACAAAAAATTGCCACCCAAAACTAGATTGACCGAGTAAAATTTTTTCACTAATTAGAAAAATTACACACGAATTCTACCGATTTTACTCTTGTTTACTTGTCATATTTTTGTCTCATTATTATTGTTACGCACCAAATTGTGCCGTGCCACCGCTGGCCCGCCTGGCCGATATTGTCCCCCTCCTACGGCTCGATGGCGTCGGGGGTTTTGTTTCCCGCTGTGAGGAAAAGGCCTCGATACCAGTGGGAGGAGATGAAGCCCTTTATAAGGTGGCCTCAGTCCCGACTCCAATCGATGTGGGACAAATCTAGACGCAACATGGCCCCCCAATCAGGGACTGGGGGACCACAGGCCACGTCGGACCTGCATGGGCCACCAAATGTTATGCACCAAATTGTGCCGCGCCACCGCTGGCCCGCCTGGCCGATATTGTCCCCCTCCTGCGGCCCGAGGGCGTCAGGGATTTTGTTTCCCGCTGTGGGAAAAAGGCCTCGATACCAGTGGGAGGAGATGAAACCCCTTATAAGGTGGCCTCAGTCCCCGACTCCAATTGATGTGGGACAAATCTGGACGCAACAATTATTAAACTTTTATCTCTATTATTTTTTATTTTTATTCATATCTATTTTAAAATTTTAATTTTATCCCACTAATTATAAATTCTAAGACTGTTTGGAAATTTTGGGCAAAATGACTTATGGGCTAAATGGATTATTTGTTTATTTGTAAAATGATCAAATTTACACTCTTACATTTTAATCTTCTTTTAAACCTTTAAGAGTAAAAATGTCAAATTAATAGAAACTAAAAAATTAACTAAAATAGTTACTTTTTTTTTTCTCTTCTCAAACACAATAAAAAAAGCTACCTATTTTACTTCCCACACCAAGCCTGAGTCCCGCTCTCCATTCAAATGCCTAAGGTTATACGCTTCCATTTTGTTGGTCGTGGATCAACACTCAACTGCCAACATCAAAGTGCTAGACCCGCCAGGCACCGGCTAACATCCATCTTTTTTTTAAAAGCCTATCATGTTGAAGCCCCGTCAAGATAAACTTTTTTTGTTTATATACTAAATCCACGTCATAACTTACTTTGGGGTTAGGTTTTCTCCCCTTTTTTGGCCTGCAGTGCACTGTAGAGTCTAAAATATCCTAAATAAAACAATTATCATCATTAATGATCTAACGGTGTTCAAAATTTTAAAATAACTTTTTTCTTAAATATTTTTATTTCTCCGTTATTATATATATATATAATTACAAAATACAAAATAAAAAAAAAAAAACTAATTTTGCGTGTATACGTGCATATATATTTAAATACATATGTATGTATTGATAGAATTACATGAGAAATCACTTTTATGTGTATATATATACATATATCTATATTGATAAAATTAAAGAACACAGAGAAAGTATTTATCTTCTTTCTTTGTAACTTCCTTTTGATTGGCAATTACATAAAAGAAATATCAGTTTTAGAGAGTGAGAATAAATATTTAGTAAGAGAAAAAAAATGGAGATAATGATAGAAAGAAGTATTATGTAGAAAGTTATTTTAAATTTTTGAACACTCGTTAGATTCATGACACTTCAGATCCTATTGTATATTTTATATGTTAAATTAGTTTAGTTAAATCTAATGACTTAACCTTCACATTTAAAATAATTATTTTTCTTAGTTTGACCGAACAATCAATTAATGCATAAATTAATAAAAAAATAAACAAATCTCACCTATATTATTCGTGACAAAATTCATCCTTAAACAAATAAAAAATAATTCATAATAAAAAATAAATAAATTCCACATTCCTCCCCCACAAATGTATTGAGTGTGTGTTTTTTATTTTTCATTTATATCATAAATTTTATAACATTTGTGAAAACTTTTTATTAATATTATAAAAAATTTATGATATTTAACATAAAATTATATTATCTAATTGAGTTCTCACTGGATTAAATAAAAATATATCCACATCCAAATACTTTAAATATTACATAATTGTATCGATTTCCAATCCCTAAACGAGTAAGTTAAATATTAAATAATCGTGCCTACATGTAATCTCTAATCAAGTAAGCGAATCTAAAACTATATTTATGCTTATTTAATTGGATTTAAAAATAGACCTAATAAATTTCCAGACCTACTTATAGTTCATGTCCCTTTATAAAACGGGAGATCGAACCTCAAATTCAGAAGTATGGTTAGCACTTTGACATCAATCTAGTTGAGAATTCTTTACTCTCCATTTTGTTGCTACCATCTCTTTACTTCCAGCATCAGCATTTTCTACTAAAGCACAAGTATGAAGTTGAAGTACCCATTCAAAGTAGACAGGAAATTAGTCCAAAAAGGCAACATAGAGAGCTGGCACACAAGAAGATGAACATTGAACCATGAAGCAAAGATACAACACTACAAAAACTGAAAACTCCACTTTCATGATCATTGCATCTGATCCATACAAACACATATAAAGCTACTAGCTCATGAGAAATCTTTCAATCTACAAAAAGTATTTTACATCAACGGCGTTAAAAAATCAAAATAAAACAATAAAAATTTTAAAACTTTTAGGACTATCCAATAAATTGTGCTACAATTCGAAAATTCCCAGTATCAACTAAAAAATTCTAATTTACACACCAGTATAAATCGTTGCAATAGAAAAAAAAATAAGTAGAAAGTAAATTTTCTAGTTAAATTGTGACACACTCACATTTTTTATTTGACCAGGGCCAACAACCAACATTCAAGTGGTAGACTCATGAGTGCATTAGGTGCACTGAAAAACATTGGAAAACTATGAAAATCTCTAAAAATTCTAAAAATTATTCACTTTTTATTTCATTGCATGAATTACAAACTCACAAATTATATTAAATTATCTCACTTTATGTCACTTTAAATGCCCCCCATCATATAACAAGCAGTTAAAAAGCTCAGTAATTTATTAAACTAGACTACTAGAATCCTAAAAAATTATGAAAGAATTCTTTTGAATTAAGAACAAGAAAAAAAAAAAGTCAAATAAGATGGAAAATCAACTACCTGTTAAAAATTTAAATATGCAAGGTGCCATATTATCATGAAGACCTGTAAATAGAAGACGGACTAGAATAAAATTTATAATAATATTTGCTCAGGTTAAGGATCTAGTCATTATCTACGAAACTATAGAATTAAACAAAAATGAAGGCATAAAAACTTAAAATTTTGTTCACATAGCCATAGGATAAGGGGAAGATCAACAAATTGAATAATATGTATTAAAAAAAGGCCTGTTTATGCATATTATTACCACTCTATTCTATATACTTTTGTGCTATTTAATATTGTATATCTATAAGAGGTGACCTTTAGTACTTGAGCAAATTCTGAAGACTAAACGGGCTTCCAACCCGAGAGGGCATAGATGACACGCCCCTTCCATCCTTGCAACATTCAGTGGTTGGACTCATTCACGAAAAAATCCTTATGGTAGCTAGACTTCACCTTAGTTTTTAATTTCTTCATCATCTCTTGGTTCAGTGGAACTTGCCTGAACCCAGCCATTAGAGTCCGAGACTACCACTACTTGTATGTCTCTGGCTTTACAATCCTCTCTAAACCTTCACATGCTACAACATTCAAAATTTCATTTGCCCACATAGCCCTCTCGAACACCAGCCTATCCTGATTTTCACGGGACACATTAGCCTCAAACATATCGAACAATGTGGAGTAGTGGAAGAGAGCCTCGTCGAATCACGAGTCAAACAATGGGGAATTATACGACCCATTACCTATTCCATGTATGAAAATATCCAGACTAGTGCTCTTGATTAAGTTCAAAGCAGCATCCTTTGGACTTGGTTCCATTATCGTGTCATCCAGTTGGTACTTAAACATGTACATGCAGTACACAACAAGCACCTCGCCTTTCTCAATTTTGAGATCCTCCACACTAATGGTTTCCCATTTTTGCGCAATGCCATTGTACTCAAAAGGAACGCCAAACTTCTCACAATAATTTGCCAAGTGACGTCCCGTTTCCTTCAACCTAGCATCTGGCCGGAAACCAGCTTGGGGAAGGTCTATTCCCGTGATGCAAAGCTTGGGAGGTCCACCAGGTCTCCTTGAGAGGTGCTGAATTAGGGGGGGCCATTCGATGCCATACAACATGCCAAAATGAACAATATGAATACAAGTTGCTTTGTTAGCCAGTTCCATAATCATTTGGTTTGCGAAGGAATATGATGTCTCGATGAAAGGGAATGCTGAAATGTACAGCTTGAAAGCTTTCAAAATAGAAGCATCCGAGGCATTTCTGCAATTAAAGGCTTTATGTTCCAGGTTCACAGCGCCAGCTAATCTTGCCTCAAGGCTGTTAGCAAAGTAATGTGCCAACCTTTGGGGTCCATCACCCAAAGGAGAAGAACGCAATCTTATCAGCATTAACAGTTTATTTAATTCTTGTGATCCCGGCTTGCCAGAGATTGTATACATTGCATCAGTAGATTCCTCAAACTGATTGCTTCTCTTTTGCTAGCCCCCTTCCTGGTGTAGGTCAATTCATCATTACACTTTTTTACTGGATCAATTTTCTTTAACTCCCCAATTGCTGCATTTGGCAAGTCAGCATCACAATCATTTTTACCACACAAGGAGAATATCTTATCAAATAGCTTATGTAAAGCAGACTGTTCACCCTCACCATACACTGATGCCAGATGCTTGTTACTTCTTTCTTCTTCTCACTCACTCTCCTCTCGGTGATGACCTTTTTTTCCCCTTGCCAAACTATATGGCAAGTCCACCTCATCTTCTTCCAGGCTCACTTGTGCCTTCAAATTATTTTCCTTTGTGACAGGAGGGAAGCTTGAATCCTCAAGAGGAATGAACTGATTGGAAGGTGAAGGACATGTATTATTCAATTTCTCAAAGAAGGATTTCTCAACAGCACGAAGAGTGGAGTCAAGGACCGTGCAGATCTTATCCTCCAAGTCGTCTTCCATTAATACCTGATTTATGTACCTGAGAATAGCATTAGAAAAGTCATTTTCTTCTGCAGATTCTCCATCCAATCTCTTAAGCAAATCTGTATAGTGGATTACTGGGTCTCCAACAAATGAAGTCAGTGGAAGATCCACGATATCTAAGGAGGTATCCTTGAGTTGAATTCCCTTGATAACATTAGGATCTGAAGCAAACCCGTGATCAAAATCAAGTTGACATCCATTATTGGAATCAGAAAATGGCCACATGAATGAATCCATGAGCACCTTTCTGGCGCAGAAATTGGATTAAAATCCAACTTCAACAACTCGACCTGCAGTCAGTAAGTAATATCCAAATAATAAGAAAAATTCAATAAGCTAGATTAGAACATTTAGATAACTTTTTCAGCAGATGAACTGTGAAATTTTTTTTAGTACACAAGAACCTTGGACAATAGAAAAAAAAAAAGGTATATTATTCACAAAGGAAAAGAAAAAAGGAAAGATTAGATGCGAGTAAGTTCAAGATAAGGATATCAAACACATAGACCTCATCTAAACAGCAAACAGATAAAAACCTAGTTATAGTTCTTAGTATTTGTCAAAATCTTATACATTCATCCCACAAGATGTTTAAATATGTTACTGAAGACGAATGGAGAAATTACATTGAAAAATAGTTAAATTCAATAATTTATAGATGAAATGATTCAAATTTCATCAAATCAATGGCAAGAACAAATAAGAATATATCATACCTCAGTCTTAACTGAAGAAGATTGAGTTTAGGCTGTACAACTTCAGGTAACAAGAATACTCAGTTTTTTGAAGAGGACCAACCATGCCAAGTTTTAGTATTCCTTCAGACATCATATTTTGAACAAATAACACCGAGAACTAGAAAATCAGATTTTCTAGTATCTTGCTCCAAAAGCGATACTATGTATCCTCCCTTTTTAACCGAAAATATATATTTATATATGTGTGTTACTGATATGCCAAATCAGATTTGCCAATAAATTAGGAGATTTGAATAAGTTTTTGTTTTTTTAATTTGAAAGAGTCAAGTATTTTCAATGGTTGCCAGATTTGTCGCATAGTAGTTAGGATAAGTTGTTGCTATTTATTTGCTAGTTGTTACTTGTAATCTCTATTTAAATGATAGAGATAAATGAATAAAATCATCTCAAATTTTACTCAACCAACGTTGATACGTTAGAGGTCTTGGTTTCCTCAATCAAACCAACTTCTTATCTTTTCTTATTTTGTTTAAGCAAAATAGGTTCAAAGAAAAATAAGCAGCAGTACATACCAAAGTGGTATCAGAGCTCAGGAATGGATCAAAGAGTGGAGCAACTTGAGCAAACAGTGCAATCCTTATCTAGCGGACAGAAAGAGCTCATCACTCAACTAAATGACCTCTTTGCTCAACTCACCACATGGATTGACCAACCAGCCAACAAATCGACCAAAGAAGACGATGAGAACTCGGCTACGTTCTCACGCCCCCATGGGCTCCGAAGTCCCGACGGCATCACTGGCAATAATTCTGCTTCTAGCTATGCCCCAAAACTAGTTAAATTGGATTTCCCACACTTCAACGGAAAGGAGGATCCAACCAGTTGGCTGTGTAGAGCAGAGCAATTTTTTCAATTCCATGCGACCCCCAACGGTGAGAAGGTGTCATTGGCCTCCTTTCATTTAGAAGGGGATGCTCAGTTGTGGTATCAATTGTTGAAGAAGGAGGATCAATGCATCACTTGAGATGTGGTGTGGACACCAATAGACGATATGGACGTGTGTATGGACGTCGGGCTAAGGAGGCCCAACCATTATTATTATGGACTCATTATTAGTATTTATTTTAGTTAATTAGGTTTTGTTTTATTTATTATTTTGGATCCATTTGTTTTAGGCTATTTTAGTATTAGGTTTATTTTATTTTAGGCCTTTGTGTTAGGTCCATGATATTTTCTATTTAAATCATAATTAGGGTTAGTTGAACATTGATTGAATGATTAAAGAATTCTGATTACTTTTCTCTCCTACGGCTGCTCTTCTCTCCCCTCATTCTTCTCTTCTTCTTAGACCCTTTCTGTTTTCTACTCAACTCTACATCAACTTTGATATCAGAGCAAAAAATCCTACAAACTTTCTCAACCCTCATCGTTGTTCTGATCTCAAAAAAAAAAAAAAATAGAGAGAGAGAATTTTTTTTTTTTTTGAAAAGATAAGTAGAGAGACAGAACTATTGCTTGCACCTTGTTTGAGTTATCTTATAATCGAAGCAACATCTAGAATTTTACGTGTCTTTACATATAAACAGTTTACGTTTATATTAGTAGTAAGTTGCACGAGTCGTTATTGATATCAACAAGTTTAGTCATAGAATCTTTGTATGCAATTACGTAGTGATCGAACATTGGCATCCTCTAGCACTATGGCAGATGACCAATTGCAAACCCAATTAGCAGCCCTCACTGAAGCCATTCAAAGACTAAACACTAGGATGGACATAATTGAGGAACACACTAGACCTAGGAATCCTGATAGAGACTTAGTGCCACAGCGTAAGAATGACAGGTCACCTGAGCGTAATGATAATAAATTAATGAAACAAGTTAAAGTAGAAGCCCCGACTTTTGACGGTCGCCTAGATCCTTGGGTGTTCACAAAATGGTTGAAAGATATGGACCACTTCTTTGAGTGGTACCAGTTTTCTGAGGAGAGAAAGTGTCGGTTTGCTAAGATGAAACTGATAGGAAGTACCCAATTGTATTGGGAAAGTATTGAAAATTTGCTTACTAGGCGTCATGAGCCCCCGGTTGTAGATTGGGAGGAGATGAAAGTGAGACTTAAGCGCAAGTATTTGCCTTTGTCCTATCATGGTAATTTGCTAGATCATTGGAACGATATCCGACAAGTTAATAGGCCAGTGAAAGAATACATAACCCAATTTGACGAACTCATGATAAGATGTAATGTTCAGGAGGATAAGGTTGTTACTTTGAGTCGGTTTAGACGTGGTCTTAGTTATGAGCTGTGAAGATAGGTTGTCCTTAAGAGGAGTCACCACTTTAGACGAGGCCGACACTCTAGTCCAAAATTACGAACTAGTAGCTAAGCCCCCATTTGCAAAGCACAATGACAGTCACCCCGCTAGTAACCGTCCTTCATCATCAAGCACTACGTCTATTTTGGGACCACCCCCTAGTACCCAGGCTGTGAAATATAATAAGAATAGGAGTAATTTACCTGAGGGTCCTAGAAATAACTCTCGAGTCCAATGTTTTAAGTGCCATGATTTTGGGCACGTATCTGCTAGCTACCTCTCCCGAGCCCTAGTTATTGGGGAGAGCGAGAGAATCGATAGTGATGAGTTAATAGAGGAACAAGTGTATGAACCCAACATAGAGGAATTTGAAGATGTGGATGAAGAGTGTGAGGAAAATTTAGTGGGATGCCTTAGGACTATTTTCCCTAGTGTAGGAGAGAGACAACTTACCTTTAGCAATCCTTGAATGGGTGTAGTTCGGTGTATCCTTACACAAACCCGAGAGACGGAAGATTGGCGTCGTCATGCCATTTTTCACACCTACACTAAGATCAATAATAAGAGTTGTAAAGTCATAGTGGATAGTGGTAGTTGGATCAATGCAGTATCTTCAAGTATAGTTGCTCGTCTAGGACTTCAAACTGTTCCCCACCCTCACCCATATAATGTTTCTTGGGTAGATGCCTGATCCATAATGGTAAAAGAACGTTGTCAGGTACCTATTCAGTTCCTTGATTATAAAGACAAAATTTGGAGTGATGTGATTTCTATGGATGTGGGACATATCATTCTGGGAAGGCCATAGTTGTTTGATTTAGATGTCACTCTCTATGGCCGTTCCAATTCATGCTCCTTTATGTTTAATGGCAAAAAGATTCATCTCAAGCTTATTCCTTTGAAACAGGCTAACCCGAGCAAAAGGAAAGAGGTGATGAGTAGAAAGGGGTTGAGCTTTATTAGTCCTAAAGAACTCATTCGTGATATGGGTGAACACGAATGTATCGTGTTTACCTTGGTAGTTAAGGAAGTTCCTATAGACTCTCCGCAAAAAATATCAGGAGAGGCGAATAAGATACTTGCAGAGTTTCAAGATATTTTCCTTGAGGATCTCCCAAATAGTTTACCCCCATTTCATGATATTCAACACGTAATTGATTTAATCCCAGGAGCTACACTTCCTAACTTGCCAAACTATAGGATGAATCCTAATGAGCATGCTAAATTACAAAAGCAAGTTGATGAACTTCACAAAAAGGGATTTATTAGAGAGAGCACGAGTACCTGTGCTGTTCCAGCCCTCTTAACCCCAAAGAAAGATGGTTCTTGGAGAATGTGTGTAGACAGTAGGGTAATAAACAAGATAACTGTAAAGTATCGTTTTCCTATCCCTCGGCTAGATGATATGTTAGATATGATGGCGGATGCCACAGTATTTTCTAAAATTGATTTGAAGAGTGGGTACTATCAGATTAGAATTCGGCCAGGGGATGAATAGAAAACTACTTTTAAAACTAAAGATGGCCTTTATGAGTGATTAGTCATGCCTGTTGGGCTTTCAAATGCCCCTAGTACCTTCATGAGAGTAATGACTCAAGCACTGAGGCTATTCATAGGAAAGTTCTTGGTGGTTTATTTTGACGATATCCTTATTTATAGTAAAAGTAGGGCTCAACATATGGACCACCTTGTTCAAGTTTGTTCCACTCTTAGGAAAGAAAACCTTTATGCCAATTTGAAGAAGTGTTCATTCTTTACTGATAAGGTTGTCTTCCTAGGATTTGTGGTGTCCTCTGAAGGAATTTCGGCTAACCCCTTGAAAGTTAAAGCAATTCCAAATTGGCCTGAACCTAAAACTATTCATGATGTGCGTAGTTTCCATGGGTTAGCTACTTTTTATCGCCGATTTATCAAAGGATTCAATGCCATTATGGCCCCTATAACTGAATGTATGAAACAAGGAGAGTTTAAGTGGACAAAGAATACTGCAAGGACCTTTGAAAATATCAAGAAAAGAATAACTGAGTCCCCTATATTGTGTCTTCCTGATTTTTCGAAGGTCTTTGAAGTAGAATGTGATGCATCCGGAGTAGGTATTGGAGGAATACTCAGTCAGGAGCGTCACCCTATCGCTTACTTTAGCGAGAAATTGTGTGAGGCTAAACAAAAATATTCCACCTATGACAAGGAATTTTATGTGGTGGTATAAGCCTTACGCTACTGGCACCATTATTTACTCCCGAAAGAGTTTGTCCTTTATTTTGACCACGAAGCCTTGCGTTATTTGAGTTCCCAAAATAAACTTAATCATAGGCATGGTCGTTGGATTGAGCACTTGCAAGTCTATTCGTTTGTCATAAAACATAAGTCAAGAGTTGAGAACAAAATAGCTAATGCCCTTAGTCGTCATGTGTCCTTACTTTCTGTCATGAGCATTAAGGTTATAGGATTCGATAAACTTAAGGATGAGTATGAGTCATGTCCTGACTTTGGAGAAATTTTACAAGAGCTATGGAATGGAAGGTCTGAAGTTTCTGACGAGTTCCTTCTTCATGACGGTTTCTTGTTCAAGGCTAATAAACTTTGCATCCTGAGGACTTCAGTACGGGATTTCCTAGTGTGGAAAATTCATGCTGGAGGACTTTCAGGACATTTTGGACGTGACAAGACCATAGCAGAAGTTGAACGTCAGTTTTATTGGCCGAGTTTGAATAAGGATATTGGTATAATAGTGAGTCAATGTTGTACTTGTCAGTTAGCTAAGCATAGGAAGCAGAATACTGGTTTTTATACCCCCTTCCTATTCCTAGTTGTCCATGGCAAGATGTTAGTATGGACTTTGTTTTAGGTCTTTCACGCACACCTAAGAAACATGATTCTATTCTTGTGGTGGTAGATCGTTTTTCTAAAATGGCTCACTTTATTCCCTATAGTAAAAAATCCGATGCTTCTAGAGTTGCCAACTTATACTTCTCTGAGATAGTCAAATTGTATGGTCTACCTAAAATCATAGTGACTGATAGGAATGTTCGTTTCACTAGCTATTTTTGGAAAACGCTTTGGCATCTAGTTGGTACAAAACTCAAATTTTCCGCAACATATTACCCTCAAACTGATGGCCAAACAGAAGTTGTTAACCGTAGCTTAGGGAATCTTTTGAGGTGCTTTGTTAAAGATCATCATAGGAATTGGGACTTAATCCTTCCTATGGCTCAGTTTGCCTACAATAATTCCGTGAATAGGTCAACAGGAATGAGCCCTTTTGAAGTTGTGCATGGTTATAAACCCAGGAAGCCTTTAGACTTAGTTCTCATGTCTCCATTTGCTAGAGTATCTGAGTCGGCTAATGCGTTTGTGCAACATATTCGAGACTTACATGTTGATATCATCAATAAGCGATTAGAGTCAATTAATGCGACATATAAACTTAAAGCTGATTTACATAAAAGACATGTTGCTTTTAATGTTGGTGATTATGTGATGATTAGAATAAGGCCGGAACGTTTTCCTCCTGGATCCGTTTCGAAATTGCAAGCTCATAGTACTGGTCCTTTTAAAATTTTAAAACGGGTTGGATCAAACGTATATGTCATTGATATTCCATCACACTTTGATTTTAGCCCCATTTTTAACGTTGAGGACCTTATTGCCTACAAAGGACATATTCAACCCCCTGATGAACCATTTGATGCCCCATCTGTTGACTATTACCCAGACTTACTACCTACTACTTCATCACTATCACCAGTCCCTGCACACAATGATAAAATTGATATTATTTTAGATGAGCAGGTTGATCTCAACAAGGATGGCGTGGTTCAAAGGTTCCTAGTTCGTTGGGTTGGTCGTCCTGATTCTGATTGCACTTCTTTCCACCCCAGGAGAGTTGGTGTGGACACCAATAGACGATATGGACGTGTGTATGGACGTCGGGCTAAGGAGGCCCAACCATTATGATTATGGACTGATTATTAATGTTTATTTTAGTTAATTAGGTTTTGTTTTATTTATTATTTTGGATCCATTTGTTTTGGGCTATTTTAGTATTAGGTTTATTTTATTTTAGGCCTTTGTGTTAGGCCCATGATATTTTCTATTTAAACCCTAATTAGGATTAGTTGAACATTGATTGAATGATTGAAGAATTCTGATTACTTTTCTCTCCTACGGCTGCTCTTCTCTCCCCTCATTCTTCTCTTCTTCTTGTTCTTCTTTGACCCTTTCTTTTTTCTACTCAACCCTACATCAGGATGGCTTCAAGGATGGACTACACTCCTGGTATGGGCCTAATAAAATTTTCGATTTTTTTGGTGAACTCACAAAATTGCAGCAAAATGGGTCTGTCCAAGATTATCAGACCCAATTTGAGAAGCTTTTGGCAAAGGTCAGTCATCTAGCATAGGCAAGGCAAGTCAATTGTTTTATCAGTGGGCTTAAGGATTCAATTCGAGCAGATGTCCAAGCTGGTCAACCCACAACCCTATCCTCTGCAATTGGACTAGCTCGGTTATATGAAGCTCGGAATATGACACAAAGGAGGACAATAGCATCTGCGGGTAAGGCGTCAGTCCCAAATCCAGCCTCTTTTCCAACCACTCGAGTATCAGCCAACAATAATATAAAGAGGATGAACTAGGAAGAGCTGAATGAGCGGAAGCAATTGGGACGTAGTTTCAAGTGCAATGAACGATTCTTACCAGGGCATAGATGCAAGAAATTATTTTCGATCCAAGTTGTCCTCAACAATAGTGACGATGATGTCGAGATGGAGATTGCAGAAGACCAAGACGCGGAGATGCTGGCAATTTCCCTTCATGTTATCTCGGGTATGGAGGCACCGGAAACTATGAGAATCAAAGGAAAGCTGGGTCACCAGATTGCTACTGTCCTTGTAGACTCTGGAAGCAATCACAATTTCGTCAACAAGCAATTCGCTAAAAAGGCTAGGTTACAAGCAATAAAAGGAGGCAAACTCAAAGTAATTGTGGCTTCAGGAGAGAAATTAGCTAGTTTAGGAAAATGTAATCACACCTTAATAAAGATTCAGGGAATTCCATTATTTGTTGATTTGTATATACTTCCTTTAAAAGGATATGATATTGTTTTGGGTACTCAGTGGTTACGCACTCTAGGTACGACCAGCTAGGATTTCTCGAAGCTGTTAATGCAATTTTTGGTGGATGGAAAAGAGGTGACATTACAAGGATCCACTATTCCTGAGGACAGAATCGTGGGCAACTTCCAGATTGAACGAGTGGCGAAGAAAAAGAAGATGGGAATTCTGTTGCAGCTTCTGGGTAGTCCAACCCAACCAACAGTGGAACCATCCTTACACCCTCAACTTCAACAAGTTCTGGAGAAATTCAAAGAGGTATTCGCCAAACCATCAGGACTTCCACCTAAACGCTTGCATGACCACAAAATTCCTTTGAGAAGTGAAGATGAAGAACCAGTGTCGGTTAAGCCTTATCGATATCCTCATTTCCAGAAAGCAGAAATAGAGAAGATCATGGCAGAATTATTACAATCAGGAGTCATTCGGCCAAGCAATAGCCCTTATTCATCACCAGTGATCTTGGTTAAGAAGCAGGACGGATCATGGAGGATGTGCGTGGATTATCGAGCATTAAACAAGATAACAATCAAGGATAAGTTCCCGATTCCATTGATTGACGAATTGCTAGATGAGTTGTAAGGAGCAAAATATTTTTCCAAGCTGGACTTGTGGTCCGATTATCACCAAATCAGGGTCCATCCACAAGACATTGAGAAGACAGCATTCCATACTCACGAAGGTCATTACAAGTTTTTGGTAATGCCGTTCGGCCTTACTAATGCTCCTTCAACCTTCCAATCTCTCATGAATGAGGTATTCAAGAAGTATTTAAGAAAATTTATTCTTGTATTTTTTTATGATATCCTCGTTTATAGCAAATCTTGGGCTGATCATATGAAGCATTTAGAGTGTGTCTTTTCTATTTTGCAAGCACAAAAATTGTTTGTCAAAATAGAAAAATGCCAAATCGGCCAAAGGGAAGTTAAGTACCTTGGTCATGTGATTTCTAATGAAGGGGTTGCTGTAGATCCTGACAAAATTGTAGCTATCAAGAGTTGGCCAAAACCAAACTCTCCAAAAGCTCTAAGAGGATTTCTGGTCTTGTGCGGGTATTATCGAAAATTCATTCAGAATTTCGGTAAAATAGCTAAGCCACTGACAAAAATGTTAGGGAAGGAAGCTTACAAGTGGTCTCCAATGGCAGAAGAGGCATTTGCACGGTTAAAAGAAGAGATGACCCGTGCCCCAGTCCTAGCCTTACCGGACTTCACCAAAAGCTTTATCATCGAGTGTGATGCTTCAGGATCTGGCATTGGAGCAGTATTAATGCAAGATAGACCAATTGCATTTTTCAATTATGCTCTACGAGGAAGACACCTCCTTCTGTCCACTTATGAGAAGGAAATTTTAGCTTTAATTCTAGCAGTCCAAAAATGGAGACCATACCTTCTTGGCCGACAATTTATAGTGAGAACAGATCACCAAAGTTTGAAGCACCTTTGGTCTCAATGAATCATTACCGTGGCACAACAAATATGGTTGTTTAAGTTGATGGGGTTTGACTTTATTATTGAGTACAAGAAGGGTAGAGAAAATGTAGTCACCGACGCTTCATCTAGAAAAGAAGAAAAAGGAGATAAGGAAGCTGAGATATTTGTCGTTTCTCAACCAATTCCAGATTGGATAGAGGCTATTAAGGAGGAAACAAGTTCAAATCCTTCGTTGTAGTGGCTGGTAAATGAGGTGCTTAATGGAGAAGCTTTAGGGCCTTGGAGATTTCAAGATGGTGTTCTCTTTTTCAAGGAGCAAATTTTCTTATCCGAAGAATCCAACTTAATCAAGGACATTATTTCTCAGTTCCATAATAGCACTCATGAAGGTTTCCACAAAACTTTCCATCGCATTCAGTCTAATTTTTACTGGAAGGGCATGAGGAACAAAATTCTAGAATTCATTCGGGAATGTGATGTATGTCAAAGGCACAAGAGCGAACTCACCCCTCCAGCTAGTCTTCTCCAACCACTACCTATTCCGAGTAGAATTTGGGAAGACATTTCAATGGATTTTATCGAAGGCCTTCCAAATTCTAGAGGTAAGACTACTATATTTGTGGTTGTCGATTGGCTGTCGAAATATGCCTATTTTATTGCCCTTTCACATCCATATTCTGCTATTAGTATTGCTCAAGTTTTCTTTGATAATATTTTTTGGTTACATGGGCTACCTAAATCAATTGTTTGTGATAGAGATCCCACGTTTACTAGCATGTTTTGGAAGGAGCTTTTTAGGTTGAATGGAACTGAATTTAATTTTAGTTCCTCATACCATCCACAAACCGATGGTCAGACAAAAGTGGTAAATAGAACTATTGAAATGTATTTGAGGTGCTTTACTAGTTCTCAACCTAAAATGCGGGTCAAGTGGCTAACCTGGGCAGAATACTGTTCTAATACTAGTTTTCACTCAACAATTGGGAGGACACCCTTTGAGGTAGTATATGGAAGGCCACCACCTACTTTGCTAGCCTATATTCCGGGAACTGCTAAGTTGGCAATTGTGGAGAAAGAATTAATGGAAAGAGATGCAATATTGAAGGCAACCAGAGAAAAGATGAAGCAAGCACAAAATAGAATGAAACAAGTGTATGATGGGAAGCATCAGGAAAGAGTAGTTAAGGTTGGTGATATGGTCTATTTGAAGTTGCAGCCCTATCGGCAACTATCTCTTTCAAGGCGCCAGAATTTGAAGCACTCAGCTAAGTACTATGGTCCCTTTAAGGTCTTACGGAAGATTGGGGAAGTTGCTTATCAGTTAGAATTGCCCGAGGGTTCACACATACACCCGGTATTTCATGTATCTCTACTTAAGAAGCATATTGGAGCCAAGGTGGTTGTTCAGTCAGAATTACCAATTATGCATGCAACCAGTGAAGATTTGATTCCTAAGCCACTTGCAATCTTGGATAGTCGAACAAGGAAAAGGAAAAGAGAAGTTCTAATCCACTGGCAAGGACTAGCTCAGGTAGAGGCTGCTTGGGAAGAGTTGGACTACATCAACGAGCAATTTCCAAAAGCTGCTCTTGAGGAGAAGAGCAAATTTTAAGAGGGAGGGAATGATATATGCCAAATCAGATTTGCCAATAAATTAGGAGATTTGAATAAGTTTTTGTTTTTTTAATTTGAAAGAGTCAAGTATTTTCAATGGTTGCCAGATTTGTCGCATAGTAGTTAGGATAAGTTGTTGCTATTTGTTAGGAGAAGTTGTTGCTATTTATTTGCTAGTTGTTACTTGTAATCTCTATTTAAAAGATAGAGATAAATGAATAAAATCATCTCAAATTTTACTCAACCAATACGTTAGAGGTCCTGGTTTCCTCAATCAAACCAACTTCTTATCTTTCCTTATTTTGTTTAAGCAAAATAGGTTCAAAGAAAACTAAGCAACAGTACATACCAGTTACTCACAAATGGCCAACGTTGCACACTTGCATTTTCTCTGTCCATGGTCAACAAACCAACATCAGCATCTGCAGAAAAAAAGATGAAAGGGTCATTTTGAATCAAAAACAAGAACCAAAGTCAAAAAAAGCGTCTTCCAAAGAAAAACATATAAATAATCTGGGCATGGACAAAGCTATTGAAAGGGAGGGTGCCATGACGCTCCTGAGTTTTGGAAAACGTCGCGTGTACATGTAAATTTTTTATTTATAAAAAATGTTATAGATAGTTCGGCCCTTAAAATTTAAAAAAAATAATAATTAATCTTGGACAAGCAAACACCACCCCTGCATTAAAATTTTTGGGTTAAAAAAATTTATACTATAAAACTGCCTCTCTAAAATTTAATTATTTTTTTAATTGTTATATATAATTTAAAATTAAAAAACTCAATTGACTGTATCATATATACATATATATCAATTAATTTTTGATTTACTAAATATAATTTATTATATTAATTACAATTTTTTCTTAGCCCTCTAACTCAAAATCCTAACTTGGTCCTAAATCTAGGAATTTTAACTCAACAAGTTTCAAAGAAAACAAAGTCATAAATTAAAATAATTTGGATGAGCTTTCAAACAATAGTCTATGGCCAGTGAAAGATTTGGAGTCCTAGCCATTAGCATAGAGGCATTGGGTTTAAGCAATATAAAAAGATTGGAAGGGGGGGAAGATGAGAGATTACTAGGCTGAGATGGGCACTGACCGGAGCTGAGAAAGCGGATGCAACAGTTGGTGGCTGGCGGTAGGTTGCCGAAATCCTGTTTTAGGGTCCGCTGGCGGCTGACCGGAGCTGTATATGAGCATGTTATGACTTACGAGCGGGACTTCAACCGTTTGGAAGCCCTAAAATCATATCAAAAATCTCACTAAATCTCCATAAACCTATAAATTTTCACCCACAATTAACGAGGCTTCGTTTTATACTCATTTTTTGTGATAATGGGTAAAAAATGATAAATTTAATTATATTTATATTTCAATGGAGATTGGTATACGTTTGATGGGAGTGGTAAAATCAACCCAAATCTATCAACCTGCCCAATTAAACCCATAATAAATGAGTTTGAGTCCTATTATTTTATTAATTGGGTTGTAATTAGGTAGCTTATAAAATATTCATTTATAAACAGGTGCAATTAGGTTATGAAATGTGACCCATTAAAACACCTATTTAAATTAAAAAACTAGTTTAATTCCCTTCTTTACACTGTTCTCTCTCACTCCTCTCTCTCTCCAGAGAGAAAGAGTACACACACATAAAAACACGCACGCACGTGCGCGCGCCCCCACAAGCGTGCACCCACATACACACCCACACACGTGCGCGTGTGCACAAGTACAGGCGCACACACACACGCAAATACACCTACACATATGCGCACGCGCGTGCACACACCCACACACTCGCGCACGCGCGCGCACACACACCCATAGAGAAAGAGTTGTTGATTTAAAATTAAATAAAAAATAAATCGATTTGTACAAATTCGAAATTAAATGAAAATTGTAAATATAATATATAATATTATATAATATGTATAATATTATACTAATTAAAATAAATATTGATGTATTTATATATATACACATTAATTGAAATAAATTTTTAATTTTTTTTTAAAAAGTAAGTTAGGTCATAAGTAAATGGGTTGTGATACGGGTTCATAGGTTTGTAATAACCCGTATTTAACCCGCCCATATCTAACTCGTCTTTTAAATGTGTGAGTTTGAATTGCACCTATTTAACCTCCAACCCATTTAAACCCATTATTAACCCGCCCAACCTGCCCATTTTGCCACCACTACATTTGGACAAAAAATTTGTTAAAAAATATAAACATATTAAATTATGAATTATGTATTAAATATCTTTAAAAATAAAAAGAAATATTTAATTTTAATATAAAATAGATACAAAAAAATATTTTGTGTATATCAAATTTTGCAAATTTTTTTTAACTAATTTTGAACACTTGAAATTTGATTATGTTTAATAGATTTCATCCATTTTACATTTTAAGGGTAAAGTACAAATATTACCTATATAGTTTATCATCGATATCACTTTAGTCCCACACATTTGAATTGCAACAGTCAAATCTTTATACTTTCGGTCAAGTATTAATTCAATTCTTCCATTAATTGACAATTAGAAACAGTTGTTTGACTGACGATAAAAAAGTAATTTCATTTATAGTTTACCTTTAGTGTTACTTTAGTCTCTCACGTTTCAATTATAACAATCGAATTCATACACTTTCAGTGTATATTTGAAATATATTTTATTAAATTATTTTTAATAAATAATATAATTTAAAATATATTTTATTAATTATAAGTAATAATAAATATATTTTATTAATAATAAATAAGTAATTTCATTTATAGTTTACCTTTAGTGTTACTTTAATCCCTCACGTTTCAATTATAACAATCAAATTCATACACTTTCAGTGTATATTTGAAATATATTTTATTAAATTATTTTTAATAAATAATATAATTTGAAATATATTTTATTAATTATAGAACATATTTTAATTTGAAATATATCTTATCAAATTATTTTTAATCAATAATATATTTAAAATATATTTAATATATTTTATTTTTATTGAATTAAATTATTTTTCATAAATAATATGGTTAAATTAATAATATAATTAAAATAATATTTAATTTAGTTTAATTAATATGAAATATATTTTTATTATATTCAATTAATTTTCTAAAAAATTAATAAAATTAAAAATTTTATTAAAGGGTGATTCGATAGTTTCACTAATAGTTGTTATAATTAATAAATAGAATTAAAAGGGGTACACATATATGAATATATACTCCCAAATTGAATATATATACAAAATTGTATATAGAGAGAAAAATACAAAGATAGAAAATTTAGAAAATAGTAATTCCAAGGCCGTTTGATGACATTACTATTTTTTATTTTGTTTAACTTTTTATTTTCTAGTTTTATTTTCTGTTATCGTTTTTTTAAAATAAAAATTGAAACTGTGTTTACAGATGTAATTTTATTTACTTAAATTATTTTTAATAAAATATTTAATTTATTATTTTTTAAAAATTATTCAAATTTAATAAAACATATTAATTAAACTATATTAAACATTATTTTAATTATATTATTAATGTAATCATATTATTTATGAAAAATAATTTAATTCAATGAAAAAGAAAATATATTAAATATAATTCAAATATTTTATTTATTAAAAATAATTTAATAAGATTTATTTCAAATTAAAATATTTATATAATTTAATAAAATATATTTCAAATATATATAGAAAGTGTAGGGATTTAATTGTTACAATTTAAATGTGAGGGATTAAAATGACACTACGAGTAAACTATAAAAGAAATTAATTTTTTATCCTTAGTCTAGTGATTGTATCTAACGTTCAACTAACGGAAGAACCAAATTAACATTTGACCAAAAGTGTAGAGATTTAACTGTTGCAATTGAAACGTGTGGGACAAAAGTAACACTGAGGATAAACTGTAGGAGAGATTTTTGTACTTTACACACATTTTAATCTAAATTACAAGAATGTTATACAAATCTAAAGAGGAGCGATTTGCACCCAAAATTTTAAAAATTTTTAGAGATCTGTAATTTTAGGAGAAGTTTGGAGTTCTAAAAAAGTTAAAAAAAATCAAAGTTAGTGTTAAATTGATGTAAAAATAACATGTGATAAAATTTGATTAGAAAAAATTAAAAGTTTTTAGAGTTTTTTTAAAAGAATTTAGAACCCAATACTAGGCCTAGTAAAAGTTTTAAATACTACTTAAGATTCATCGTCAAATTTTTTTCGAAAACTTCTAAGAGTCTATCCATAATTTTTCAATCTTAGGAGCTTTTGGCTCATTAAAAAAAAATTAATAATTTTTATCAATTTTCTATTCCAAATACAAAATTATCTTTTACTAAATTTTTAAAATTTTCTTCAATGTTTTTAAATTTTTACTAATTTTTTTCAAATTTTATAAATTTTTACCAAACACATAATTAAGTACTAAAATGTCTCATGTTGATACAAAGTATTCTTTTTGAAAATTTTTTATGGTGGCAAACGGCCCCTTCCTCTCCAAACATCAAACTTTAAATTCAACTTTAAATTTGTCCCTGCTTTTAACCTTTAAAAAAAATATATGAACGAAAGTATTTTTGGCAGGGCAAGTTGTCCCAAGGTGCGTAGTGACAAATTCACACTCATATCATCACTGGGATTCGAACCCAAAAAGTCCTCCATCCTATTTTGTACGTTGTTGCAATAAAACAAGCAAAATAAATCAATCCTTTGATTATAGTGTGTGAAATTCTTAATAGTCACAGTAAAATCTAGTAGATCAAAGCTGAGATTTGGTAATCTTTGACATTCTCCAATTCTGAATTTTTCTTAATTATTTATCAAGTTTCAATAGTCACAGTAAAATATATTAAGATAGTGATAATTGTTTGGTAGAGATTTCAAGAAGCCTACTCTGGCTCCCAACAAGAGAGAGCAAAGATGACTTGTCCCTTTCAACCCCGCGACATCCACCAGTTGACCTCACCCACAAAAAAATCCTTGTGGTAGCTTAAACTCACCTTCACTTTCAATTTGTTCACAAGCTCTCGGTTCAGCAGAACTCGCCTGAACCTAGTTCTCAGCATTTGAATCTGTCACTGTTTGTACATCTTCGACCTCAAAATCTTCTCCAATCTCTCACACGCAACCACAATCAAAATCTCACGCCCCCACATGTCCCTCTCAAGCATCAGTCTTTCCAGATTTTCACGGGCCGCATTAGCCTCAGACATTTCGAACAACGCCAAGAAGTGGAAGAGAGCCTACCAGAACCGCGAGGTGAAAAAGGGGGAATTATAAGTCCCATTAACGACTCCATGTATAAAAATGTCTGGACTGAAACTCTTGATTAAGTTCAGAACAGCATCCCGCGGACTCTCTTCCATTAGGCGACGAGAGCCTCGTCTTTCTCGATTTTGAGATCCTTAACACCAACAGTTTTCCATTTCTGGGCGATGCCATTGTAATTGAATGGCACGCCGAACCTCTCGCTGTGATTCGCCAAGTGGCATCCTATCTCGTTCACCCTCGCGGCCGGCCGGCAACCGGCCGGGTGAAAGTCTATTCTCGTGATGCGAAGCTTGGGAGGTCCGCCGGGTCTTTCTGACAGAGCCTGGATAAGAGGGGGCCATTCAATGCCGTACACAATACCAAAATGGATGATCTGAAGACTAGTTGATTTCTCAGCCAGTTCCAAGATCATTTTGGTTGCAAAGAAATAGTCTGCCCCCAAGAGAGGGAATACTGAAATGTAGAGCTTGTAAGATTTCAAGACAACAGCATCCGGTGTAGTTATGGCGATAAGGGCTACGTGTTCCGATTGCACGTTCCCAGCATCGACTAAACGTGCCTCGAGGCCGTTAGCGAAGTAGTGCGCCAACCTCTGGGCTCCACCCCCGAAAGGGGAAGATCGCAATCTGATCTGCTTCAGCAGTTCGAACTAGGAGACTCCTCAGATCAACTGCCTCCCTTTTGCTAATCCTTTTTCTAGCGTAGACCATTTCACCAACTAGCTCATGATGATTTTGCTGCTGCGAGTACTCCCCATTTAAGGCAGAATCTTCGTTTTTCTGCAAAGGGACAATACCTCGTTGAATATCTCGTGTAGAACAGATTGTTCACGGGAGATCGCTAAATGCTTGTTACCTCTCCCTTCTTCCAACTCATTCTCCCCTCGGTGAGGACCTTTTCTTCTTCCCCTCGGCAGGCAATCTTCCAAGTCCTTCCCATCATCCTTTTCCTTTAAACTACTGTTCTCACGATCAAAAGTTCCACTATTTCCACTTGCTAGGACCTTCTGAGTTTCCTCTATCCCCCAATTGAATCCGGCGTTGGGATTGATACTATTACTGTCATCCAAGCTGCTGCTTGCGTCCTCGTGAGGCGGGCGACTGATTGGGCGATGAACGATGAGTCTTATTAAGTATTTCATAGAAGGATTTCTCAGCGGCGTGAAGAGTAGAGTCCGGTATTGTGGAGGACTTGTCCTGATCCAAGTCATCTTCCATTAATACCTGATTTATGTGCCTGAGAACAGCGTTAGTAAAGTCACTTTCTTCCGAAGAATCACCATCGAATCCCTTGGAAAAATCTGGACAGCAATTGACAGGTTCCGGAACAAATTGAGTCAGCGCAAGATGCAAAACATCACAACCTAGGTGAGTATCTGAATAAACTGAGACAGACTCTTGATGGAATTCACTTCCGTTCTTGGAACCAGAAAATGGCCACACAGATGAATTCATGATAGCCTTTCAAGAAGAGAAATTGGATGAAAATCCAACTTCAATTGAACGCCACCTGTCGTAGCAAAGTAATTAATATCCAAATAATAAGCAAATTTCAACAACTAGGCCTAGTGTTGATAGAATTACATGAGAATTACATGAGAATCCACTTTCATGTGTATATATATATACATATATCTATATTGATAAAATTAAAGAACACAGAGAAATTATTTATCTTCTTTCTTTGTAACTTCCTTTTGATTGGCAATTACGTAAAAGAAATATCAGTTTTTGAGAGTGAGAATATATAATTTGTGAGAGAAAAAAAATGGAGACAATGAGAGAGAGAAAATATTATGTAAAAAGTTATTTAAAATTTTTAAACACCATTGAATGGTCAATAATAATAATAATAATAGTTAGATTTAGAACACTTCAAATCCTACTGTGTATTTTATTCGTTAAATTAGTTCAGTTAAATCTAATGACTTAACCTTCACATTTAAAATAATTATTTTTTTATTTTAATCTGAAAATCAATTACTGTATAAATTAATAAAAAAATAAATAAATCTCACCTATATTTTCATGACAAAATTCATCCTTAAACAAATAAATAATAAATAAATTCAACATTCCTCCCCCCACAATTGTATTGAGTGTGTGTTTTTTATTTTTCATTTATGTCATAAAATTTATAACATCTATAAAAACTTTATATTAATATTATATAAAATTTATGATATTTAACATCATAAAATTATGTTGTCTAATTGGGTCTTCATTGGACTAAATAAAAATATAACCACATCCGAATACTTTAAATATTACATAATTGTGTTTGTGTCCAATCCCTAATCGAATAAGTTAAATATTAAATAATCGCGCCTACGTTCGATCCCTAATCGAGTAAGTGAATCTAAAACTATATTTATGTTCGTTTAATTGGATTCAAATTTAGACCCAATAAATTTTCAAACCTGCTTATTGTTCATGCCCCTTTATAAAACAGGGGATCGAACCTCAAATTCAGAAGTATCGTTAGCACTTCGGCACCAATCTAGTCAAGAATTCTTCACTCTCCATTTTGTTGCTGCCAGCTCTTTACTTCCAGTATCAGCATTTTCTACTAAAGCACAAGTTTGAAGTTGAAGTACCCATTCAAAGTAAACATGAAATTAGTCCAAAAAGGCAACATAGAGAGCTGGCACACAAGAAGATGAACATTGAACCATGAAGCAAAGATACAACACTACAAAATTTGGAAACTCCACTTTCATGATCATTACATCTGATCCATACAAACACATATAATAGCTACTAGCTCATGAGAAATCTTTCAATCTGCAAGAAGTATTTTACATCAATAGCTTTAAAAAATCAAAATAAAACAATAAAAATTTTAAAAACTCTAGACTATCCAATAAATTGGGATACAATTCGAAAATTCCCAGTATCAACTAAAAAATTCTAATTTACACACCAGTATAAATCGTTGCAATAAAAAAACAAAACGTAGAAAATAAATTTTCTTGTTAAATTGTGTCAAACACACTTATATTTTTTCTTTATCCAGGGCCAACAGCCAACATTCAAGCGGTAGACTCATATGAGTGCATTAGGCGCGCAGAAAAGCATTGGAAAACAATGAAAATCTTTATAAACTCTAAAAATTATTTACTTTTTATCTCACTGCACGAATTACAAACTTGCAAATCATATTTAATTATCTCACTTTATGTCACTCTAAATGGCCCCCCATCATATAACAGGCAGTTAAGAAACTCAGTAATTTAATAAACCAGACTACCAGAATCTGTAAAAATTATGAAAGAATTCTTTTGAATTAAGAACAAGGGAAAAAAAAGTCCAATAAGATGGAAAATCAACTACCGACTAAAAATTTAAATATGCAAGGTGCCATATTAACATGAAAACATGTAAATAGGAGACAGACTAGAATGAAATTTATAGCGTACATTTGCTTAGGTTGGGATCTAGTCATTATCTATGAAACTATAGAAATAAACAAAAATGAAGAGATAAAAACTTAAAATTTTGTTTAGATAGCCACAAGATGAGGGGAAGATCACCAAATTGAATAATATATATTAGAAAAGGTCAAGATCACCAAATTGAATAATATATATTAGAAAAGGTCAGTTTATGCATATTGTTACCACTCTGTTCTATCTATTTTTGTGCTATTAAACATTGTATATTTATAAGGGGTGACAATTAGTACTTAAGCAAATTCTGAAGACTAAACGGGCTTCCAACCCGAGATGGCAAAGATAACACGCCCCTTCCATCCTTGCAACATCCAGTGGTTGGACTCATCCACGAAAAAATCCTTGTGGTAGCTAGCCTTCACCTTAGCTTTTAGTTTCTTCATCATCTCCTGGTTCAGTGGAACCTGCCTAAACCCAGCCCTTAGAGTTCGAAACTGCCACTGCTTGTATGTCTCTGGCCTTGCAATCCTCTCTAAACCTTCACATGCTATGACATCCAAGATTTGTTCTGCCCATATATCCCTCTCGATCACTAGCCTATCCTGATTTTCACGGGGCACATTAGCCTCTAACATATTGAACATTGTGGAGAAGAAGAAGAGAGCCTTGCGGAACCGCGAGGCAAAAAATGGGGAATTATACGTCCCGTTACCTATTCCATGTATGAAAATATCTGGACTAGTGCTCTTGATTAAGTTCAAGACAACATCCCTTGGACTTGGTTCCATTATTGTGTCATCAGGTTGGTACATAGACATGGAAATGAACATAACAAGCACCTCGCCTTTCTCAATTTTGAGATCCTCCACACTAACAGTTTCCCATTTTTGTGCAATGCCATTGTACTCAAATGGAACGCCAAACTTCTCACAATAATTTGCGAAGTAACGTCCTGTTTCCTTCAACCTAGCATCTGGCCGGAAACCAGCTTGGGGAAGGTCTATTCCCGTGATGCGAAGCTTGGGAGGTCCCCCAGGTCTCGTCCAGAGGTGCTGAATGAGGGGGGGCCATTCGATGCCATACACGATGCCAAAATGAACAATATGAATACAAGTTGCTTTGTCAGCCAGTTCCATAATCATTTGGTTTGCGAAGGAGTATGATGTCTCAGCGAAAGGGAATACTGAAATGTGCAGCTTGTGAGCTTTCAAAATAGCAGCATCTAAGGTATTTCTGCAAGCAAAGGTTTTACGTTCCGGGTTCCCAGCGCCAGCTAATCTTGCCTCAAGACCGTTAGCAAAGTAGTGCGCCAACCTTTGGGGTCCATCACCCAAAGGAGAAGAGCGCAATCTTATCTGCATTAACAGTTTATTTGTCCTCCTATGATCCTGGCTTGCCACAGATTGCATACATTGCAATAGTAGATTCCTCAAACTGATTGCTTCTTTTTTGCTAGCCCCCTTCCTGGTGTAGGTCAATTTATCATTACACTTTTTAACTGGATTGTTTTGCTTTGACTCCCCAATTGCTGCATTTGGCAAGTCAGCATCACCATCATTTTTACCACACAATGAGACTATCTTATCAAATAGCTCGTGTAAAACAGACTGTTCATCTTCACCATACACTGATGACAGATGCTTATTACTTCTTTCTTCTAACCCACTCCCCTCTCGGTGATGACTTTTTCTTCGCCTCACCAAACTATATGGCATGTCCCCCTCATCTTCTTCCAGGCTCACTTGTGCATTGAAATTATTTTCCTTTGCCACAGGAGGGATGCTTGAATCCTCAAGAGGAATGAACTGATTGGAAGGTGAAGGACATGTATTATTCAATATCTCAAAAAGAGATTTCTCAGCAGCATGAAGAGTGGAGTCATGGACCGTGCAGGTCTTATCCTCCAAGTCATCTTCCATTAGTACCTGATTTATGTACCTGAGAATAGCATTAGAAAAGTCATTTTCTGCTGCAGATTCTCCATCCAATCTCTTGGGCAAATCTGTAATGTGGATTACTGGGTCTGCAACAAATGAAGTCAATGGAAGATCCACAATATCTAAGGAGGCATCCTTGAGTTGAATTCCCTTGACAACGTTAGGATCCGAAGCACACCCGTGATCAAAATCAAATTCACATCCATTATTGGAATCAGAAAATGGCCACATGAATGAATCCACAAGCACTTTTCTGGCGTAGAAATTGGATTAAAATCCAACCTCAACAACTCAACCTGTAGTCAGTAAGTAATATCCAAATAATAAGAAAATTTCAATAAGCTATGTTACAACATTTAGGTAACTGTTTCAGCAGATGAATTGTCAAATTTTTTTAGTACCACAAGAACCCTGGTTAACAGAGGAAAAAAAAAAGGAATGTTATTCACAAAGGGAAAGAGAAAAGGAAAGATAGATGCGAGTAAGTTCAAGATAAGGGCATCAAACACATAAACGTTATCTAAACAGCAAACAGATAAAAACCTAGTTATATTTCTTAGTATTTATCAAAATCATCCCACGACGAGGATATTTAAATATGTTACTGAAGACGAATGAAGAAACTATATTAGAAAACAGTTAAATTCAAGAATTTATAGATGAAACGATTCAAATTTCATCAAATTCAATAGCAAGAACAAATAAGAATATATCATACCTCAGACTAATTGAAGAAGAGAGTTTAGGCTGTACAGCTTCAGGTAACAAGAATGCTCAGTTTTTTGAAGAGGACCAACCCTACCAAATTTTAGTAATCCTTCAGGCATCATATTTTGAACAAATAACACCGAGAACTAGAAAATCAGATTTTCTAGTATCTTGCTCCAAAAGCAATACTACCTTTATAACAGAAAATATATATTTATCCTACTTTTTTAACAGAAAATATATATTTATCCTACCTTTTTAACCGAAAATATATATTATATATGTGTGTGACTCACAAATGGCCAACAAACCAACATCAGCATCTGCAGAAAAAAGATGAAAAGGTCATTTTGAATCAAAAACTAGAACCAAAGTCAAATAAAGCATGTTCAAAGAAAAACATATAAATAATCTGGGCATGGACAAAGCTATTGAAAGAGCTAAGGTGCCGTAACACTTCTCTGAGTTTTAGAAAATGTCATATGTATGTATAAATTTTGATTTAAAAAAAAAAAAGGTTATACAAAGTTCAGCCCCTTAAAATTAAAAAAAAAAATGATTGATCTGAGTCAAGAAAACAGTACTACTGCATCTAAATTTTTGAGTTAAAAAAATTTATGCTAAGCAACTACTTCTCTAAAATTTAATTATTTTTTCTTAATTGTTATATATAATTTAAAATTAGAAAATTTAATTAATTGTATCAACTATACGTATATATTAATTTTTTTTTGCTAAATGTAATTTATTATATTAATTACACCCTCCAACTCAAAGTCCTAACTTCGTCCTGAATGGAATTTTAACCAACAAGTTTCAAAGAAAACAAAGTCATAAATTAAAATAATTTGGATGAGCTTTCAAACAATTGTCTATGGCCAGTGAAAGATTTGGAGTCCTAGCAATTAGCATAGAGGCACCGGGTTTAAGCAATATAAAAGATAGGAAGTGGGAGAAGGTGAGAGATTACTAGGCTGAGATGGGCACTGACCGGAGCTGAGAAAGCGGGTGCAACAGTTGGTGGCCGGCGATGGGTTGTCGAAATCCTGTTGTAGGGTCCGCTGGCGGCTGACCGGAGCTGTGTATGAGCACGTTATGAGTGGACTTCAACCGTTTGGAAGCTCTAAAAACATATCAAAAATCTCACTAAATCTCCCAGGAGACTCGATGAGAAGAATCATCCCCCCTTTCCCCCGGGCCTCAAAGTTTGAAAAACGCTGTGGCCAGCAGTTGGACTATTCAATGTTGACTACGGGTTCTCAACAACCCCCTTATAGTCCGCCGCCTGCGTGAACTAACAGCCTCTCTTCGTGATATCGTCAATGTGGCCCCTATAAATTTTCACTCACAATTAACGAGGGTGCATTTTATACTGATTTTTTGTGATTTATTAAGCTCCAGATAAAAATAGGTAAAAAGTGATAAATTTAATTATATTTATATTTCAATGGAGATTGGTATATGTTTGGACAAAAAAATTTATTAAAAAGTATAAAACAAATTAAATTATGAATTATGTATTAAATATCTTTCAAAAATAAAAAATATTTAATTTTAATATAAAATAGATACAAAAAAATGTTTTATGTATATCAAAATTTGCGAACTTTTTTAAACTAAATTTAAACACTTGAAATTTGATTATGTTTAATAGATTTCATCAATTTTAGATTTTAATCTAAGTTACAAGAATGTTATACAAATATAAAGAGTAGCAATTTGTACCTCAAATTTTAAAATTTTTATAGGTTTGTAATTTTAGGAGAAGTTTGGAGTTCTAAAAAAGTTTTAAAAAAAAAAATCATATGTTGGCTTTAAAGTGATGTAAAAATAACATGTGATAAAATTTACTTAAAGGAAAATTAAAAACTTTTGGAGTTTTTTTTAAAAAAAAATAGAGCCTAATATTAAGCCTAGTAAAAATTTTAAATACTACTTAAGATTATCTTCAAAATCTTTTTCAAAACTTCCAAGAGTCTATTCATAATTTTTCAATCTTAGGAGCCTTTGGCTCACATATAAAAAAAAAAAAAAATTTATTTTTATCAATTTTCTCTACTAAATACCAAATTAACTTTTATTAAGTTTCTTAAATTTTCTTCAATGTTTTTAAATTTTTACTGATTTACTTCAATTTTTATAAATTTTTACCAAACATATAATTAAGTACTAAAATGTCACATATTGATACAAAGTATTCTTTTCGAAATTTTTGATGGTGGAAAACGGCCCCTTACTCTTCAAACATCAAACTTCAAATTCGTCCTTGCTTTTAACGTTTGAAAAAAATATATATATGAACGAAAATATTTTTGACAGGACAAGTTCCCCCGTGGTTATTATACTACGTTGTTGTAATAAAACAAGCAAAATAAACCAACTCTTTGATTATAGAGCGTGAAATTCTTAATAGCCACACTAAAATTCAGTAGATCAAATCTAAGATTTGGTAATCTCTAGCGTTCTCCAATATTTAATTTTTCTTAGTTATTCATCGATTCTTAATAGCCACAGTAAAATATATTAAGATAGTGGCAATTGTTTGATAGAGACTTCGAAGAAGCCTACTCTGGCTCCCAACAAGAGAGAGCAAAGATGACTCGTCCTTTCCAACCCTGTAACATCCACCGGTTGACCTCACCCACAAAAAAATCCTTGTGGTAGCTTGAACACATCTTGGCTTTCACTTTATTCACAATCTCTTAGTTCAGTGGAACCTGCCTGAACCCAGCTCTCAACGTTCGAACCTGTCACTGCTTGCCCGTATCCGGCCTAGAAATCCTCACCAATCCCTCTTGCACGTATCCGGCCTAGAAATCCTCACCAATCCCTCGCACGCAACCACATTCAAAATCTCACGCCCCCACACGTCCCTCTCAAGCATTAGTCTTTCCAGATTTTCACGGGTCACAATAGCCTTAGATGTCGAACAACGCTGAGAAGTGGAAGAGAGCCTGCCGGAACCGCGAGGTGAAGAAGGGGGAATTATAAGTCCCGATGACAACTCCGTGTATAAAAATGTCTGGACTAAAACTCCTGATTAAGTTCAGTACAGCGTCCCGCAGACTCTCTTCCATTATTGTGTCATCGAGCTGGTATTTGAAGAGGTACATACAGTAGGCGACAAGAGTCCCGTCTTTTTTTATTTTGAGATCCTCAACACTAACAGTTTCCCATTTTTGGGCGATGCCGTTGTATTCGAACGGCACGCCGAACCTCTCACAGTAATTCGCCAAGTGACATCCCGCCTCGTTCACCCTCGCGGCCGGCCGGAAGCCGGCCTGGGGAAAGTCTATTTCTGTGATGCGAAGCTTGGGAGGTCCGCCGGGTCTTTTTGACAGAGCCTGGATAAGAGTTTGCCATTCAATGCCGTACACAATACCAAAATGGATGATGTGAAAACTAGTTGATTTCTCAGCCAGTTCCACGATCATTTTGGTTGCAAAGAAATAGGATGTCTCGAAGAAAGGGATTACTGAAATGCAGAGCTTGTAAGATTTCAAGACATCAGCATCTGGCGTAGTTATGAAGGCAAGGGCTCTGTGTTCCGATTGCGAGTTCCCAGCACCGACTAAACATGCCTCGAGGCTGTTAGCAAAGTAGTGGGCCAACTGCTGCGCTCCGTCCCCGAAAGGAGAAGATCGCAATCTTATCTGTTTCAGCAGTTTGAACGCATTCCTCTGATCACCGCCCGCCATGGATTGCGTGCACTGAATCAGAAGACTCCTCAGATCAACTGCCTCCCTTTTGCTAATCCCTTTTCTAGCGTAGACCATTTCACCAGCTAGCTCATGATGATTTTGCTGCTGTGAGTACTCCCCATTTAAGGCAGAATCCTCGTTTTTCCTGTACAAGGACAATACCTCGTCGAATATCTCGTGTAAAACAGATTGTTCACCGTGGATCATTGCTAAATGCTTGTTACCTCTCCCTTCTTCCAACTCATTCTCCCCTCGGTGAAGACTTTTTCTTCTTCCCCCTGGCAGGCTATCTTCCAAGTCCTCCCCTTCATCCTTTAATCCTTTTCCTTTAAACTACTGCTCTCACGACCAAAAGTTCCACTATTTCCACTTGCTAGGGCCTTCTGAGTTCCCTCTATCCCCCCACTGAATCAGGCGTTGGGATTGATACTATTACTGTCATCCAAGCTGCTGCTTGCGTCCTCGCGAGGCGGCCGCTGATTGGGCGATGAAGAATGAGTCTTATTGAGTATTTCATAGAAGGATTTCTCGGCGGCATGAAGAGTATAGTCTGGTATTGTGAAGGACATGTCCTGATCCAAGTCATCTTCCATTAATACCAGATTTATGTACCTGAGAACAGCATTAGTAAAGTCACTTTCTTCCAAAGAATCACCATGAAATCGCTTGGACAAATCCGGACAGCAATTGACAGGTTCCGGAACAAATTGAGTCAAGGCAAGATCCAAAACATCACAACCTAGGGGAGTATCTGAATAAACTGACACAGACTCTTGATGGAATTCACTTCCGTTCTTGGAACCAGAAAATGCCCACACAGATGAATTCATGAGAGCCTTTCAAGAAGAGAAATTGGATGAAAATCCAACTTCAATTGAACTCCACCTGTAGTAGAAAAGTAATTGACATCCAAATAATAAGCAAATTTCAACAACCAGCTTGGAACATTTTATCAAGAGAAAGAGGAACTGCAACACATAGATAACTGTAGATAAAACTGTGAAACTTTACTGGCACAAAAGAACCCTAGATTAAAGAGTCAATAGTTGTTCATATTTGTCAGTATAGCGCCAGAATACTTGAACAGAACGAATGAAACCCAACATGAATAGAGAAATTAAAATGTGAAATTCAAGAATTTATTTCTGATAACGTTTCCAATTTCAACAAAACTGAAGTCAATATACCTCACTCTCAGACTAATCGAAGGAGATTTAAGTGTTGGCCGGATAGGTCCTCCATTGCAAAAGATTGCTCAGTGAGATGAGTAACCTGTCTGCCAAAACTTTTTCCAACTTGTCACTCAAACCTGGATTGACCAAGTAAAATTTTTTCACTAATTAGAAAAATTACACACGAATTCTACTGATTTGAGTACAATATCGAAGGAGGTATCCTTGAGTTGAATTCCCTTGACAACATTAGGATCCGAAGCAAACCCGTGATCAAAATCAAGTCGACATCCATTATTGGAATCAGCAAATGGCCACATGAATGAATCCATGAGCACCTTTCTGACACAGAAATTGGATTAAAATCCAATTTCAATAACTCGACCTACAGTCAGTAACTAATATCCAAATAATAAGAAAATTTGAATAAGCTAGATTAGAACATTTAGATAACTTTATCAGCAGATGAACTGTCAAATTTTTTTAGTACACAAGAACCCTGGACAACAGAAAAAAAAAAAGTATATTATTCACAAAGGAAAAGAAAAAAGGAAAGATAAGATGCTAGTAAGTTCAAGATAAGGGCATCAAACACATAGACCTCAGGTCCTCATCTAAACAGCAAACAGATAAAAACCTAGTTATAGTTCTTAGTATTTGTCAAAATCTTATACATTCATCCCACAACTAGGCCGTTTAAATATGTTACTGAAGACGAATGGAGAAACTACGTTGAAAAACAGTTAAATTCAAGAATTTATACATGAAACGATTCAAATTTCACCAAATTCAATGCATCATACCTCAGACTTAAACTGAAGAAGATTGAGTTTAGGTTATATAGCTTCGGGTAACAAGAATGCTCAGTTTTTTAAAGAGGACCAACCATGCCAAGTTTTAGTATTCCTTCAGGCATCATATTTTGAACAAATAACACCGAGAACTAGAAAATCAGATTTTCTAGTATCTTGCTCCAAAAGCAATACTATGTATCCTACCTTTTTAACGGAAAATATATATTATATATGTGCGTGAGTCACAAATGGCCAACGTTGCACACTTGCATTTTCTCTGTCCATGGTCAACAAACCAACATCAGCATCTGCAGAAAAAAGATGAAAGGGTCATTTTGAATAAAAAACAAGAAACAAAGTCAAACAAAGCGTCTTCCAAAGAAAAACATATAAATAATCTGGGCATGGACAAAGCTATTGAAAGGGAGGGTGCCATGACGCTCCTGAGTTTTGGAAAACGTCGCGTGTACATGTAAATTCTTGATTTATTAAAAAAGTTATATATAGTTCGGGCCTTAAAAATTTAAAAAAATAATTAATCTTGGGCAAGAAAACAGCACCCCTGCATTAAAATTTTTGGGTTAAAAAAATTTATACCATAAAATTACCTCTCTAAAATTTAATTATTTTTTTAATTGAAATATATAATTTAAAATTAGAAAATTCAATTGACTGTATCATATATACATATATATTAATTAATTTTTTATTTACTAAATATAATTTATTATATTAATTACAATTTTTCTTAGTCCTCTAACTCAAAATCCTAACTTGGCCCTGAATCTAGGAATTTTAACTCAACAAGTTTCAAAGAAAACAAAGTCATAAATTAAAATAATTTGGATGAGCTTTCAAACAATAGTCCATGGCCAGTGAAAGATTTGGAGTCCTAGCCATTAGCATAGGGCATTGGGTTTAAACAATATAAAAAGATTGGAAGTAGGGGAAGATGAGAGATTACTAGGCTGAGATGGGCACTGACCGGAGCTGAGAAAGCGGATGCAATAGTTGGTGGCTGGCGGTGGGTTGCCGAAATCCTGTTTTAGGGTCCGCTGGCGGCTTACCGGAGCTGTATATGAGCACGTTATGACTTATAACCGGACTTCAACCGTTTGGAAGCTCTAAAAACATATCAAAAATCTCACTAAATCTCCATAAACCTATAAATTTTCACCCACAATTAACGATTCTTCGTTTTATACTCATTTTTTGTGATAATGGGTAAAAACTGATAAATTTAATTACATTTATATTTCAATGGAGATTGGCATACGTTTGGACAAAAAAAAAATTGTTAAAAAATATAAACAAATTAAATTATGAATTATCTATTAAATATCTTTAAAAATAAAAAGAAATATTTATTTTTAATATAAAATAGATACAAAAAAATATTGTGCGTATATCAAATTTTGCGAATTTTTTTTAACTAATTTTGAACACTTGAAATTTGATTATGTTTAATAGATTTCATCAATTTTACATTTTAAGGGTAAAGTACAAATATTACTCATACAGTTTATTCTTAATATCACTTTAGTTTAGTCCCACACGTTTCAATTGCAACAGTCAAATCTCTACACTTTCGGTCAAGTATCAATTCAATTCTTCCATTAATTGACAGTTAGGAACAACTGTTAGACTGAAGATAAAAAGGTAATTTCATTTATAGTTTACCTTCAGTATCACTTTAGTCACTCACGTTTCAATTATAATAATCGAATTCATACACTTTCAGTGTATATTTGAAATATATTTTATTAAATTATAGAACATATTTTAATTTGAAATATATCTTATCAAATTATTTTTAATCATAATATATTTAAATTATATTCAATATATTTTATTTTTATTGAATTAAATTATTTTTCATAAATAATATGATTAAATTAATAATATAATTAAACTAATATTTAATTTAGTTTAATTAATATGAAATATAAGTTTATTAAATTCGATTAATTTTCTAAAAAATTAATAAAATTAAAAATTTTATTAAAGGATGATTCAATAGTTTCACTAATAGTTGTTATAATTAATGAAATAGAATTAAAAGAGTTACATATATATGAATATATACTCTCGAATTGAATATATATACAAAATTGTATATAGAGAGAAAATTACAGAGATAGAAAATTTAGAAAATAGCAATTCTAAGGCCGTTTGATGACATTACTATTTTTTATTTTGTTTAACTTTTTATTTTCTGGTTTTATTTTCTGTTATCTTTTTCTTTGAAATAAAAATTGAAACTGCATTTACAGATGTAATTTTATTTACAAAAATTATTTTTAATAAAATATTTAATTTATAATTTTTTAAAAATTATTCAAATTTAAAAAAACATATTTCATATTAATTTAAACTATATTAAACATATTTTAATTATATTATTAATGTAATCATATTATTTACGAAAAATAATTTAATTCAATAAAAAAAGAAAATATATTAAATATAATTTAAATATTTTATTTATTAAAATAATTTAATAAGATTTATTTCAAATTAAAATATGTTATATAATTTAATAAAATATATTTCAAATATATATCAAAAGTGTAGGGATTTAATTGTTAAAATTGAAATAAGAGAGATTAAAATGACACTACGAGTAAACTATAAAATAAATTACTTTTTTATCATTAGTCTAACGGCTGTATCTAACGGTAAATTAACGGAAAAACCAAATTGACACTTGATCAAAAGTGTAGGGATTTGACTGTTGCAATTGAAACGTGTGAAACTAAAGTGACACTGAAGATAAATTGTATGAGAGATTTTTATACTTTACCCACATTTTAATCTAAATTACGAGAATGTTATACAAATCTAAAGAGGAGCGATTTGCACCCCAAATTTTAAAATTCTTAGAGATTTGTAATTTTAGGAGAAGTTCGGAGTTCTAAAAAAGTTAAAAAAGAAAGATCAAAGTTAGTGTTAAATTTATGTAAAAATAACAAGTGGTAAAATTTGATTAGGAAAAATTGAAAGTTTTTGAAGTTTTTTAAAAAAATTTAGAACCCAATACTAGGCCTAGTAAAAGTTTTAAATACTACTTAAGATTCATCTTCAAATGTTTTTCAAAAACTTCTGAGAGTCTATCCATAATTTTTCAATCTCAGGAGCTTTTGGCTCATTAAAAAAAAATTAATAATTTTTATCAATTTTTTTCACCAAATACAAAATTATCTTTTACTAAATTTCTTAAATTTCTTCAATGTTTTTAAATTTTTACTAATTTTTTTCAAATTTTATAAATTTTTACCAAACACATAATTAAGTACTAAAATGTCTCATGTTGATACAAAGTATTCTTTTTGAAAATTTTTTATGGTGGCAAACGGCCCCTTCCTCTCTAAACATCAAACTTTAAATTCAATTTTAAATTTGTCCCTGCTTTTAACCTTTGAAAAAAATATATGAACGAAAGTATTTTTGGCAGGGCAAGTTGTCCCAAGGTGCGTAGTGACAAATTCACACTCATATCATCACTGGGATTCGAACCCAAAAAGTCCTCCATCCTATTTTGTACGTTGTTGCAATAAAACAAGCAAAATAAATCAATCCTTTGATTATAGAGTGTGAAATTCTTAATAGCCACAGTAAAATCTAGTAGATCAAAGCTAAGATTTGTTAATCTCTTGCATTCTCTAATTTTGAATTTTTCTTAGTTATTTATCAAGTCTTAATAGTCACAGTAAAATATATTAAGATAGTGATAAATGTTTGGTAGAGATTTCAAGAAGCTTACTCTGGCTCCCAACAAGAGAGAGCAAAGATGACTTGTCCCTTCCAACCCCGCGACATTCACCAGTTGACCTCACCCACAAAAAAATTCTTGTGGTAGCTCGAACTCACCTTGGCTTTCAATCTGTTCACAATCTCTCGGTTCAGCGAAACCCGTCTGAACCTAGCTCTCAGCATCCGAACTTGTCACTGTTTGTACGTCTCCGACCTCAAAATCTTCTCCAATCTCTCACACGCAACCACAATCAAAATCTCACGCCCCCACACGTCCCTCTCAAGCATCAGTCTTTCCAGATTTTCACGGGCCGCATTAGCCTCAGACATTTCGAACAACGCCAAGAAGTGGAAGAGAGCCTACCGGAACCGCGAGGTAAAGAAGGAGGAATTATAAGTCCCATTAATGACTCCGTGTATAAAAATGTCTGGACTGAAACTCTTGATAAAGTTCAGAACAACATCCCGCGGACTCTCTTCCATTAGGCGACGAGAGCCTCGTCTTTCTCGATTTTGGGATCCTTAACACCAACAGTTTCCCATTTCTGGGCGATGCCATTGTACTTGAACGGCACGCCGAACCTCTCGCAGTGATTCGCCAAGTGGCATCCCGTCTCGTTCCCCCTCGCGGCCGGCCGGAAACCGGCCGGGTGAAAGTCTATTCTCGTGATGCGAAGCTTGGGAGGTCCGCCGGGTCTTTCTGACAGAGCCTGGATAAGAGGGGGCCATTCAATGCCGTACACAATACCAAAATAGATGATCTGAAGACTAGTTGATTTCTCAGCCAGTTCCAAGATCATTTTGGTTGCAAAGAAATAGTCTGCCCCCAAGAGAGGGAATACTGAAATGTAGAGCTTGTAAGATTTCAGGGCATCAGCATCCGGTGTAGTTATGGCGATAAGGGCTACGTGTTCCGATTACACGTTCCCAGCATCGACTAAACGTGCCTCGAGGCCGTTAGCGAAGTAGTGCGCCAACCTCTGGGCTCCACCCCCGAAAGGGGAAGATCGCAATCTGATCTGCTTCAGCAGTTCGAACTAGGAGACTCCTCAGATCAACTGCCTCCCTTTTGCTAATCCTTTTTCTAGCGTAGACCATTTCACCAACTAGCTCATGATGATTTTGCTGCTGCGAGTACTCCCCATTTAAGGCAGAATCTTCGTTTTTCCGTAAAGGGACAATACCTCGTTGAATATCTCGTGTAGAACAGATTGTTCACCGGAGATCGCTAAATGCTTGTTACCTCTCCCTTCTTCCAACTCATTCTCCCCTCGGTGAGGACCTTTTCTTCTTCCCCTCGGCAGGCTATCTTCCAAGTCCTTCCCTTCATCCTTTTCCTTTAAACTACTGTTCTCACGATCAAAAGTTCCACTATTTCCACTTGCTAGGACCTTCTGAGTTTCCTCTATCCCCCAATTGAATTCGGCGTTGGGATTGATACTATTACCGTCATCCAAGCTGCTGCTTGCGTCCTCGTGAGGCGGCGACTGATTGGGCGATGAAGGATGAGTCTTATTAAGTATTTCATAGAAGGATTTCTCAGCGGCGTGAAGAGTAGAGTCCGGAATTGTGGAGGACTTGTCCTGATCCAAGTCATCTTCCATTAATACCTGATTTATGTGCCTGAGAACAGCGTTAGTAAAGTCACTTTCTTCCGAAGAATCACCATCGAATCCCTTGGAAAAATCTGGACAGCAATTGACAGGTTCCGGAACAAATTGAGTCAGGGCAAGATCCAAAACATCACAACCTAGGTGAGTATCTGAATAAACTGAGACAGACTCTTGATCGAATTCACTTCCGTTCTTGGAACCAGAAAATGGCCACACAGATGAATTCATGATAGCCTTTCAAGAAGAGAAATTGGATGAAAATCCAACTTCAATTGAACTCCACCTGTCGTAGCAAAGTAATTAATATCCAAATAATAAGCAAATTTCAACAACTAGGCCTTGTGTTGATAGAATTACATGAGAATTACATGAGAAATCACTTTTATGTGTATATATATATATATATATACATATATCTATATTGATAAAATTAAAGAACACAGAGAAAGTATTTATCTTCTTTCTTTGTAACTTCCTTTTGATTGGCAATTACATAAAAGAAATATCAGTTTTTGAGAGTGAGAATATATATTTAGTGAGAGAAAAAAAAAATGGAGACAATGATAGAGAGAATATTATGTAAAAAGTTATTTAAAATTTTTAAACATCATTGAATAGTCAATAATAATAATAATCGTTAGATTTAGAACACTTCAAATCCTACTGTGTATTTTATTCGTTAAATTAGTTCAGTTAAATCTAATAACTTAACCTTCACATTTAAAATAATTATTTTTCTTATTTTAATCCGACAATCAGTTAGTGTATCAATTAATAAAAAAATAAATAAATCTCACCTATATTTTCGTGACAAAATTCATTCTTAAACAAATAAAAAATAAATTCATAATAAATAATAAATAAATTCAACATTCCTCCCCCCACAATTGTATTGAGTATGTGTTTTTTATTTTTCATTTATGTCATAAAATTTATAACATCTATGAAAACTTTATATTAATATTATATAAAATTTATGATATTTAACATCATAAAATTATATTGTCTAATTGAGTCTTCATTGGACTAAATAAAAATATAACCATGTCCAAATACTTTAAATATTACATAATTGTGTTTGTGTCCAATCCCTAATTGAATAAGTTAAATATTAAATAATCGTACCTGCATCCGATCCCTAATCGAGTAAACGAATCTAAAACTATATTTATGTTCGTTTAATTGGATTCGAATTTAGACCCAATAAATTTTCAGACCTGCTTATAGTTCATGTCCCTTTATAAAATAGGGGATCGAACCTCAAATTCAGAAGTATGGTTAGCACTTCGGCATCAATCTAGTCGAGAATTCTTCACTCTCCATTTTGTTGCTGCCATCTCTTTACTTCCAGCGTCAGCATTTTCTACTAAAGCACAAGTTTGAAGTTGAAGTACCCATTCAAAGTAAACATGAAATTAGTCCAAAAAGCCAACATAGAGAGCTGGCACACAAGAAGATGAACATTGAACCATGAAGCAAAGATACAACACTACAAAATTTGAAAACTCCACTTTCATGATCGTTACATCTGATCCATACAAACACATATAATAGCTACTAGCTCATGAGAAATCTTTCAATCTGCAACAAGTATTTTACATCAACAGCTTTAAAAAATCAAAATAAAACAATAAAAATTTTAAAAATTTTAAGACCATCCAATAAATTGTGGTACAATTTGAAAATTCCCAGTATCAACTAAAAAATTCTAATTTACACACCAGTATAAATCGTTGCAATAGAAAAACAAAACGTAAAAAATAAATTTTCTTGTTAAATTGTGTCAAACACACTTACATTTTTTCTTTGTCCAGGGCCAACAACCAATATTCAAGCGGTAGACTCATATGAGTGCATTAGGCACGCAGAAAAGCATTGGAAAACAATGAAAATCTTTATAAATTCTAAAAATTATTTACTTTTTATCTCATTGTACGAATTACAAACTTACAAATTATATTTAATTATCTCACTTTATGTCACTCTAAATGCCCCCCATCATATAATAGGCAGTTAAGAAGCTCAGTAATTTAATAAACCAGACTACCAGAATCTGCAAAAATTATGAAAGAATTATTTTGAATTAAGAACAAGGAAAAAAAAAGTCCAACAAGATGGAAAATCAACTACCGACTCAAAATTTAAATATGCAAGGTGCCATATTAACATGAAAACATGTAAATAAGAGACAGACTAGAATGAAATTTATAGCGTACATTTGCTTAGGTTAGGATCTAGTCATTATCTATGAAACTATAGAAATAAACAAAAATGAAGAGATAAAAACTTAAAATTTTGTTTAGATAGCCACGAGATGAGGGGAAGATCACCAAATTGAATAATATATATTAGAAAAGGTCAGTTTATGCATATTGTTACCACTCTGTTCTATCTATTTTTGTGCTATTAAACATTGTATATTTATAAGGGGTGACAATTAGTACTTAAGCAAATTCTGAAGACTAAACGGGCTTCCAACCCGAGATGGCAAAGATAACACGCCCCTTCCATCCTTGCAACATCCAGTGGTTGGACTCATCCACGAAAAAATCCTTGTGGTAGCTAGCCTTCACCTTAGCTTTTAGTTTCTTCATCATCTCCTGGTTCAGTGGAACCTGCCTAAACCCAGCCCTCAGAGTTCGAAACTGCCACTGCTTGTATGTCTCTGGCCTTGCAATCCTCTCTAAACCTTCACATGCTATGACATCCAAGATTTGTTCTGCCCATATATCCCTCTCGATCACCAGCCTATACTGATTTTCACGGGGCACATTAGCCTCTAACATATCGAACATTGTGGAGAAGAAGAAGAGAGCCTTGCGGAACCGCGAGGCAAAAAATGGGGAATTATATGTCCCATTTTGTATTCCATGTATGAAAACATCTGGACGAGTGCTCTTGATTAAGTTCAAGACAGCATCCCTTGGACTTGGTTCCATTATTGTGTCATCCGGTTGGTACATAGACATGGACATGCACATAACAAGCACCTCGCCTTTCCCAATTTTGAGATCCTCCACACTAACAGTTTCCCATTTCTGTGCAATGCCATTGTACTCAAATGGAATGCCAAACTTCTCACAATAATTTGCTAAGTGACATCCTGTTGCCTTCAACCTAGCATCTGGCCGGAAACCAGCTTGGGGAAGGTCTATTCCCGTGATGCGAAGCTTGGGAGGTCTATCGGGTCTCGTCCAGAGGTGCTAAATGAGGGGGGGCCATTCAATGCCATACACGATGCCAAAATGAACAATATGAATACAAGTTGCTTTGTCAGCCAGTTCCATAATCATTTGGTTTGCGAAGGAATATGATGTCTCCACGAAAGGGAATGCTGAAATGTACAGCTTGTGAGCTCTCAAAACAGCAGCATCTAAGGTATTTCTGCAAGCAAAAGTTTTATGTTCCAGGTTCCCAGCGCCAGCTAATCTTGCCTCAAGACCGTTAGCAAAGTAGTGTGCCAACCTTTGGGGTCCATCACCCAAAGGAGAAGAGCGCAATCTTATCTACATTAACAGTTTATTTGTCCTCCTATGATCCCGGCTTGCCACAGATTGCATACATTGCAACAGTAGATTCCTCAAACTGATTGTTTCTCTTTTGCTAGCCCCCTTCCTGGTGTAGGTCAATTTATCATTACACTTTTTTACGGGATTGTTTTGCTTTGACTCCCCAATTGCTGCATTTGGCAAGTCAGCATCACCATCATTTTTACCACACAAGGAGACTATCTTATCAAATAGCTCGTGTAAAAACAGACTGTTCATCTTCACCATACACTGATGACAGATGCTTATTACTTCTTTCTTCTAACTCACTCCCCTCTCGGTGATGACTTTTTCTTCGCCTCACCAAACTATATGGCATGTCCCCCTCATCTTCTTCCAGGCTCACTTGTGCACTGAAATTATTTTCCTTTGCCACAGGAGGGATACTTGAATCCTCAAGAGGAATGAACTGATTGGAAGGTGAAGGACATGTATTATTCAATATTTCAAAAAGAGATTTCTCAGCAGCATGAAGAGTGGAGTCATGGACCGTGCAGGTCTTATCCTCCAAGTCGTCTTCCATTAGTACCTGATTTATGCACCTGAGAATAGCATTAGAAAAGTCATTTTCTACTGCAGATTCTCCATCCAATCTCTTGGGCAAATCTGTACAATGGATTACTGGGTCTGCAACAAATGAAGTCAATGGAAGATCCGCAATATCTAAGGAGGCATCCTTGAGTTGAATTCCCTTGACAACGTTAGGATCCGAAGCAGACCCGTGATCAAAATCAAATTCACATCCATTATTGGAATCAGAAAATGGCCACATGAATGAATCCACAAGCACCTTTCTGGCACAGAAATTGGATTAAAATCCAACTTCAACAACTCAACCTGTAGTCAGTAAGTAATATCCAAATAATAAGAAAATTTCAATAAGCTAGGTTAGAACATTTAGGTAACTGTTTCAGCAGATGAATTGTCCAATTTTTTAGCACCTCAAGAACCCTGGATGAAAGAGGAAAAAAAAAGGAATATTATTCACAAAGGAAAAGAAAATAGGAAAGATTAGATGCGAGTATGTTCAAGATAAAGGCATCAAACAAATAAATCTCATCTAAACAGTAAACAGATAAAAACTTAGTTATATTTCTTAGTATTTGTTAAAATCATCCCACGACGAGGATATTTAAATATGTTACCGAAGGCGAATGGAGAAATTATTTTGAAAAACAATTAAATTCAAGAATTTAAAGACGAAATAATTCAAATTTCACCAAATTCAATAGCAAGAACAAATAAGAATTTGTCATATCTCAGACTAACTGAAGAAGATTGAGTTTAAGCTACATAGCTTCAGGTAACAAGAATGCTCAGTTTTTGGAAGAGGACGCACCCTGCCAAATTTTAGTATTCCTTCGGGCATCTTATTTTGAACAAATAACCCTGAGAGCTAGAAAATAAGATTTTCTAGTATCTTGCTCCAAAAGCAATACTACCTTTATGACAGAAAATATATATTTATCCTATTTTTTTAACAGAAAATATATATTTATCCAGCCTTTTTAACAGAAAATATATATTTATATATGCGTGTGACTCACAAATGGCCAACGTTGCACACTTGCATTTTCTCTGTCCATGGTCAACAAACCAACATCAGCATCCGCAGAAAAAGATGAAAAGGTCATTTTGAATCAAAAACAAGAACCAAAGTCAAATAAAGCATGTTCAAAGAAAAACATATAAATAATCTGGGCATGGACAAAGCTATTGAAAGAGCTATGGTGCCGTAACACTCCTTAATTTTGGAAAATGTCATATGTATAAATAAAATTTTGATTTAAAAAAAAAGGTAATATATAGTTTGGCCCCTTAAAATTAAAAAAAAAATAATTGATCTGGGTCAAGAAAACACTCCCACTACACATAAATTTTTTTTGGGTTAAAAAAATATATGCTAAGTAACTATTTCTCTAAAATTTAATTATTTTCTCTTAATTGTTATATATAATTTAAAATTAAAAAATTCAATTGACTGTCTCATCGATACATATATATTAATTTATTTTTTATTTATTAAATATAATTTATTATATTAATTATAATTTTTTCTTGATTCTCTAACTCAAAATCTTAACTTTGTCCTGAAATATAATTTATTATATTTCTCTAAAATTTAATTATTTTCTCTTAATTGTCGTATATAATTTTAAATTAAAAAATTCAATTGGTTGTCTTATCTATACGTATATATTAATTTATTTTTTATTTATTAAATATAATTTATTATATTAATTATAATTTTTTCTTAACCCTCTAACTCAAAATCTTAACTTCGTCCCGAATCTAGGAATTTTAACTCGACAAGTTTCAAAGAAAATAAAGTCATAAATTAAAATATTTTGGATGAGCTTTCAAACAATTGTCTATGGCCACTGAAAGAATAGCATAGAGGCACTGGGTTTAAGCAATATAAAAAGATAGGAAGCGGGAGAAGCTGAGAGATTACTAGGCTGAGATGGGCACTGACCGGAGCTGAGAAAGCGGGTGCAACAGTTGGTGGCCGGCGATGAGTTGTCGAAATCCTGTTTTAGGGTCTGCTGGCGGCTGACCGGAGCTGTATATGAGCACGTTATGAGGGAAATTCAACCGTTTGGAAGCTCTAAAAACACATAAAAAATCCCACTAAATCTCCCGGAAGACTCGATGCGAAGAATCATCCGGCTTTCCCCTGGGCCTCAAAGTTTGAAAAACGCTGTGGCTAGCAGTTAGACTATTCAATGTTGACTACGGGTTCTCAACAACTCCCTTGTAGTCCGCTGCGTGCATGACTAGCAGCCTGCCATCATGATACCGTCAATGTGACCCCTATAAATTTTCACCCACAATTAACGAGGCTGCATTTTATGCTCATTTTTTTTGTGATTTATTAAGCTCCACATGAAAATAGGCAAAAAGTGATAAATTTAATTATACTTATATTTCAATGGAGATTGGTATATGTTTGGACAAAAAAATTATTAAAAAGTATAAAACAAATTAAATTATGAATTATGTACTAAATATCTTTCAAAATAAAAAAAATATTTAATTTTAATATAAAATAGATACAAAAAAATGTTTTGTGTATATCAAAATTTGCGAATTTTTTTAAACTAAATTTGAACACTTGAAATTTGATTATGTTTAATCGATTTCTTCAATTTTAGATTTTAATCTAAGTTACGAGAATGTTATAAAAATCTAAAGAGTAGCAATTTGTACCCCAAATTTTAAAATTCTTAAAAATCTGCAATTTTAGGAGAAGTTTGGAGTTTTAAAAAAGTTTAAAAAAAATTCAAAAGTTGACTTTGAAGTGATGTAAAAATAGTATGTGATAAAATTTACTTAGGGAAAATTAAAAAGTTTTAGAGTTTTAAAAAAAAAAATTAGAACCTAATATTAAGCCTAGTAAAAATTTTAAAATACTACTTAAGATTATCTTCAAAATCTTTTTCAAAACTTCCAAGAGTCTATCCATAATTTTTCAATCTTAGGAGCCTTTGGCTCATTTAAAAAAAAAATTAATTTTTATCAATTTTCTCTACCAAATACCAAATTAACTTTTATCAAATTTCTTAAATTTTCTTCAATGTTTTTAAATTTTTACTGATTTACTTCAATTTTTATAAATTTTTACCAAACACATGAGTAAGTACCAAAATGTCACATGTTAATACAAAATATTCTTTTTTGAAATTTTTGATGGTGGCAAACAGCCCTTACTCTTCAAACATTAAACTTTAAATTCAACTTTAAATTCGTCCTGCTTTTAACCTTTGAAAAAAATATATATATGAACGAAAGTATTTTTGGCAGGACAAGTTCTCCCATGATTATTATACTAGGTTGTTGTAATAAAACGAGCAAAATAAACCAATTCTTTGATTATAGAGTATGAAATTCTTAATAGCCACACTAAAATCCAGTAGATCAAAGCTGAGATTTGGTAATCTCTAGCAGTTTCCAATTTTGAAATTTTCTTAGTTATTTATCGATTCTTAATAGCCACAGTAATATATATTAAAATAGTGACAATTGTTTGACAGAGATTTCGAAGAAGCCTACTCTGGCTCCCAATAAGAGAGAGCAAAGATGACTCGTCCCTTCCAACCCTGCAACATCCACTGGTTGACCTCACCCACAAAAAAATCTTTGTGGTAGCTCGAACTCACCTTGACTTTCACTCTATTCACAATCTCTTAGTTCAGCGGAACCTGCCTGAACCCAGCTCTCAACGTTCGAACCTGTCACTGTTTGTACGTCTCCGGCCTAGAAATCCTCTCCAATCCCTCACACGCAACCAGATTCAAAACCTTGCGCCCCCACACGTCCCTCTCAAGTATTAGTCTTTCCAAATTTTCACGGGTCACAATAGCCTCAGACATGTCAAACAACGTTGAGAAGTGGAAGAGAGCCCGCCGGAACCGCGAGGTGAAGAAGGGGGAATTATAAGTCCCGTTAACGACTCCGTGTATAAAAATGTCTGGACTAAAACTCCTGATTAAGTTCAGTACAACATCCCGTGGACTCTCTTCCATTATTGTGTCATCGAGCTGGTACTCGAAGACGTACATACAGTAGGCAACAAGAGTCTCGTCTTTTTTTATTTTGAGATCATCAACACCAATAGTTTCCCATTTTTGGGCGATGCCGTTGTATTCGAACGGCACACCGAACCTCTCGCAGTAATTCGCCAAGTGGCATCCCGCCTCGTTCACCTTTGTGGCCGGCCGGAAGCCGGCCTGGGAAAAGTCTATTCCCGTGATGCGAAGCTTGGGAGGTCCGCCGGATCTTTTTGACAGAGCCTGGATAAGAGGGGGCCATTCTATGCCGTACACAATACCAAAGTGGATGATGTGAAGACTAGTTGATTTCTCAGCCAGTTCCATGATCATTTTGGTTGTAAAGAAATAGTCTGTCTCCAAGAAAGGGAATACTGAAATGTAGAGCTTGTAAGATTTCAAGACATCAGCATCCGGTGTAGTTACGGCGACAAGGGCTTTGTGCTCCGATTGCGAGTTCCCAGCATCGACTAAACGTGCCTCGAGGCTGTTAGCCAAGTAGTGCGCCAACCTCTGGTTTCCGTCCCCAAAAGGGGAAGATCGCAATCTTATCTGCTTCAGCAGTACGAATGCATTCCTCTGATCACCGCCCGCCACGGATTGTGTGCACTGAATCAGGAGACTCCTCAGATCAAGTGCCTCCCTTTTGCTAATCCCTTTTCTAGCGTAGACCATTTCACCAACTAGCTCATGATGATTTTGCTGGTGTGAGTACTCCCCATTGAAGGCAGAATCTTCGTTTTTTCCGTACAGGGACAATACCTCGTCGAATATCTCGTGTAGAACAGATTGTTCTCGGGAGATCGCTAAATGCTTGTTACCTCTCCCTTCTTCCAACTCATTCTCCCCTCGGTGAAGACTTTTTCTTCTTCCCCTCAGCAGACTATCTTCCAAGTCTTCCCTTTCATCCTTTTCCTTTAAACTACTGTTTTCACGATCAAAAGTTCCACTATTTCCACTTGCTAGGGCCTTCTGAGTTTCCTCTATCCCCACTTTGAATCCGGCGTTGGGACTGATACTATTACTGTCATCCGAGCTGCTGCTTACGTCCTCGCGAGGCCCCGACTGATTGGGCGATGAAGGATGAGTCTTATTAAGTATTTCATAGAAGGATTTCTCGGCAGCATGAAGAGTAGAGTCCGGTATTGTGAAGGACTTGTCCTGATCCAAGTCATCTTCCATTAATACCAGATTTATGTACCTGAGAACAGCATTAGAAAAGTCACTTTCTGCCGAAGAATCACCATCGAATCGCTTGGACGAATCTGGACGGCAATTGAGAGGTTCCGGAACAAATTGAGTCGAGGGAAGATCCAAAACATCACAGCCTAGGTGAGTATCTGAATAAAGTGAGACAGATTCTTGATCGAATTCTCTTCCGCTCTTGGAACCAGAAAATTGCCACACAGAAGACTTCATGAGAGCCTTTCAAGAAGAGAAATTGGATGAAAATCCAACTTCAATCGAACTCCACCTGTAGTAGAAAAGTAATTAATATCCAAATAATAAGCAAATTTCAACAACTAGCTTGGAACATTTTATCAAGAGAACGAAGAACTGTGACACACAGATAACTGTAGATAAAACTGTGAAACTTCACCGACCCAAAAGAAAACAGTCAATAGTTGTTCATATTTGTCGGTATAGAGAAATTAAACTTGAACAGAACGAACGAAACCCAACAAGAATAGAGAAATTAAACTGTGAAATTCAAGAATTTATTGCTGACACGTTTCCAATTTCAAAAAAACTGAATTCAACATACCTTACTCTCAGACTAATCGAAGGAGATTTAAGTGTCGGCCGAATAGGTCCTCCATTGCAAAAGATTGCCCAGTGAGATGAGTACCCAGTCTGCCAAAACGCTCGTATTTCTTCAGGCATGATGACTTGATCAACACTTTTTTCCAACTTGTCAAACGCAGGGGAAAAAACGACGTGGGACATAGAAAATCGAATCTCTCTAATTTCTGGTTCCAAAAGTAATATTAAATCTTTTTTTTTTTTTTTTACTACAAAAAATTGTCACTCAAACCTAGATTGACTGAGTAAAATTTTTTCACTGATTTTAAAAATTACGCACGGACTCTCGTTATTATTAAATTTTTGACGTCTTTTTTTATTCGTATTTATTTTGAAAATATTTTCATCCCACTAATTATAAATTTTGAGTCTCACTCTCCATTCAAATACCCAAAGTTACACACTTCCATTTTCTGGGTCATGGATCAACACTCAACTGCCAATATCAAAGTGTTAGACCCACCAGGCACGGGGTAACATCCATCTTTTTCTTAGAAGCTTATCATGTTGAAGCCCCGTCAAGATAAATTTTTTTTTTTTTTTGGGTCTATATATAATATCTGTTTCAGGTGATAAAAAACCCTAAAAGATACTCAAAAATATTAAAAAATTTTAAAAATTATTCAATTTTTATCTCACTACATGAATTATAAACCCATAATTTACTTTTTATTTTATTTTATCTTATTTTTTGTCACTCTAAAAGTACCCAAATCTATGTCATAAATGAGTTTGGGGTCAGGTTTCCTCCCTCTCTTTTTTTGGGGGGGGGATAGTGCACCATAGAGCCTGAAATATCCTAAATAAAACAATTATTATCATTAATGATCTAGGCTCCGTTTGATGCTTTCTAAAATAAAATAAAATCTTACAAATTTCTACAAATAGGAATTATGAAACAATAAAATTTAAATTCTTCACTCATTACACGAATTACGAGATATTTACTTTTATAATTTTATTTTATTTTATACATTTTTATACAATTCCAAACACACCCCTAATGGTGTTCAAAATTTTAAAATAACTTTTTTCTTAAATATTTCTATTTCTCCATCGTTATATATATATATAATTACAAAATACACAAAAAAAAACTAATTTTGGTATATACGTGCATATATATTTATATACACTAGCTGTAACGTGTATGCTATTTCTTTTACATATATATAAATTAAAAAATAATAAAAATTTAAAATTTAAATTAATTTTAATAAATAAATTTAGATCAGTGTATGTTATTTCTTTTATACATTTAAATTAAAAAATAATAAAATGTTAAATTTCAAAATAATTTTAATACATAAATCTACATCAGTGTATGCTATTTCTTTTATATATATTTAAATTAAAAAATAATAAAATTTAAAGTTTAAAATAATTTTAATAAATAAATCTACGGTAGTATCTTTATATCCTTTTTATATTGAGTTTCTTTTTAGTTTCATTTACATTTTCAGGCCATATTTAAGAGAGAATTTCGACTTAAAAGAATGAACTCCCTATTGATTTTGTGAAAAAATCAAATCCGAAATAAAATCATATAATGCATGTCTATACTATTTACATTATTCCATTTTACTCGCCAATTCATAAAATTAAAAAAATAACAATATACTTCTATTATGTAGTATAAAATTAATCTTGCCACCATAATGATTTCTATCCACTACAACGATCAAAGATTTTGTGAAGAATAATTTTCATAATCTGATAAATGCTAGATTAGATTTTTTTCAATTTATTTGTATAACATAAGCAAAACGCACAACAATTTATTCGATTTACTTTTAAAACATATTAGTCCAAAATCCATTCAAAAATAGGAGTCACATCTCAAAAAAACAAAAGTTTTACATACAATTTTAAATCTGTTGCTTATTGCTATTTGGTATCTTTTTTTAGTTTGCTATGTGTAATAGAATTTCATGTGAATTTGTATTCTATTTCAGATAAAAATATATTATATAATCTAATAAATATTAATTAAATAAATTAATATTTACATAAAATACACTATGTTTTTATTAAATATAATTAGATTAACCATGGTCTCCAATTAAATAGAATTCTAATAAATAATTATAAATTAAGATAGAATTTAAATACCATTCAATATTTAGTATACAAAAAATTTAAAATTTTAAAAATAATAAAAATTTTAATAAAATCTAAAAAGTCATACTAAAAATCAAATTAAATGAAAGTCTAATAAATTTTAAAAAATTATGCTTTGTATATTTGAATGAACAAATTGAAAAATAAATCAAATAAAAGACTTTCACTATAATATGATACATAAAACAATTTTAAAATTTTCCAATAATACAGAATATAATAAAAATTAAATTAAAAATAACATTAAAAAATAAAAATAGAATCTAAAAAATCAAATCTTATATATTTGAATTAACAAATTAAAAAATAAGTCAAAAAATAAATACATAAACAAAAACTAATTTTAACATAAAGAAATGTTATCTAACAAAAATAAATATAATATTTTATTAATATAAGGAAATATTTCAGTTATGCCCCATGAAAAGGTTAACAAAATTAAAGTATGAAATTTTATAATGTTTTGATAATTTTTTATTATTATTGTACAATAATATTTTCATATTAAACAAAAAATAAAATAAAATTTAAAAAAATTGTATCTGGTATATTTAAATAAAAAAATTTAAAAATAATCCTAAAAAGAGGTTTTCGTTAGAAATTAATATACAAAAATTTTAAATTTTAACAATAATGAAAAATATAATAAAATCTAAAAAATTATATAAACAATCACATTAAAGAATTACAATAAAGTTTAAAAAAAATCATACTTTATATTTTTGAATGAACAAATTAAAAAATATAGCAAAGAATAAGATTTCCCTGAAATCTAATACACAAAAGAATTAAAATTTTATCAATAATGCAAAATATAATAAAATTTAAAAACTTAATATTAACAATCACAATAAAAAATAGAATAAAATCTAAAAAGTTAAACCTAGCATATTTGAATGAACAAATTAAAAAATAAATACACAAACAAAAAAATTAATTTCAATATAAAAGAATATCATCCAATAATAATAAATATAAGAAACTCATTTACATTGTTAATGACCAAAAAGAAATAAACAAACAATATTATGCTTTACATACTTTCTCCCTACCAGCCATGTTAATTGTAAAAGCTATCATAATAAAATTCTAATAAATTTTTTTTAGGTGTAAATGCTATTTTATATTTTTTTAAATATGCTATGTGTATTAGAATTTCATGTGAATTCATATTCTATTTCAAATAAGAATATATTATCTAATCTAATACATATCAAATATTTGATATTGATTTATTAAAATTATCCAATTATGTTACAACTAATACATATATTTTATATGATACCAAGATAATAATAAAAATTATATGATCATGATTCAAAGATAATTAGCACACTTTTCTATATTTATTGTTACATCCCTAACTTAATTGTCCAAGATAGACGGCACAAGAATAAAAAAATCAAGATAAATAATAAAATCCAATCCAAATTTAGTTCATATTGAATTAAAGTTATCAAAATATTCAAGACCATTATTCATTCCTATATAAAATAATATTTAATTGTGTCACCGTCTATTTATCAATAACTTAATCCACCTTAACCTCATTTCCTTTGATCGCGTCCAAGGTTTACACGATTTGAACACTTATAATAACCATGTTTATGGCTATCCAAATAATAATGTTATAAATATCAATATCAGACCCACTCTCTGGGTCACACCACTATAATACTTATAATTCAACTCTCAGTTAGGAAAACTAAACATAAATGTTATCACTCATAGTTAAGACCAGACTTAGGCTACTACACCCGGAGCTGCCTATGTATCTCACCTCAAGAATCAGGTCACCGTAGTTTCTATTTTATATCTCTTATTTCATGACCAAACTCATGATTAATAGAATAATCCATACATCTCATCAATAGATGTAACAATCACATTATCTCAATATAAATATATACTGAATGAGAAACTATGTTACACCCACTAGCCCTTCTGCTAAGAAACCATGTTACACCTCTAGTCAGGCATCTGCTTATTTCAAGTAGTATAATCAATATAAATAGCGGTTGGGGAGCCATGTTACACCCCCATTCAGCTAAGACTTAGGGGAACCGTGTTACACCCCTAGTCAAACATCTGCTTATCTCAAGCAGGGTCCGGGTGCAGTCCGAAGGAAATCTCATAATATCTCCTCTTAATATTAACGTCTCAACTCCAAATGACTAAACTTTAGTCATACATATTGATTGGGGATCATTAAGTATTTTCATAATCTCATTTTATCATTTTTCTCAAAATCAAGGATTCCGTCCATATATATAACTGTGCCTCAGCACATCAATAATACCAATATGGTACTCTCGGCTAATTAATAATCACAGTATAGAATTGAATGATGCAACCTTAGCCCCATGCACATGGAATTCTCAATCACGTTAAATAACCATAACATTTCAACATTATAAAAAAATTATAATGCGCTCAATCATCCATAATGACATTTTATAGCCTCAATATGTGCATAATTTCAACATATAACTAATATATATGATGTACCATCGAAACCAGATCAAAAACACCTCAAACAGGGTCAAAAACACCCTTTCTATAGGAAGGGCATATGAGGGCTGCTCTGAGTCGCGAGAAGAAGCCGAGGGCCCCTTAGCCTTGCAGGAAGCCTGCGAAAAGCCCGTTCCAGTGACCTACGGTCCACAGTACAGAACTAAGCTACCACAAGCTCGATTCGGCACACAAAATACCAAAATCCTAGCACGTCAAGCTTAGAAATGGTACCACAACCCACAACAATAACATATATCTCAATATCATGCAACAAAACTCAATAGTGAACAAGATTAGGCATATATACAAACGAAACCACAACATATATATACACATATATCACCATCTACAAAAGCATTACATATATATATATATATATATATAATCTTCTTAGCAACATTTAGAATACAACTATAAGTCCCACTTACCTCGAATCCGAAAAGAAAAGAAGAAATGAGGAGATTTTGGTTGTGGCTCCCGAACTTCAAAAGTCGATTTCTTCCACCTCAAGCCAAATCACGTGAAACGGACGTCACCACTGTTGGTTTTTATAGCATAGGGTTGAGAAAAATACCTTGATTGGAAGGATGAACTCTTTAAAATTTTTCTAATACACAGCAGAAGCACCTTACTCTTAGCGATTCAGCCTTCAAAACTATTCTCAATTCTTTCTCTCTAGATGGATGCGTGTGGTCACTCTTATTCAAATCATCTAGCTTGTCAATATATAAAAGATATTTATAGAAAGAGAGATACAAAGTTTGTATCAGAGAAGATCTCTAACTCTAGAGATTATCTCTTATCCACTCTCACATTTATCTTATCTATAAATATATTATCCTAATATATATTTACAAGATATGATATCTTGAGAATATCTCCCAAACATATCATCTTATCTAAATATATATTAATTATCTATAATTTATTTCATAAATAAATTATGAATAATTAGCCAACTGGACCTGGCCCATCAAGATAAAATTGAGCTAGCTTGGGGATTGAAGGCCCATGGATTCCTAGCTCTAACTTAAAAGATATTTAGGCCTTGTCATCTCATGACAACCCCTTATCTTTTAAATTAACCCAGAGCTATTCCACTAAAAGTCCTGAGTTGCACTCTAGTAGTCCATGTTAAAATTCATTTAATTAAAACAACTTTTAATAAAATGAATATAAAATGAATTTTAGTCTTAGACCAATAATATCCACTTAATTGACCCTTGATTGTAAGTTCATAATTAAGTTAGGCTAAATGTCGAGCCTCTTAATTACATATTTAATACTAAATCTCTATTTATCTAAATTTTGATCATTCTCAATATTTTCATATTTGTAAATAATTTACAAATAAATATTGTTATTCAATAAACAATTTATTGAATAAATTGTGGCCACAGATTTAATGATCAAAATGATAAATAATTTAGGTGAGCGTAAAAATAGATTCCATCTTGTAAATATATGTTCTCATGATTCATGAAATTAAATCTACAAGTTATCGAGATTTTGACCATTTATAAGATCTCACTCTATGATAACTCAAATAGATTTAATTCATAAATGTGAGTCAATTACCAACTTAGGATTAAGGTTTATTAAGTTTATTAAAGCTTAAGTAAATTATAATTAATGATAATTATTAATCAAATCATAATTTACAACAATCATTTCAAAATGCATATCACATATACATACTAACTTTCCTATTCAAAGTCACCACTTTAGTGATTAAGATAAATCATCTAATTAAGAAGTAGAAAAATTACAGCTTAATCATAATGAAATGCCCGTTTCATTAATAGCTGTCAATTTACTTTAATTTATAAAACTTGTGATTTAAATCTTTCTGTATTGGCATCTTATGCCCAATACTTAAATCACATACTTTATAAATAAGGGACATTAATGTATACTTAAATAAATAAATACTTCATTATATCTAGAAAAATAAATTAAAATAAAATGTCATCACAAAAACATGCTTTCAAGGGCACCAGAGTAAAATAAATCTAACAACCACGATGTTCACAACCTCAACTACTACCCCGATCTGCTAGCTTTCTGCTCCAAATCACACTTTCTCTATCTTTCTTCTCTCCCCTCTCTCTCTTTTTCTTTTTCTCTCCCATCTTCCTCTTTTCTCTCTTCTCTCTTTTCCCTTTTCTCTCCCCTCTCCCTTTTTTCTCTCCTCTCCCTTTTTTCTGGCCACCGAGGCAACAAACAAAAGAAAAGAAAAAAGAAAGGAAGAGAGAAAGAAAAGAAGAGAAAGAGAGCTGAGCCTTTAGTCCAGTTGTCCAACCTATTACCAATTCAGACCACACTTGACCAAAGAAAAATAAAAAAAATTAATTAAATTTCAAAATAAACATTTATTAGTCTAAAATATCACATAAATAGTCAAAATTACATACTGAGTATTAGATTTATGGTCATCTAAATATATGACAATTTAAACAGATATGGATTTTTAAAATTTTTAATTTGAAAAATTTTATTGGGATTTACCTAATTGAAAAATCAATTAATGAACATTGTAATTTGAATAATTATGAATAAGTGGCAATTATATGCAATACTAATTTTTTTAGATTATATAACTATAAATCAAGGTAATTATATTTACAAATTAATGTTAATAAATTAAAATATTTATTTAATAGGCCCCCATTTTTTAATAAAAAATAATATTTATTATGTTTTAATTTTGTTTTAGCATTATTTTGTTTAATAATAATTATATTTATTGTTAATTATAATTATTTTTCCATTATTTTTAATAATAATACTATTTATTGTGTTCCAAATAATAATTTATTAAAATATATAAAAATAAAAAATAAGAAAATATTAAGTGATATCAATGTTAATAAATTAAAATATTTATTTAATAAGATAATTATTTTTTTGCATTATTTTTTAATTTTGGACTCAATATTTTTTTAAATTTTTTACATATTTTTGTTTCTTTTAAATATTATTTGTAGTTATCTTATTATTGTTATGGCTCCTAATTTAATGGATATTTTTATTTTTTATAATTTTTTATTATTTTAAATTATGTATTTTTAAATCAAAAAGAGTAATACGTGCAATATTTAAAAAATAAAATCATTTCAAATAACCACCATTATCTACATCATTCATTGCCAATTTTATTTTTTTAATTTCTAATATTATTTGATATTTTTAATCAATAATATTACAATATATATAATTTTAATAAACAATATTATAACTTAATTTAAGATATTTCACTTATTTTGTCTAATGATAAAAATCATGAAGGACATGTTATCTGTTAATAAATTAAAATCTTTATTTAATAGATTAATTATTTTTTTACATTATTTTGTTTAATAATTATTATTATATTTTAAATTAAAATTTATTAAAATATAAAAAAATATAAATAAGAAGTTATATGATAAATAGAAGTACAAATTAAATAATATTTTATTTTTAATAATAATAATTATTATTATGTTTTAAATAATAATTTATTAAAATATAAAAAAATAAAAAATAAGAAGTTATATGATAAATAGAAGTACAAATTAAATAATATTTTGTTTAATAATAATAATTATTATTTTTAAATAATAATGTATTAAAATATAAGAAATAAAAAATAAGAAGTTATATGATAAATAGAAGTGTAGATTAAGTAAAAATATCAAATGATACCGGAGAGTAATCATCATTATTAGGAAATATAATTGAATATAATTTAGTTTGTATGAAAATCGGTTAAGTGAGAATAATCATCATGGATTAGGGAATATAATGGAATATAATTTGGTTTACATGAAAATCGGTTACGAATATGAGAGTAATCATCATTGATTAGAGAATATAATTAGATATAACTAAAATTGAAGGAAAATAAAAGGGTATAAGTATCTAATAAAAATTTTTTAAACAATCAAATAGTGGTGTGAGAGTAATCATTATCATTGATTAAAGAATAAAATTGGCTATAATTTGGTTTGTATGAAAATCGTTTATGAATATAAAATAATCATCATTGATTAGGGAATATAATTGTATATAATTGAAATTGTAAAAAAATAAATGGGTATAAATGTCCAATAAAAATTTTCAAACATTTAAAATTTTTGTAGTAGTATAGATATAGATATGTATTTATGGTCACAATTACATGAGAATCCACTTTTATGTGTATATATATACATATATCTAAATTGATATTGATAAAGTCAAAGAACACAAAGAAAGTATTTATCTTCTTTCTTTCTAACTTCCTTTTGATTGGCAATTACGTAAAAGAAATATCAGTTTTAGAGAGTGAGAATATATATTTAGTAAGAAAAAAAAATGGATATAATGATAGAGAGAAGTATTATGTAAAAAGTTATTTTAAATTTTTGAACACCGCTAGATGACTAATGATAATAATAAGCATTAAATTTATGACATTTCAGATCCTACTGTGCATTTTATTTGTTAAATTAGTTTAGTTAAATCTAATGACTTAATCTCCACATTTAAAATAACTATTTTTCTTAATTTAACCCGACAATCAGTTAATGAATCTACTCAACATATAAATTCATAAAAAAAAATTAATAAATAAAACTCACCAATATTATTTGTGACAAAATTCATCCTTAAACAAATAAAAAATAAATTCATAATAAATAGTAAATAAATTCCACATTCCTCCCCATAAATGTATTAAGTGTGTGTTTTTTATTTTTTATTTATGTCATGAAATTTATAACATCCGTGAAAACTTTATATTAATATTATATAAAATTTATTATATTTAACATCATAAAATTATATTGTCTAATTAGATCCTCACTAGACTAGATAAAAATATATCCACATCAGAATACTTTAAAAATTAAATAATTGTGCCTGAGTCCAATCCCTCATCGAGTAAGATAAATATTAAATAATCATACTTGCGTCTGATCCCTAATCGAATAAGCAAATCTAAAACTATGTCTATATTCATTTAATTGGATTTGAATTTAGACCCAATAAATTTCTAGACTTGCTTATATTTCATGTCCCTCTATAAAACAGGGGATCTAACCTCTAATTCAGAAGTATGGATAGCACTTCGGCATCTATCTAGTCGAGAATTCTTCACTCTCCCATTTGGTGCTGCCACCTCTGTACTTCCAGCATCAGCCTTTTCTACCAAAGCACAAGTATGAAGTTGAAGTACCCATTCAAAGTAAACATGAAATTGGTGCAAAAAGGCAACATAGAGAGCTGGCACACAAGAAGATGAACATTGAACCATGAAGCAAAGATACAACACGACAAAATTTGAAAACTCTACTTTCATCATCATTACATCTGATCATACAAACACATATAACAGCTACTAGCTCATGAGAAATCTTTCAATCTGCAAGAAGTATTTTACATGAACAGCTTTAATATGCCTAGACGATGTTTCTTCAAAACTTCAACCGCTCGACTGCAAAGCATTGCAACAAAAATCTAAATATTCTCTGGGCAAACCGTAAAATTAGTGCATGATGCATCGTCGCCATAACCAATACACACATTCTGCAAGAAACAGGTGCTACTGCAGAGGATCTGCAAAACGAGAAACAAGCAATATCAGCTCCTTTTCAAGTCATTGAGGAAAATTACATTAATTTTACCAAGTAGGATCAAACTCATAGCATGTCAGAGATGCCCAACATATGCAGCTCTCTCTCTCCCAGTTTGAACTTTCAAATAGGAAGTAGAAATAAAATGAATATTTCCAATAAGCATGAGAGGAGAGGAATAGGCAATTGAAACTTGAAAAAATAGTACCTTTGTCTCTGTTCTCAGAAGTCCTTGCTAGCTCCCTCAGGAAGAAACCCATAGTCTTCAATTAAGAATTATGCCAAACTTGGCTCAAAAATTCTATGCAGGTGCCCAACAGGAGCTAGCATAGCAAACCCTACCCTTCCATCCCTGCAACATCCATTGCCCATCTTCATCAATCACAAAATCTCTGTGGTAACCGGCCTTCAACTTGCACCTCAGTTTCTTTAATAGCTCCTGATTCAATGGAAGGATCTTAAAACCAGACCTACTGCTGCGAACATGCCATTGCTTGTATGTCTCGGGCCTCTCAACCCTTTCCAAACCCTCACACGCAATTACATTCACAATTTCACGCCCAAAGAACTCTTGCTCAAAAGCCATCCTTACTGTATTATCACGGGGTATGTTAGTATCAAGCACATCAAACAATGTTGAGTAGTGATATAGTGCCTCACGAAACCGAGTGACAAAGAAGGGGACATTGTAGGATCCATTAATAATAGAATGGATGAAGGTGTCTGGATTCATCTTCCTAATTAACTTTAGAACAGCATCCCTTGGACTGTCCAGCACAACTGTCTCATCACGAAGGTTCTTAAACCGGGTGAGACAATTTACAACAAGCACCTCATCGCTGTTTATATTTAGGTCCTCAATTTTGATAGTTTCCCAATTCTGTGCTATGGCATGGTATTGAAATGGAACATTAAAACGCTCACAATACTTTGCCAAGCGACGCCCCGTCTCCTCAACCAATTCTGCAGGACGGAAACCAGGGCTTGGATACTCTATCCCAGTAATTCGAAGCTCAGGGGTCTCACCAGATGGGTTCGAGAGATATTGGATAAGGATGGGCCACTGGAAACCATATAGGATACCAAAATCAATTATATGAAGCTTTTTTTTTGTTGAATTCGCAACTAAATCCAAAATCGTTTTGTTTGCAAAAAACATTGCCATCTTCTTGAATGGGCAAGCTGAAAGAAAAAGCTGGTAAGCTTCCAACTTTTCAATAGCTGAAATCCTCTTGGAAGCTAGGGCTACATAAATCTGGCTTCCCATGCCAGCCAAGCGTGCTTGAAGACCTTTGGCAAAGATTTCGGCCAACCTCTGAGACCCATCACCTGTACAAGAAGAATGCTGCCTAATTTGATTTAGTTGTTCATTTGCACTCCTGCGATCATCAGCAGCAACAGATTGTGCACAGTTAATCAAAAGAGTCCTCAAATCCACCACTCCCTCCTTTCTATTACCTGGTTTCTTAGCACGACTCTTTCCATCATTAGATCCATGTGATTGTCCATTCTGCTGTGAATTATTACTTACTTCACTTTTCACTTCGGCAACGTTACAACATGGGTCAGTAGAGAGCAAAACCCTATCAAACAGCTCAGATAACTCATCCTCTTCCGTGTAAATTGCAGACTGCTTGCCACTCCTCTCCTCTTCTAAATTACCATCCTCGCGGTGACGATTCTTCCTACCCCTTGGGCCATTAGGTAAGCCTCCCCTCTCATCCTTCTCCACCTTGACAACAACCTCGGAAACCCCTTGTTTCGACTCTGGAGGCAATGCATAGCTCTCCAAATCAACAATCAACTGATTATTACTAGGAAGGAACTTACTAGCTTCCTCCACCCCTCTATTAAACTGCAGGATGGAATGGCTATCACTAAATATGTTCGAAACAGGATGGCTACTCATAGCAGCGTCCATCGGGCCATTAACACCATCACTTAAACTATTCATAGAGCCAAAGGACCACTTTGCAGTGGTCTGAAATGTTGATTCAAAAGGATAGCTCTGTGCAGATGGTTTATGCTCCCCAGAATCAATAACCGATTGAGAATCAACAAAGTTGCCACCACTAGAATTGCTGCTGATACTCTGCTCACTCCAGCCATGGCTACCAAATAAATCATCATCCGAAATTTCGATATCTTTATTGAAGTAAAGAGGAGGTTGGTTTGGGGAAGCAGGATACTTCTCGCCAATAACATCATATAAAGATTTCTCAGTAGCTTTGAGGGCCAAAGGGTCATGGAACATGCTGGGTTTCTGCTCCAAGTTCTCTTCCATGAGAACTGAGTTTATGAACTTGAGAAAATCATCAGAAGAAGAGTCACTATCTCCCGGAGAGTCTACTTCTGACATCCTATTCAGGTTTGGAGCAATAGAGCTGGAGTCCGGATCAGGGGAAAAAGAAGGACGGTCCATGAAGTTGAGATCTAAAGTGTCATCTTTCAATTGGAATGTGTTTGCAATATTTCCAGACTGATAAAGATTGGGCAAGAAGGTATCATCATCTTCGAATTTGAAACCATTTACAGAATCGGAGAATTCAGTGAAGTGTGGATCCATGACCATCTGCAACTCAAAACCCCTATTAAATTCAAAAGTTAGTATCAATAACTTGTACCCTAGTTAACTAATTTCCAGAAAGCACCTCTCTTACATCTAATTCCAAATTGAAATATAATTACAACCAATATGGAAAAGAGAAGTGGAAAAGAAGAGAAATATTCTTCCTCCTCGCTTGATTGTTGGGTTTGGAGAGAAGAAAAAGGTAAGATTATAAAAGTAAGAATTTAAAGCATTTTCCCCCCTTTTTCTTTCCATTTTCTGACACTTTTCCTTTCCCCTTCTTTTCTATTTCTCTCTTCCACAAGTTCCAAACAGACAATTTATTAATTGGGAACCCAAAAAAAATTTATAAAAGGAAAAAGGATTAACTATGCTTATGGCTTAAAACAAAGTGATTCACAGTAGATCATACATATAGACTTCAAAATTTGCAAAGTAAAAGTTACAGTGAAGAGACAAGGAACAGATCGATCGCAATTAAAAAAGTGTATATATATATACACATGCTTGCTAGTGATTCATTAATTCAGTTTCATGATGAAAATTTCAACTTCAGAAAACCCTTCAAATACAAATACAAAACTTTATGAATTCCAAGGGCAGATCAGAGAACTATCAAAGAAGAAAGAAGATAAAAGTGATAGGTGCGAAATTTTTTGCGTACCTGAGATATAATTAATTGAGAGAGAAAGAGAGAGAGCACAAAGGGCCTGAACCTTGTAGATGGCGAAAAGAGTCGGTCGCTAAGAGTCTAATCCTTTCCTTTGTTTGACCTTTCCAACACCCAAACGGAGGCGCCCAACGAAACCTCCCGGAACCAGAAGAGTACTGGTGTTAGTCCGAGAAAAGTCGTTAATCATTTATTCTCAGTCAAATCATCACTTCAAATAGTGAATTTTTTATTTAATTTTGGATACATTACATCTACCTCCTCTGATATTTGAATAATTACACTTAATCTCACAATATTTTAAAATTACATTTACTCTCTTATTTTAAAATGTTATTAATATTGACCCCTTCCAATCAAATTACTCGTTAAAATTTAATAGAAAATATTAAAATAACTCAAATTTTAGGTATCTTTCATATTTAATCCCTCCCTTTTCCACATTTTTCTTGGTATTCATTACAAAAATTTCTAAAAATAAGTAAAAACAAAAAAGTTTTAAGAATTTTTGTAAAAAAATTGAGCAAATGTAAGCGGGAGAGAGAGGGGTGAATAAGAAAAATAACTAAAATTTTAGTTGATTTGGCATTTTATGATAAGTTTTAATAACTGATTTTATTGAAAATGGGTTAATAGAGAGGTAAGTATAACTTTTAAATATTGTGAGTGCTAAGTGTAATTACTTGAATATTAAAATAAGGTAAATATAATTTACCTTTTAATTTTTTTTTTAGTAAATATCTTAAAAGAATTATCATTTTCAAATATTCTTTATTAGGTTATGAGAAATTTATTATTTATACATATATTAAAATATTTTATATCTTAGTACTTAGTAACTAATTAATTTTATTTTAGTACTACTATGCATATCCCATATTATAAGTTATTTAAAGGCATTTTTCTAACCTTTATAAGATAAATGACAGGATACAAATTTTGTATTTTTTCAATTCTATTTCTTATCTTTTATTTTTTCAATATCACTTAAAAAAATATTTTAATGAATTAAAAATATTTAATTTTAAACCCATAATTTTTACTCCTAATTTAATTTGAGTGTAAATAAAATTAATGTGATGGCAACTTTAAATTTAATTCTTAAAAAAATTTGATACTTTATCAAACATGGGCAAAAGATAAATAGAAAATAATAATTAAAAATATGATAACTACAAAAGAAAAAATTAGAAAAAATTATCTTTACTAAATTTTATAGAAAAATAAATTTTTAATTTTTTTCTTTTTCCTTTTCAACGTTCACAAATTTATCGGCTCCTTTTTCATTTATTTAAAAATAGACTTTTCTTAAAAATAGCTCAAAAAGAAAAGAATATACTTTGTATTACTTTAGCTCCTGTATGAGAACCAAATTTACATTTTGCCCTCGTACCTCTGCACTTTTGTAATCAAAATGGAATAACTTAAGTAAAACACACTAAAATATATTTTTTTAAGTAAAAAGTGCTTTAAATTGATTGTGAAATTTAGCACTAGCGTTTTATTAGCTTATTATGTTATCTTGAAAAATATATTTCAGTTATTATTCTTTTTTTTTTTGTGAGTTTTGTATTGCTTTTTAATTCTTTTACTGAAACATAAACATTTTGCTCACCAAAAAAATTATAATTAAATAAAATTAAAAAATACTAATTTTTACAAATTTTTCAACTTTCTCCACCAACGATAAAATTAACTTTTACCAATTTTCTATAACTTTCTTCAATTTTTACTAATTTCTAAAATTTTAAAAATTTTTACTAAATACTCAATTAATCACTAAAGTGCAACGTGTCACTCCTAGGTGCAAAATTAAAACTTTTAATTTTTTTTGGTGGGTGCCAAATGCCTTATGTTAAAATAAAAGTAAAAGATAAAAAAAATTAAAATTGAAGATAGTAAATGTAAAGTCTACGTCTTATCATATATATCATAAAAGTAAAGAATAGACCTTTAAATAGGTTTACAATAAGAGATATGTATAGTAATGATCTACATACTAAAATAAAACTAACTACTTATTAAATATTAAAATATATAATATTCTAATATAGGTAATACATATAAATAATATATCATAACCTAATATAAATATTCTAACAATTTTCCTCAAACTCAAGATGGTAAACTAACTTGAGTTTTTACCATCTTGAGTTTGGAAATAAGAGAATTCTAAAAATAGCTGAATCGGATAGCAGAATAAGTCGTAAGTATAGAATCTGGAGTTGTGTGACTGCTGACGGTGACAAAATTTTGACATGAGTTCCTGAAGAAAATTTGTTGCCACTAATATGATTATTTTCGGATTGGAGATAAAAAAAATAATCAAACAGAATATACAGTGTACAAAGATGAAAAAAGAAAGATAAAACTACAAAATGCCAAATGATAAACAATAGCACTTTACTCACCAAATTGGACGGCCAATAAGAAAGAATGACATCTATTAGTGTATTGTAGTTGATTTCATCAACAATAGTACTATCAATAGGATGAATAATATAATACAGAAATATCATCCTAAATAAATATAAAATGTACTGAGACGAAATACAAAGAAACATACGTTAGAATCGAAATCAAAAGAGTCAAAAAAACCTTAAGACTCAATTCAGAGTGCAGAAGAAAAAGTTTTTGCAATAATTGTGGTAATGCTATAGCAGAGTAAGGCTTTGAAAAGAAAAATATCCGAGGAGAAAAATTGCAGATACCTCTAATATGGTTCAGAATGTGAAAGAAAGGAATTATGTTGTAATTGTGATAATGTTATGACAAAAGTAAGGCTCTTAAAAGAAAAAAAAAAAAAAACACCAAAAAAAAAAACGCAGAAATTTCTAATATCATATTGAAATAGAAGGTGAAAGAATTATCTGTAAAAACATTATCTGTATATATTGTGGTGATGAAAAATAGTACAGCAGAATAAAACGATGGTAGCACTGGTGAAAGTTAAATAGATCTACTCGAAAGACAGAATTGGCAAGGTTTGGTGAAAAAAGAAGCTAAACAGTCGGAGATTGCTAAGGCAGCGGTAGCAGCAGCGGTAGCAGTAGCGGAAAATTGGAAACCGCAGAGAGTATGTTGCCAAATTGAAATAACCTAATATAAAATATTTTAACACCCCCATATAAAAAATAAAATAGTTCAAAATAGTTATTAAAAAAAAAGACATTTGAAATAGAAAATAAATAAATGGCACACGTGGTTTCAAATTTTGAGAACTCTACTTTCACCATTACATCTGATTATACAAACACACATAATAGCTACTAGCTCACGAGAAATCTATCAATCTGCTAGAAGTATTCCACATCGACAGCTTTACTATGCCCACACGATGTTTCTTCAAAACTACGACCGCTCAACTGCTAAGCATTGCACCACAAATCTAAATATTATCTGGGCAAACCTTAAATTTAGTGCTTGGTACATCATCGCCATAACCAACACACATTCTGCAAGAAACTGGTGCTACTGCAGAGGATCTGCAAAACTAGAAACAAGCAATATCAGCTCCTTTTCAAGTTATTGAGGAAAATTACATTAATTTTACCAAGTAGGATCAAACTCATAGCATCTCAGAAATGCCCAACATATGCAGCTCTCTCTCTTCTCTCAGTTTGAACTTTCAAACAGGAAGTAGAAATAAAATGAATATTTCCAGTTAAGTGTGAGAGGAGAAAAATGGGTAATTGAAACTTGAAAAAACAGTACCTTTGACTCTGTTCTCAAAAGTCATTGCCAGTTCCCTCGGGAAGAAACCCGTAGTCTTCAATTAAGAATTATGCCGACCGTGCGTCAAAGATTCTATGCAGGTCCCCAGCAGGAGCTAGCAAAGTAAACCTTACCCTTCCACCCCTGCAACATCCATTGCCCATCTTCATCGATCACAAAATCTTTGTGGTAAGCGGCCTTCAACTTAACCCTCAGTTTCGTTAATAGCTCCTGATTCAATGGAAGGATCTTAAAACCAGCCCTAATGCTGCGGACATGCCACTGCTTGTATGTCTCGGGCCTCTCAACCCTTTCCAAACCCTCACACGCTATTACATTCATAATTTCACGCCCAAAGAACTCTTGCTCAAAAGTCATCCTTACTGGATTATCACGAGGTACGTTAGTATCGAGCATATCAAACAATGTCGAGTAGTGATATAGTGCCTCACGGAACCGAGTGACAAAGAAGGGGGCATTGTAGGATCCATTAACAATAGAATGGATGAAGGTGTCTGGATTCATCTTCCTAATTAACTTTAGAACAGCATCCCTTGGACTGTCTAGCACAACTGTCTCATCAAGAAGGTTCTTAAACCGGGTGAGACAATTTACAACAAGCACCTCATCGCTGTTTATATTTAGGTCCCCAATTTTGATAGTTTCCCAATTCTGTGCTATGGCATGGTATTGAAATGGAACATTAAAATGCTCACAATACTTTGCCAAGCGACGCCCTGTCTCCTCAACCAATTCAGCAGGACGGAAACCAGGGCTCGGATACTCTATCCCAGTAATCCGAAGCTCAGGGGTCTCACCAGATTGGTTCGAGAGATGTTGGATAAAGATGGGCCACTGGAAACCATATAGGATACCAAAATCAATTATGTGAAGCTTTTTTTTGGTTGAGTTCGCAACTAAATTCAAAATTGTTCTGTTTGCAAAAGACATTGCCATCTTCTTGAATGCACAAGCTGAAAGAAAAAGCTGGTAAGCTTTCAACTTTTCAACAGCTGAAATCCTCTTGGAAGCTAGGACTGCATAAATCTGGCTGCCAGTGCTAGCCAAGCGTGCCTGAAGACCTTTAGCAAAGATTTCGGCCAACCTCTGAGACCCATCACCGGTACAAGAAGAATGCTGCCTGATTTGATTTAGTTGTTCGTTTGCACTCTTGCGATCATCAGCAGCAATATATTGTGCACAGCTAATCAAAAGAGTCCTCAAATCCACCACTCCCTCCTTTCTATTACCTGGTCTCATAGCACGACTCTTTCCACTGTTAGACCCATCTGATTGTCCATTCTGCTGTGAATTATTGGTTACTTTACTTTTCACTTTATCAACATTACAACATGGGCCAGTAGAGAGCAAAATATCGAACAGATCAGATAACTCATCCTCTTCTGTATAAACTGCCGACTGCTTACTACTCCTCTCCTCTTCTAAAGTACCATCCTCTCGGTGATGATTCTTCCCACCTCTTGAGCCATTAGGTGAGCCTCCCCTCTCATTCTTCTCCACCTTGACAACCTCAGAAACCCCTTGTTTCGACTCTGGAGGCAATGCGTAGCTTTCCAAATCAATAATCAATTGATTATTACTAGGAAGGAACTTACTAGCTTCCTCCACCCCTCTATTAAACTGCAGGATGGAAACAAGATGGTTACTCATAGGAGAGTCCACTGGGCCATTACCACCACCACTTAAACTATTCATAGAGCCAAAGGACCACTTTGTAGCAGTCTGAAATGTCGATTCAAAAGGATAACCCTGTGCAGATGGTTTATGCTCCCCGGAATCAATAACCAATTGAGAATCAACAAAGTTGCCACCACTAGTATTGCTGCTAGTGCACTGCTCACTCCAGCCATGGCTACCAAATGAATAATCATTCGATATTTCATTATCTTTATTGAAGTAAAGAGGAGGTTGGTTCAGGGAAGCAGGATACTTCTCGCCAATAACATCATATAAAGATTTCTCAGTTGCTTTGAGGGCCAAAGGGTCATGGAACATACTGGGTTTCTGCTCCAAATTCTCTTCCATGAGAACTGAGTTTATGAACTTGAGAAAAACATCAGAAGAGGAGTCACTATCCCGGGAAGAGTCTACTTCTGTGATCCTATTTGGGTTTGGAGCAATAGAACCGGAATCTGGATAAGGGGAAAAAAAAGGAAGTTCCGTGAAGTTGAGATCTGAAGAGTCATCTTTCAATTGGGATGTGATTGCAAGATTTTCAGACTGATAAAGATTGGGCCAGAAGGTATCATCATCTTCGAATTTGAAACCATTTACAGAATCGGAGAATTCAGTGAAATGTGGATCCATGACCATCTGCAACTCAAAACCCCCATTAAATTCAAAAAATAGTATCAATAACTTGTACCCATGTTAATTAATTTCCAGAAAGTACCTCTCTTACATCTAATTCTAAATTTGAAATTAGGGAGAAAAGACGTGGAAAAGAAGAAAAAAAAATATTCTCCCTTCTTGTTTGATTGTTGGGTTTGGAGATAAGAGAAAGATAAAATTAAAAATATATATATATATATATATAACGCATTTTCCCTGTTTTTTTCATCCCATTTTCTAACCCTTCTCTTTTTTTCTTCTTGTCTCTTTCTGTTCCACAAGTTCCAAAGTTGTTTGACACCTCAAAATTTACAAATTTTTACCAACTTTTACTAACTTTTTCCTGTTTTCATTTTCCGTATATTTGTTTTAAAACTCCAAATTTTACAAATTTTTGTCAATTTTTACCCACCAAATGCACAAATTTCTTTCTGACCGAACCATTCTTGTCAGAATTTTTTTTTTAGGTTATACCAATCAAATACAAAAAAGTATCATTTTTTTTTTATTTTTCTGATTTTTTGAGTGCCAAACGGCCTCTTAATTATTTGGGAACCCAAAAAAATTTATAAAAGAAAAAAGGATCAACCATGCCTATGGCTTAAAACAAAGTGAGTCACAGTAGATCATAAATATAGACTTCAAAATTTTCAAAGTTACAGCTACACTGAAGAGATAAGGAACAGATAGAACGCAGTTAAAAAAGTGTGTGTATATATATATATATATATGCATGCTTCCTAGTGTGATTCATTAATTCAGTTTCATGATGAGAAGTTCGACTTCGGAAAACCCTTGAAATACAAACACAAAACGTTATGGATTCTAAGGGTAGATCAGAGAACTATCAAACGAGAAAGAAGATAAAAGCTATAGGCGCGAAATTTTTACGTACCTAATTAATAGAGAGAGAGAAAGAGAGAGAGAGAGAGAGAGAGAGAGGGAGGGAGAGCACACTGAGGACCTGAACCTCGCGTATGGTGGTAAGGTTTGAAAAGGGTCGATCGACGAGAGTGTAATTCTTTGCTTCGTTTTTCCACACGCAAACAAATGCCACCAACGAACCTCCCGGAACCAGAAGAATACTGCCGTTCGTTCAAGAAAGTCAGTCAACCATTTTTTTCCCGTCAAATCATCACTTCAAAATGATGATTTTTTTCGGGGCTGTTTGGTTTGTTTGGTTGGTAAAAGTATAGTTAAAAAATATATTAAAAATGTAAATATTTGATATAAAATTAGTAAGTAGTAAATTTTATTTGAAATAAAATATAAAAAATATTTTAATAAATTAAAAATATTAGATTTTAAACCCATAATTTTGACACCCAATATAATTTGAGTGTAAATAAAATTAATGTGTTTGATATTTTAAATTTAGTTATTAAAAAAATTAATACTTTATCAAACTTGGTAAAAAGATAAATAGAAAATAATAATTAAAAATATGATAACTACAGAAGCAAAGGAAACAAAAATAAAAAATTAGGAAAAAATATCTTTACTACTTTGTATAGAAAAATAAATTTTTAATTTTTTTTATCTTCTCCTTCCTTTTCAACGTTCACAAATTTATTGATTCCTTTTTTATTTATTTAAAAGTAGACTATTTTTAAAAAAAAAACTCAAAAAAAACAGAATTTACTGTATTACTTTAGATCCTGAGAACCAAAATTAATCAAAAATCACTAACTATTACTAATTTTTTGTACTTTTTTCTAATTAAATTTTATCACATATTACTTTTACATTAAATTTTTATACTTTTATTATACTTTTTTATTAAATTTTTATTAACCAAACACCTTTTTATATTTTACGATTGTGCCCCTACGCTTTTATAATCAAAATGGGAAAACTAAAAAGTAAAACATACTAAATATTTTTTTTAAGCAAAAACTGCTTTAAATTGATTTTCAAGTGTGGTATTAGCGTTTTATTAGTTTATTCTTTTATCTCGAAAAAATATTTCAAGTATTATTTAATTTTTTTATTTTGTGAGTTTTGTATTGCTTTTAAATTCTTTTACTGAAACATAGCCATTTGGCTCACAAGATAATAATAATAATAATAATAATAATAATAATAATAATAATAATAAATCAATAAATAAAAAATAAAAAACACCAACATTTACTTATTTTTTTCAACTTTTTCCACCAAAAATGAAATTAATTTTTACTAATTCTTTATAACTTTCTTCAATTTTTACTAGTTTTTAAGTTTTACAAATTTTTATCAAATCACTAAAGTGTAACGCGTCACTTGTTGGTGCAAAATTATAATTTTTGACTTTTTTTTTTATGCCTTTAGCCCTGTTTAGAATAAGAAAAAATAAGATAAATTGAGATAAAATGTGATTTGGAGTTAATTTTGGCGCTCTTTTTTTTTTTTAAAAGTAGCAAACCCTGAGAACAGATTTGGAAAATCATTCTCACGGATTCAAAAAAATTTACAAAAAATGGCGACAATGGTACTCATTTGAAAGCTTTCAACATGAAGAATATGATTGTATAAAAAACTTACATATTCAATTAACCTATTTTCAGATTTTTTTGTTTTTTTAGTGAAATATTGAAATTTTTTGAAATTAGTGATGACGAAAAAATTAAAGATAGAGAGGTTGTTAGAGATTTATAGAGTTTTATAGAGATTGTTAGTATGCCAAAAGAGGCCAAAATGGCTCAAAATTGTATTAAAAAGGCAATGACATTAAAAACAAAAAAAAAGGCACACCTGGTTATAGTGTATTTAAAAATAGGATGCATTTAAAGTGTCAAAAAGTGAGATAAAATGAGATAAATTATGGATTTATAATTCAGGCAATAAAGTAAAAAAATAAATAATTTTTAAAATTTTTTAACATTTTTTACTATTTTTTAGAGTTTGTTATCAACCCATACGGAGCTATAGTCAGGCTACATCTATGATAACTTACTTTTTTTTTTGTGATAATTTAATTTTTTCCCCCTAGCTTCTTTCCTTATTTTTGGAGTCAGGAAGAAACCTGCAGCCGCTACCCATAAGTGCGCACTGGGTGAAGCCGCCCCGTGGTCCTAACCGACAAAAAATCACAAGAAGATAAACTAACCTAAGCAAGTCCTTCCCTACTTGACAAGTCTTTGTCACGAGCCAGTTTAAAAATTCCGAACCCGGTCACTGTAGAACAGTTTAAATATAATCATTTTGACAAACAAGGCTGTTGTAACACTTATACTATTAAATTTAATAAAAAAAAATTCGTTCCCCTTTCAATCCCTCTCAACATTCATAAGTACGTAGCGTCAATGATATTAAAAAAAGAAACGCCACAATTTTATATTACTACGCTAACTCAACTTCTAGAATCTTAAATTACATAACAGTAGTGTGAGAGAAGTAATATTTAGAAAATACAATAATGAGTGAGTTTGGTTTGTAAATAAATTTTAAAAAATTTTACAAATTTTTATTAATTTTATATCACATTAACTTTTTTCTTTCACTGTACGCATTACAAACTCTTAATTTATCACAATTTATCTCACTCCAAACTAACCCAATATATCATTTCTCACTCTTGTAATCTTTGAAATGCGAAATTCATCATTCCTCATCATGCTCATATTTTACTTTCTTCAATTTCGGCTGTCACAAAATTTTAACTTTTGGGGGCTGAATTATATTATTCTATAATTAAAATCAAAACTCTGATTACTTCATTTTTGAAAACGAAAATTTTGAATTGGCCAACTTGAGAAATTATTAATTTACTTAATGCTTCCGTTGAAAATTAAAAGTTAAGACGTTTCGTGGTTCTATTCAGAATATACAAGCAGTTCAAACAACGTCACGCCGTCCCCAGGATAAACAAGACTTTTTGCTCGAACGCGGGAAAGCAGATTAAATGAATTTTCTATATACAAAAACAATTACATAGTTTCGTATATATACACAAAAAGAGAGGAGTTTTGGAAACAGAAAAACAGGGGAATTGAATTTCTCGCATATGCGCGAGGCTCCTATTGGTGGATTTGCACCCCCTGCGCACGACTAAGACGTGACGCACGCCCGGTTAATTAGTTTCCGGATTAGTTTTTTCAAATTACAGTGAGCCTTGGCCCAATGCTCAAGCCGCACGAGACCTCCCCTTAGGTCTAGCCACATTCACAAGCCCACTAAGGTGCAATGACTTATAAAGTAGATAAACTTTCATGTTTTTTTTAATATGGGACAGACACTTTGTTTTAAAAATACACTTAGTTCCAACATATTCTATTAAAAATTAAAAGTTACGGAGCCCCCCTCCCCATAGGTGTTAATGTTCCTAAAGAAACCCTTGTCCCTTTTTTTTTTTTTCTGTGCATCTTTAAACCCAATCACATATTTTTTTCATTTTTTAATACTCATTTACTCTCATTCTACTTGATATAAAGAGTGACAGATCCAGAATTTTGAGTAAGGGGCCAAAATAAAAAAATTTTATATTTAGTAGAAAGTAAAGTAAAAATTTTTAAATTTTGGAGGGGCTAACACTATATTATATGAAAAAATTTTTAAATTTATAAGAGTATTAAAACATATTCAAAATTTAAGGGAAGCCAAACACTATATTATATAAAAAAAAATTCTAAAATTTATAGAAGAATTAAAGGGTGATCAAAATTTAGAGAGAGAGGTGTGACGCGCGCTCCTCCTGCCCTTGGATGCAAATGTAAATACAAAGAACTCTCCAAATAAACAATCACAAATTCAAGAAAAAAATGCCACTTCTTTAGATGTTTTTTTACAATATTTTCCTATAATTAATGAATTTTTTGAAATAATTTGAGATTAAGCAAGCAAAGCTCGTTATGAGTTCTTAATGTTGAAATGCTGCTCTTTCAAAAGACAGGATTTGGAAATCTATTATATCAAAAAAAAAAAAAAAAAACATCCAAGCGCTATTATGACACGAATCTCAAGTAAATTTATTTATTTTTTTCTTAAATACCCTTACCTGCATTTTAATTTTCTTTTATTTCATTTGCATGTCTCTTGATTGCGTATTATTTATTTAAATATTGTTTTTAAAAAATTATTAATTTATTTTATTTAACATTAAATAAAAAATTAAAAGAAACAGCTCGTGGTAGTGTGCGCGCATCCATTAAAATAATAATAATAATAAATTAACGAGCCCGCCTGTGGATCTCCTCCCTGAGATGTGGCGACTTGCGTGCTCCCGAAGCCCATAGTTTCTTGCTGCCCAAACACAGCAGTCTGTGACGACCAAGACCACCATTTCGTTTTTTTTTTAATATAAATTTAGGTTTTATTTCAACTGTATAATCTTAACTTGTCAAATGGACCAATTCCGAATTTAACATACAACCAAACCCCCCCCCCCTCTCTCTCTCTCTCTCTCTCGGGATCGAAGATATATCGCTTAAAAGAGATGCGCAATGTCAGCTCGGACAGAACTAAATTTGTTGTCCTTACATTAAAATTGAACGGTTTAATACATTTATATAATTTAATTTCATAAATTATAAATGTGTTAAAACAATTGATTTTTAATCGAATAATCCTAATATCAATTGTCATGGAGCTGATACACGTGTTCCCCATCTCCCTAATCTTTCTGAGGTCGGGGAGAAACCCGCAGCCGCTACCCATGGGTGCGCACTGGGTGAAGCCCGCCCCGTGACCCTAGCCGGCAAAGAACCACGAGAAGATAAACCAGCCTAGGCAAGCCCTGGCTGACCGGCTCAGTCGAGAAGGCTGTTAGATGGCCCTCCACAATTAGAGAAAAGACTGCCCCCAAGAGGAGTCGAACCCGAAACCTATTAGTCCCAAGCCCTTCAACCCGCCATCCGAACCAACTCGACTACCCCTTTCAGGGCATCAATCTCCCTAATCCTTGATAGTCAAAAAGATAGTCATAATTCTCTAATTGATATAAAATAAATATGTAAAGGTAATTTGGGGCACCAAAAAATGTACAACTTGGTATGCAAGTGACACATGCTACTTTGATAGTTAATTAAGTGTTTGGTAAGATTTTATAAAAGTAAAAAAAAAAATTAGAAAAAGTTAAAAAAATTAGTAAAAACTAAAAAACAATTGAAGAAAATTAGTAAAATTGGGTAAAAATTAAATAAATTTAGTAAAATTAATTTTGTATTTGATAAAAAAAATTAGAGAAAGTTAAAAAAAGACTAATAAAAATTATTTTTTTTATTTTTTTCTGTGTGCCTAATGCCACCACAATCTATATATAGTACCTATTTTAAAGTGCCAAATTCTGAAAAAAAAAAATAAAAAGTAGATAAATTTTTTATTGGTGAGTGTATCCTCAAAATGTGTAAATAAATTAATAAAAATTAGAGAAAACCAAAAAAAAAAAAAAATTAGGTACTGTTTAGTGGTTCAACTTTCAGCAGAAAGTGACCAACTTTAGCTTGCTTGGTATTTGACAAAAATTTAATTTTCATCGCTTTTTTTACTTAATTACAGGAACTTATTCAATTTAAAAGTTATTAAAATTTTTACCAAACACATAAAAAGTTGTCAAATTTTATTATGTTATTTATTATCTTTTTTTTTTTAAACTGTTGCCAAAATTTGTTAGAAGTAATCAAAAATTGTCAAAATTTTTACTAAACACCCAAAGTTACCAACAATTGCTAAAACTAACTAAAAATTAATACTTATTTCACCAAACAAACTAAAATTTTCAACTAAAAGAATGTGAAATCTCGTGAATACATAAATTTTAAATAAAAATATACATAAAAAGGCATTGTAATTGCAAAAATACGATTGTCACATAATTATCCGCTGAATCATTTTTCCAACATACAAAAATAGATAATAATTCAGCATTTAGTTCACACGGTCCAGCCTATATGGGGCCGTACAGGAGAAGAGGATCACTGGGTTTTGTAGCTATAGGGTAAACAACACCAGAGATCAAAAACTTTCTAAATCCAGAACAAGAAATAGAGATCAAAAGTATCAAATCTACCGAGTCCATAAATTCAGCTTCAAAAATAAAATAAAATAACATAAAAGTCCATGAATTCATGATATATTAATGCCAAATAAGCATTAAAAAGAATATTACAATACCTAGCAATCTACAAAAATACAACAAATAAATTAACTTCAATTCCCATTCTTGCGATGATTTTTTTGACCACCCAAAAAAGGAAAAAAAAAATTGGATGTACAAGGAAAATGCCAACGTCTTGGCATCAAAGAATTCCATTAGAAAGCTCTTATTCTGTCAAAAATCTACAAAGGGCCAAACTCTCCATGCGGGAAAGAATCACCACAAGAGCTAGAAACATTAAACTTAACTATTTTCAAAACACCCCCCCACCCTTTTTTTTCATTTTATTTTTTTATTTTTATTTTTTTACATAATTATTCATAATATACTAACAAGAGAATAACCTGGAGGAGAGTGGAGAGAACTCCTCCATCTGGTTTTTGCTCCCTCAGCAAGTGTTGAGGATGATCTCATATCCCTGGTGAAATTCAGGTTTCAAAGAAGGCTCCGAGGAGAAGCGTCTGACTGCTGTTTGAGCTGTTGCTTGGCTTGCTGTTGGGACCAGTAAGCGTGGGCATTCAGGACCCTGTCCAACAGCTCCTGGGGCACTGGCTCACCCCTCCTTTGCTGGGGGGATATTCTCGCTGTGTGCACCAGCGTTTTCCACTTGTCCTACACAGTCCGAATCGAGAAACCACAACACAATTCTAATTAAAAAAAACTATGAGAGAAGCAACAACTCCTACAGCTTGCATTTTGAGGTTCCGTTTGGAGTGACCAAAAACACTGCAAAACAGTAAAAAACACTAAAAAATTCTAAAAATTATTCACTTTTTATCTCACTGCACGAATTACGAACCCACAACTTATCTCACTTTTTGTCACTCACTTTTTGTCACTCCAAACGCACCCTCAATTAGGAGTGTAAATGAACAAAACCGAGTCTAGTAGTAGGATGTTCAAATTAAACTCATTAGACTTATCTTTTGAGCCAAACCCCAACAAACCTCTAATCAAATCAATCTTGAATGGTTTGATATGTTAGTTATATTTACCGAGCCAAACTCTAGTTGGGTTCAATAGCATAACAAACTTAAAATTTTGGTTATGTTTAAAGTCGAGCTCAAGCAAGCCTATGACCGAATCAAACTGAGTGAGCTTTGAGTAGATTGGCTCATTTACAACCCTATTTCCGATCTGGGCACTGAAAGCTGCTAAAAGGTTCATCAGCTATTATGCATATTTTAGGCAATTAGAGGAGAAGAAAAAGATGGAAAATCCATAATGTGGTAGGGGATATGGTAATCCAACTGAGCTATTGAAATTCCGTAGACTAGAACTCAAGATGTTCATTGGGCCAGTTGTTATAGAGATAAAGCTGTAAAGATTAAACACCATCTAATCCTTCCAATAAACAACTTTTGGCTTGAAATATATAGAATGCCAGCACTTGCAGGACCAGTCTGTACAGTGGACTAATTTAAAATGCAAAAGAATGCAGAGATTAGAAACAATTGAGAAACCTCATTAAGAAATGTCTCAAATATTGAAGAGAATGAAATTAAAAAGGCAGAGGATCTAACAAGCAGTGTGAGTGAGTAATAATCAGTCCTTCATTCAGAGAGTAGTAATGTAATTGCAGAAGGTGGAAAATCATTTACCTTCAGATCCACATAAGTTCTGTGCTTTGCATTATCAAAAGCTCGTAGTTTAACATCTCGCCATCTGCAGAACAAAGAAACCAAGTAGGGGTAAAAGAAAGGAAAAGAACAGATTAAAAAAGCTGGTCCAAAGTGGTAAGAAAATAAAACAAAAAGCCCGCATATTGAGACATGCCTACTAATTTTGCTATTATATTAACAAATGATTTGATGATTCAGCCATAGGTCACACATTCAGCTGCTAATTTGTAAGCCAGAGCCTTGTCTAGTTCCTGGGTTAAATTTTGTCAAGCATACCTTCCTGTTCCAAGCTTCTCAACAGCTTGAACCAGTGCCTCCACTTCAGAAACAGAGAAAGGACGACGAATTCGACGTTGCACAGCCTCGGCTCGCTTGGGTTTTCTCATGGGAACTACAGCCAGTGCCTCAGCTTTCATTGCTGGAACAGCAACCAAGGCTCTGGAATTCACTGGGCTTTTGTCCATTAACATGTCAGGAGGAGAGGGTGCGGAATCATGATCGCTTTCCACAAAGTTGCCCAAATTTGCCATTGTATGATCTGGTAAGGCATCAGTAGTTCTCCGTTGAACTACATTATGCACTTCACTAGGTGCAGGTGGGTATCTGGTGACAGCATGACATATTATCAGCTTAGAGACAACTGACCTGAAATGATCTGTCCTTGGAGCAGGACAAACCTGGGAACTAGGGATTCCAGTTAAAGTTTAGAACTACGATGTAAACGATAAAGCTTCATACGCTCAAATTACTACATAGCAATGGCAAAGAAGTAAAAACTCTATTCAGGGAGTCACACCATGCATTCTTAGCACCAACCAAAAGAACGAGTTTAACATTTAAACTACCACCTATCCAAAATTAATTTGGGTAAATTATATATTACAAAAAATGGTGGATCCACAAAGCAGAAAAATTAAGGATCTATTTAATGTATCACACTAAGAAGTAAACCAAAAAGCTACAAAAATTCAGAAACATTAAATAAGAACAAGTAATGAACCTAGCATCAAAGAGCAGTCCTGATACATCTAAATTACCTTGTTAGTGGCTGAGGTGTGTCGCAATTGAGCTGAAAGGGCTGCTCTTCACGACACAAAGATGGAGCTTGAGAAGGGTTAGGCTCCAGGGAAAAACCCAGTGCATCAAGCTTGTTATCATGAGATATTCCAGTCTGCAGAAGAGTTTTGTTATCATCTCTAATCTTCTTCCCCTGAAGAATTACACCAACTCGTAGTCCACCCTCAAGAATGGCAGTCACTGCTTCCATAACTGTTCTCTGCAGAACATGAAATATTTTGAGTTCAGTGTGTTTAGAAGCAAACTTCAATCCAAAGAGACAGAACTAAGACACAGAAAAGAGGGGTCCGAACACTCATGACACCACAGAGGAAGAACAAATGAAAGAGGAACGCAGAAAGCATGACAAAATAGATGGCTGGTGAGTATTTCACAACTGTGCACTGGCCTTTTTGAAAAGACACGAAATTTATGAAATGAGGTAAAGCCATGGGATCAATGGGATGCCTCGAAACTAGAAATGTGATGAGATTTTCACATCCACTACAATATTTGAGTTGAGGTAACTGGAAGATACTTCTATGAAAACAATCAAAATTACTGTTCATACATGACGTACCTTCAGTGAACCAACAGTAGCAGATTCTGGAATCTCAATAAAAAGCTCTGGAACCTTGAAAGACTTTATCCTAAGCTTCACTGAGTAAAGGGAAAGATATCTTCGTGTAAGAACCTCATTGAATGTCAAGACACCAATCAAGTCAAAAGAGTACATACAATCACTCCAAAGGCTCTCATACCATGGGAATCCCTGGAGTGAAAGGGTGTGCGTTGACCTGCTACAGGAGCTGATGTCCCAAAAGCTGCATATTGATTTAGACTTATCAAGTGAAAAGCCAAAACAGGCTAGACAGCACTGAATTCCAATCCCAACGCTAAATCACAAAAAAAGGGGGATGGAAACAAACCTCCATGCTTTGTTTCACCTGAACCAGAAGCATCACAATTAAACCCCTTCCCAGGTGAACTAGTTATGCCCTCACGGCTAATCCCTCCATCAGAATTTGATACCATACTATGGTCATAAAATTTCCTCTTTTTTAAAGGATAATCCCTTTGAGACCTTTGACGCTTATGACAAACCTTTCTGTCCTGGAAGACAGGCTTCATTTCTGGATCTGGAGACATGTTCAACTAAATAAGAATCATAAAAATGAAAGATGTGATTAAATCAATTAGGGATTGCCCCATTACAATGAAACAAGAAGAACCTGCCACTCACCAGCATTAAAATATTCCTCATCCTTCAATTTTGGAGTTACTTGCAAATACTTGGATGCCATGAACTTCTTTGTTCTTTGGTCGCCAATGCATGACGGTGGCCTGGAGGCCTTTTTTGCGGTGCTCAGATGAGTGCACCCAGAAGAGTTTTCGTCATCATCTCTAATAACTAACTTTACATCATCCTGACGTGCAGGTAAAGAAGCACCAGGAATGTGATCAGTGCACAAAGGCAGCTTCATGCTATTGTCTACACTAACTAAAGCAGGAGGTTTCCTGTCCCCAACTGCCCAATCATCAGAATTGCAGAGATCAACCTTGGTACTATTTGATGCATTTCCAGTCTTTTGTGGCTCCATTTTGAACTGTTTCTTACTTTCATCCTCTAATTTACAATCGCAAGACTCCTGATGCCCAGAAGAAGCTGCAGTTACTTTGCCGGCAAGGCTTCTTCCAAGCTGAATCTTGCTTTTTCCATTTGCCAGCTTTTCGGTGGAACCAACCTTCTCTGAGCAACCAGAAGATAGTATTACAGATCCAAGTCCACAACAATTGTCCTTGTGAGCAGGTGAAAGTTCCTTCAAACAATGATGTAGAACGGGAGTTTGAGAGATAAGCTCAGAAACAGAAAAGCAACTATCACAGCTTCGTTGATCACAAGGGTCTACTACTTTTGAAGGGTTGGCTTCATCCTGCTGCTCTTTCTTAATAGGATCTTTCACAATTGTACATAGTTCTTTTCCAGTTAATGTAATAGTAGAACTAGGAGAACTTTCTCCTTCCAACAATAATTTGCCAGCTACAGTTGCCAATAAGTCAAATGCACGCATTTGATTGTCACTGGTTTTCTTCCTACATGAGTCCCTCCTCTAAAACGAGAGAAAAGGAATTAAAGTGCATGCCAAAAACTAGAGCTAAACAGGAGAAATAAATAAATAATAAGTAAAGGATTAATGGGCTTGCTCGGGAGATATATTTACCCTAGCTGATCTGGTAGCTCGAGGTGTGTGAGGCACCTGATAGCCATTAAATCCATAGTCTAAGCTGCTCTGCAACACCATATCTCAGAGATCATGCCAGAAACTCAATAGGTGCAAAACATCAATATTCTCAACTATCCTTCACAGTCTAAGCGAAACCCTGATAAAAGAGCACTTGCCAATCACCAGAAAGCTTGGCATCACAAGAATTAGAGAATCTGTCAACAAAAAAATGTTACCAATGAGGCTAAAGCTAGAGAAAGTGAGGGGGGAGAAAAAAAAAAGGACACGATAGAATGGTAAATTAGGATGAAACAAAGCAAAATGGTGAAACAGGACCTTTCCAAAAAAAAAAAAAAAAAGGTGAAACAGGATTCTTGGAAAGGCGTTAATGAATTAATAAGTCACATTATATATTCATAACATATGAGAAATAAGAACAAAATGCAAATATAGAAACCAAAAAAAATGCAAAGACTCTACATGGAAAATGAGCATCACTTCTCTCAGACTGAAATGCAAAGGTATGTAGGTTAAAATCAATTAAAGAAAGAAAAGAGGGTTTAAAATGGAAAAATTCTGTATGGTACTCAAGTTCAAAAGAGGGTTTAAAATGGAAAAATTCTGCATGGTACTCAAGTTCTTGCCCCATGGAGAACAAGAAAAGCAACATAGCAAGATTCAGCATGTTGCCCACAAGGCTCAAGCCCCATGTCCTAGCAAAGAAGCAACTCAAAACTTAAAAGCTTTCAACAAAATTGTTGCATGCTTCTTATTGCAGGAAGTTTTCCATACTGATATTTTTCTGTGATAATATCGAAATCCATTAATCAAATACTTCAAATGCCCTGATTGAAGTTATAGATAGTCAAAGAGAACACCATTTTGGAAAGTTATAAAGCCACGCCAAGCGTAACACATCAAAAGTAGAAAAGAAGAAAAAGCTGTAATCTGATGACCATTTTAACATATAGGATTCCAAGAAAAGAAAACCACAGGGTTTTATAAATGATCATTCCAACTGTAAAATGTTGTAAATTTCATATTTTCTGTGTTTTTTGAAGAACAAACAGAACAAAATGAATTTGTATGAACCAACGGTGAACATCATCAGATTTTTCATAATTCTAATCGTGACTGCATTACCCAAGTGTTATAAACTGTAATAGGCATTCCACCAGCAGAAATAACTAACTTCACCTTTTCTTTCGGTTTGGCGACGTGCAGACAAAGCACAAATAAATTAGTAGAAAGTGGTCTCATAATTCGAACCGCCACACTTGGAAGGACACAGTCGCATCAGATCAGATGGATCTAAACAAAAAGAACATGAATTAAACTTCAAAAGTTAAAATTCAACAATACCAGATGAATCCAAAACCAAATACTTATATTTTGCTGGAAAGACAACACTGACATGATTCTCAGGCATTGGTTTCACTTGCAACTACTCTGATAACCATAACCACTGACCACAATGATAAAAAATGGAAATCAAAAGAACTGATTGCACGTTATTTTATTCGGCTCATAAGGGGAAACAAAGAAAAAGGAAAATCGAATTCTAATTCTAAATTCTGCTCCTTAAGATCTAAAAATCATTCCAAAAGAACTAGTAAAAGAGAAAACAAAAGGATTTTTATGGGAAAAGAGAAAATACTATTCAAAAACCCTCACAAAACCCTGACAGAAAATACCAAAAAATGGCATAAAAAAACAACAAAGACGGTGCAAATGAATATAATATTATGCGTAAAGGTGATCTAAAACCCAAGAGACAGATCGAAGCAGGAATCAAACACGAGAGGATTCAAATGACTAAAACAAAAGAGAAGAATGGATCTCCGTCATCTCTCCGAGTTCGAGCCAAAAGAAAGACAAAAAAATACAACTTTTTAACTCGATGATCCCGAAATTTTCACACCATGCAGATCGAACGAACCAGAAATGAAATAGAAGAAAAATACAAAGACAGAGAAGAAATGCAGCACATTCAGATGGAAGACAAAACCGGATTACAGAAAAATAAAACAAAAAAAAAATGCTTCCTTCTGTTGCAGAGGAATGGACTGAAAAATCTTCCGTGACGCGCAAATTGGGCTCAGCATGTCACTAGATTCCTACTTTTCTGTCCCTTTCCTTCGATTTCTCGGCAAACAAACGCACAGTTGAAGGAGGAAAGAATAAAAAAAACTGCAAGTTGCAAATTAAATCGTCTCACCTCTTGTGGCCGTTATGCTTCTTCCGAGAAAATGAAATTTTCCGGCTAGATAGCGTAGAATTCTCAGGAATATGTACGATCGGAAAATTGTCAGACAATTCAAAGAACAGATCCCACCAAAATCAAAATTCGCACCGACCACGACACTGCAATCTTATCCAAAAAAAATTTGTATCCCATTTTCACTCTTTTTCTTTCTCACGAAACAAACATTATTGTTTCAGACGCTACCCTTAATTTTCTCTCTTCTCCGACTCTCTCTCTCTCTTTCAGATGGCCAAAACCCTCTGAAAACCACCCACCTTTACTTAAACCCCAGCTCTTATACCATTGAGCTCTATCACCGGACCTATCGGTAAAAGCCCATAGTATTCCCGGCTATAGCAGGTTTCACAAACTACCTGAAGACCGGTTCTTCGCCGAAGGGTGACCCACACACTCGTACAAAGCCCTTCGGATGGAGCCACGTCGAGAGATTTGGAATCCTGCGGCCACGGCTGCTTTCCGCGATCGAGAAAAGCGCTTGGTCACGAAGAGAGGGAATTCCCTGGGAAAAAGGGTTGGGACGTCCCTTTGAATTTTAATTTCCAAATACATGGGAAAGTTTTTCAAACTCGAAAGCCCCACGCGCTCGTGCTACACAGCTTAAACCACGCGTCATTGAGAAAACAACATAAAATAGGCACTGTTTGCCGTTAAAAAAATATAAAACTTTATAAAGTTTTATAAATACGAAATATGAAAATATAAAATTTTACTCACTACATAAAATACAAGATACGAACTTTTATAAATCTATATAAATTTATACAATTTCAAAACATTTATAATAACCAATATAACGTTTCAAAACATTTTTTTTTTTGGACGAAATAGTTGAAGGAAATTGTAACATAATCTTATATAAAATCAAAAGTAACATTACCGTGACAAACTATGAATAGAATATATTTAAGGAAGAATTCAAGATTTGATATTTAAAGGAACTGTTAAAAAAATATAAACATATTATGAGTTTTGAAAAAATAAAATAAAAAGGGAGCCTTAAAAGGTATTTAAACTAAATGACATTAAGTTTCTAAGAATCATTTAGAGTTTGGTCTCAGTTTGGTCTCCCAATCACCCTTAAATTTGTCTTAAATATATGTATAGTATAAAAATCAAACAAAATTGTGTTTAAATTTGGTTTAGTTTTATAGTGAACCGATTTCGTGTGATTTTTTTTGCTTACCAAACATTAACAGAATTTGAGTTGTTTGGTTCGTTAAATAATTTTACTGATCCATTTTGTAAAAATTGTCTTAAACTCTACTCGAGTAGTGCCAAATTATTTTTAGATCTTACAAATATATAGGGTCATTATGTCAAATTTAGGATTTTTCTCATACCTTAATCATTTGTTTGGAATAATTTTTAATGTTAAACACGGATAACTATTATTCTCGTTCCAATTGCGAAATAATTTATCTCAAAAAATCTCTTATTATATCCAGTAAATAGGTAGGTTAGTAAAAAAAAAAAAATTAGACCCATTCGGTTGGATTTTGTTGACATACAGCTTGTAATGAAATCAATGTTGCACTATTATATCCGTTAAAAACTTGTATTTTTAATAGTTAAATTAAAAATAAGCACGTGACTTTTGGATCTACTATCAAATCTATCTCATGACGCCATCCAATCGGATGGCAAAGATCCCAAAGCCCATGGGAAATTGATACATTTTCCCGTAACTTTTATTTAAGGAGTGTTTGGATTATCACAGCGAAAAAATTTAACTTTTATTTATTTTTTTAATTTATTTTAATTTTAATTAAATTTCACTACACTTCATTGTTACACTAATTTTTATTTCTTATTTTTTGATTAAAGAGAATTGTAGTGTATTTACACTGCAGCGACTGAAATTCAAAATATCAACCGTCAAATTTTTTTAAATAATTTAATAAACCTGATTAACTTGATAAAAATAAAATTTCACCCCTAATTATTTAAATAAAAAAATTCTCACGGCTGATATTTCACATGTCAATTGCTAAAGTGTAAATTGCAACTCCTTCTAACTTTTTTTTTTTCATCCAAACACTACCTTATTTAGAAAATAATTTTCCGTGGGCAATTTATGCCATTTTAATAAAGACCCATTTAACTTTATTTTCCGTAACTTTTTCAAGAAACACAAATGTGTGGTCGAATTTTTGGATCACATGCCACGTCGGATAAAGTTCGAAATGATGTGGCGAAAGAGCAGCCATCTATTGGGCACTTTTCTCTCAGTATTATCCCGACAAATTCATACTTTTTTTTTTTTAATTTACAAGAATTTGAGGGACGTTGGGAGTGGGGTAACGTGGTAACGCCGTTATGGTCGGAGGATAAGGGTGGTGGTGTGGACTTTCTGTCAACACGTGGGGCCCAGCGTCGAACCCGACGTTACCCGCAAAGACACCTGTACTTGCGAGTTGACGGCTACTACGTCGTCAAACGAGTTGTCGTCCATCTGACACGTGACATCAGCAGAGAGAGAAAGCGGGGGAGAGAACACCGGCTGCCCAATGAACATCATGTGGAGAAAACATAGGGGCGTTTCTTGCTACCTCCACTCGCGACGTGCGGGTTTGTCGTGTTACGTGGCACGCGGAGCGGACGGAACAGCTTGGCGCTAGAGGAATTTAAGTTCCGTTTGTTTAGAAGGTTGTTACAAAATACTTGGGCGACCATGAAAAGCTGGTTGAAGGGGGGCTTGACCTTTGATGTCCATATATTTACCTCCGCGCATCAACATATATATATAATAAATAAGTATTATAGATATATACGAAACCGACTCCCCTCTTATTTTTTTATTCTGTCATTTTTTTAATTTCTTAAATTTCACTCATTTATTTTTATTTAAAAGTTAAAAATACAAACCTAATTTATAATAAGTGTAAAGATAATTACAATGCAATAATTAAAAAATAAAAGTCAATACAATGAGACCCACAAATCTGCACTTAGATGAAATCAACTGTTGAAATTTTGAAAAAAAAAAAAGTAAAGTAAAAAGTAGAAGGGAGAGTCAAGTTCAAAAAAATAATATATATATATATATAGGTTGGTTAAAAAATTTTTTTACATACTGCATGAATTAATAAATTATCTCATGTACTAATTTATATTATTGTTTTAGCACCCAAAAAAAAATTGTACAATATTCGTATAATAATCGCATTACTTTAGTACCTCTTCTAGCCCAACTATGACTTATTATTAATTAGGAGTAACTTAAAATTTTTCATACAATTTTTTATAAATAATTTTTTTAAGCATCTTATTCACATTTTAAAAAATTACAAACATACCTAAAAATGAAAAGATTAACGTACAAGTGAAAAAAAAATTTAAATAAGTTAACCTGTTTTTCAATAGTTCTTAGATTATTTTGTTTTTAATTATTTTTTATAATTTCTAAATATAAATAACGTGTTTGAAAGTTATAAAGTAAAAAATAATAATAATTAAAATCACTCAAGTCAAAATTGAGTTGGCTAGTTTTAAATAAAATGGCGTCACTCAGGTAATTTTTGGTCTTTTAGAGCATTAATCTTTTAGCTAAATATCGATTTTTTTTTTTAATTTGGTAACTTTTAGATATGTTGATTGCGTTGCAAAATAATTTTTAGAATAAAAAATTAGAAAAATTCACATAGGGATGAAAATAATTTGACTTAGGCCCCGTTTGGCAACACAAGAATGTGAACAAATCTAGCAAAAGTTACAAAGTTGGTGTTTAGTAAAACATTAACTTTTACCACTTTTTCTATTCTGCTACAATAATTTTTTCCACTCAAAAGTTACTCAAAGTTTTACCAAATACAAAAAAGTTACTAAAAATTGTTAAAAATTATCAAAAATTTTATCAAACACTCAAAAGTTGTTAAAAATTACTAAAAATTGTCAAAAATTTTACCAAATATTTAAAAGTTACTAAAAATTATAACTTGTTTCACCAAACATACAAAAAATTATAACTAGTAACTTTTTGACTAAAAATTGTTAAAATTTGTGCCTCCAAATGCCTCCTAATTTTTAACCAAGGCGTATATATATATGAATTTTCTTATGTAAATTATTTTGTATAATTCTTTTGAAATTGCAATGATATGCTTGAAAATGAAAATTTATACCTATTTATGGAACTTCGTTTGACAAGCATAAAAAAAGAAGGGTAAATTACACTTGAACCCCTTAAACATTAGCGTAATTACACATGGACCCCCTCGACATTTCAAAATTACATTAACCCCCCTTATTTTGAAATGCTTGTAACAAATATCCCATTCCGTTAAATAAACCGTTAAATTTTAACATAAAATTAAAAGTCAACTGAGTTAACAAATTTTTTTACATAAAAAGACAAATATGCCCTTGAATGAAACCTAAAAACTCATCTTCATCTTCGTAAATTAAAAAACATATCAATTGGATAGAGATGGTGGGTCTAGTCAGGCCATGGAAGGTCGAGATCTTTTGGGTCTCCAACCGGCGGCTCACATCATTTGACTCTGCCACCCTGCAGAGGGTTCTCGAGCTCAAGATCTGCCATTGTTTGCAAAGAGTGTGATTCTTTGCTTGTAGAGATGGATATATTTGTACATATGATTTTCAATCTACTCGAGAGGAGAGTAGATCAGAGCAGCGATCATCGCCCTCCAAAAACACACCGTACTTCGCCAGCTTCGCGACCAACAGCTCTCCTTTCATGAACACCATTAAACTTCTTTACTTCACTCTCTCTAGGAGATCGAGATGAATACCCCCATTTTTTGGATCTCGAATTCACTAGGAAACAAATCTGTTACGAAAATGCAAAAGTCAGCCTCGAAAAACCCTAACCCCGTCGTTTCGCCATCGCTGCGGAACAAGATTCGCAAAAGAAAGTTCCTGGTAGCAAGAAAGAACTCGAAGAAAAAGAAAACGAACTCATCAACAGTCTTATGTAAGTGTAAGACGAAGGTTGAGGCTAGTTCGTAGAAATGTCTGTGTGTTGCTGACGAAAGTCTCGGGGCTTCTTAGGAATAGTTCTTCAAGAATTGGGGAAGTATAGGTGATCTATTCGATTTTGAGTAGTTACAGAACTACGAGAGATTTGACAATGGTGCTGAAGAAGAAGTGGAAGAGAAGGAAGCCGTGATTCAAACCCTCAAACTTATGTATTCATCTTCTTGATTGTATATATATATATATATATATTGATTTTGATTGTAGATTTTGATTTTGGGTTTTGTTTGATCTTGAACTTCTTGATTGTTTGATTTTGGGTTATTCGCTCTGGGTATTGAAGAATATTTGAGTTTTAGCGTGTGTGTATATATATATATTTGTATGCGTCTGTGTATAAATTTATGATTGTATTATTTGTAATTAACTTCAAGGGTAAATTTGTCTTTTTAGTAAATATTTAACAGAGTTAGGCCCCAAGTTAACAGAAAAGTCTAAGTATTACTAACATTTCAAAATAAGGGAGGTTAATATAATTTTGAAATGTCGAGAGAGTCCATGTGTAATTACGTTAATATTTAGGGAGTCCAAGTGTAATTTACCTAAAAAAGAATGAATAAATAAAGTGAAATTTGACGATGATGATGATAAACATCAAAATAACAAAAGACTTCCTTATTATTGTTATTGAGCCTGTTTTTAAGGTTTTCTGATGAATTAATATTTTTTGTGAAGATTATTTGAAAATCAGATTCTAATTTCAAAATGTGCGAGAGAGAGGGAGCCTAGTCTTACCAACAAACAACGGCATAACCTATCAACTACTAACGAACCAACAACTAACTTCTGGTTGGGCGTCAGTTCAACAAAATGGAAAGCATCTTTCTTTACTTTCTTTCCTTCACTTTTTGTACGGATTTAACCTTAGAGCAATACTAGCTACCAGCCGAAACTATTTCGTTTAATTGTCGTTCAAGATTTCAATTGTTGATGTACGTGGGACGAAAGGGATCGAGGGGTTGCAATCTTCTTTGAAATAATAACGATGAATTGTTCATTTTTTTAAGAGTAAATTTATTTACATTTCGCAAATAAATTTTTACATTTTATTTTTTACTTTTCTATTAAATAAAATTACATAATTACCTTCATTCTTATAAAAAAATATTTATAATATTAAAATTATACAACATATCTATATAATAATACAGTTCAATGACTTGATATATATTTCTAAATGAAAGGTTGAAATTTTGTTTTATAATCATCAATAGCTAATATTTATTTTGAGGGGGGAAGAGAGAGAGAGAGCTTTGCTGTTCAATAGCTTGGTTTAAATTTCAAACTTTCTCATGACTTTGGTTTCAAATTTCAAACCACTGTCTGTAACCAAAAAAATTGTGACAAACCAATAATATTCGCAAATATAATTGACTTCTATATAGATTTTCTTTTAACTTTTTTTTAAAAATTATTTTTTTTTAAATTTTTTGTAAGTCAAATTATGTTTTCGTACCTTTAGACAGGAGTAATTTCTAGTATTATTATAAGAATAATGGTAATTATATAATTTTATTTAATGACGAAATAAAGTAGAATGTAAAGTGCAAATAGACTTATCATTTTTTTAAATAATCAATTGTCATTTTTTTAAATAATTAACGATAAAACTTTATTTTAATCAAGTTAAATCAAGATTAGTAAATTTTTTAAAGAAAAAAATTTGACTATTAACACTCCATACTTCAAGCATTGCAATTCCCTCCATTTCTATTCGAAACACATATCATCTATATGATAATATAGTTTGTTGATTTGATATTTGTATATTTTCAACCATAAGATTTATTCAATAATCATAATTACTCATTTTCCCTCCACTTCAGTTGTCTTTTTGATCCACATAATCTATCACTCTTTGTCTATGTTTTTTGAATATTTTTTATATGTAAAAAATTTTAAATTAATATTTAAAAAAAGTGAAAACATTTGCAATAAATAATAAAATTTTATACTTTTATTAAATAATATATGGATACCTTAGTCTTTTTTTATTAATGATTGTTATTTTTATACATTATTTTTATAATTTCTTTGATATCATAAGCTTGTTTTATAAACTTAAATTTGAACAATATATTTATATGTCAAATTATATAAAGGCACAGGCAATTTTTAGTCAAATTTAGCAAATTTTTAAATCACATTTATGATAAGAAATTGTATAACAATATTTAATTACTTAATGCGCTTACGTAGGTAATTAAGTGATAATGTCATGATTATGTCTAATAAAAGGAGGTTATAATAGTTTTACATTAAGAAAAATGTTACTGAAGTTTTGTTTGGCAAAAAGGATGAAAAAAAAAAGTAAAAAGAAAAAAAAACTGAAAGAGAATATTTTTTTTTTTAGGGAAAAATTTTCATTTCCTAGCATTATTTGGCTAAAGGGAAAGAAATATGTGCCTTTCAAAAAAGAAAGAAAGAAATACGTGAATATATATACATGCACTAGAAGTATGCATACACAATATGTGTGATTTTTATTAATTTTTTAATAAAAAAATTATAAAAAATTTATTTGTATAATTTAATTAGAGATATAAACGTAAAATAATGTAATGGTTAAAAATTTAAAATTTATAAAATGATTTAATTAGGGATAGTTTTTAGAAATTATTTGATTTAACAATTGAATTTGATTGAAAGTTAAAAGGTATTTGAAGAAATTCAAAAGTTTCACTAAATTTAAAATTTCATCAATTTTTCAGTTCCAATACTAATAATGTTTCCATTATAATATTGTGTGTGTGTGTATTTGATAGCTTAATTTTTGTTTAAAATATTATTTGAAAATAGGTGGAGCTCACAAGCGACTCTCTCTCTCTCTCCATCTTCCTCTCTCATTTCTCTACCAATAATGGAACAAACAAATTTTTGTATGCTACGACAGAAAACTTTTCTTTTTTATTTTTTTTCCCTTCCTTCATTTTCCGACTCATACCAAACAAGGGAGAGTCACCTTTTTTATCCCTCCTATTTTCCCTAAAATCAAACAAGATGGAAGTGAATTAAGAAATTATTTTCTTTTATTCATTATTTAAAAATAACGAAGAACATAGTTGAGAGTGAAATTGAAAAACAATGAAGAACACATTTAAACTCGAGAAAGTCGACTCACAATGCATGCCGATCGATCATTTTCACGAATCTTGCACGCTCAAATTAACTATTGCGGTCGAAGGCGATTATGATGGCAGCGCTTCTATAGAGCAATTTCCTTAAAGCTTTGATTGGCGGGTGGAATGGAGAATTGAGCGTCACAAGAGGATAGCCGGCCATCGTAATCTTGCTTTAAATCAGTTAAAGCTCACGCCTCGCATGGTTGGTTTTGCAGTGGAAGATGACTGCCCCACAACAGGGGTAGACATGCAGAGTTTCCAATTATATATTTATTTGTTCTTTTTTAGTGATGAGGTACGAGGTAATTCTCTGCTACCTAATAAAGAAATTAGTTGGAGTTTAATTATGACATCTTGATTTTTTTTATTATTTTTTAAATACATTTTTAATTTAATTTTTATTTTATACTTAAAAGTTTTAATTTTGTTAATTAAGTATTATTTTAAAATTTATTTAGTCTTAATATCAATTAATTAGTAGACTAATAAACTCATTAATATGTTAGTTAGTTTTAAGTTAATTGTATTAAAGGGCTGACGTCGGAAGCTACATGTTACACGCGTGTGTGTGTGTATGCAAGGCTATGAGATAGCCATGCAACGTGGAGGCTATTGAAAAAATAAATAAATAAATAAATAACGTTGAGGCGGTGAATCAAACAGCCGCATGATATATATATATATATATAATTCTCATATATGAATAAAGGTTAAAAAAAAAAAAAAAAGAGAGAAATCAGTGGGAAAGAAGCAGTGAGAAAAAAAAAAAAAGGGGTTACGAGGTGAGAAAAATTTGAGAATTTTGGCCAAACTATTTAAGTAATTTATTTTATTTTGTTAATTTAAAATTATTTTTATAAAAGATTAAATAAATTAAGTATGTTAAAAATAGAGTGGTTGTATTTCATTTATTATATTTTTATTATTAATTGATTTGGTTTATATTTTAACTGTTTAATGTCTGATTTGTATATTTTATTTGAGTTAAAATTATGATTCAGGGAATTTAATTTTCTCATAATATTTATCGTTCATGTGAATTTATTAAACTTAATAGTAAAATGTATTAAATATGAATTGATAAATTTTATTTATCTATTTATTCTAGTTATTTATTACTCGTGTTGATAAGAAATGCTGATTATTTATGAATTATTTGCGTTAACGGTGAATTGTGATTATTTGTGAAATGATAAATTTGAGAAGTGATATTGTTATTTGAAGAAAAAATATTATTGCATATCAATATGAATTGTGTGCATTACATTTGCATTGTGATTAGATGGGACTAGGCCAAATGGGGTCAAAAAAATAAAAATATGAGGTCAAATGGGGCCAGAGAAAAAAAATAATAAAACCATATGAGGCTAATGGGACATGCTAATTAAAGTCACTGTCGATAATTGAGCGTTCAACTCATAAACCAGATGGGGCTAAACATGTGTTGCATTATTATTTAAATTGTTTATCATGCAAATGTGTCATGAAATAACAACTTGAGGCCTAATGAGGATGATGATGGTTGATAAACAAGAGTAGAAATGAATTGTATGTTGAGATATTTTTATTACTATCAGTTCTGATGCATTTAAATTATTTATTATTTATTTGTGGGACATTTAATTATATACTTACTATGAGTTACTTTTGGTGTATATTTATTATATTTTATTTTAAGTATAATATTTCTACTGAGTATATGACATTTACACCTAAATTTACACATTTCAGGTTGAGTTTTAACGTAGCTGCAAGTGCCTGGACGAGAATTTGAGTTGTTTATGTCCCTATTTTAATCCTGTGTTAACATTTGAAATTTTTGTAAATAAATTTAAAGTTTCAACAGTATCAGATTGATGTTTTATTCAGTGAAGTTTAGAACTTATAAATTTGTATACATTTAAGCGCTCATGGAATTTTCTATTTATTTTACCCCTGGGAATAATATAAACATAACAGGTTGGGTTTTCTTTAAATTTGAATATTTATATGAATTGTAATTTGGGCAAAGAATTTAGAGGTGCCCCTCTATTTGAAGAGTTAAATATGTATTTTAAAGTAGGAGTGCGACATTACCAAGGAGGAGTTGCAACTATTGTTCATTTATTGAATTCTTGGGCCTTCTGAAGTTCTCAAAAATTTTTATAAAATCTTATAAATCTCTATAAATTTTGAAATATGAAAATTTTTATAAATTTTTACAAATCTCTATAATCTCTACAAATTTCAATAAATTTTTATAAATTTTTAAAATATTTTGCATAGAACTCCAAATCCTTTGTCATAGTCTGTTCAAACAATCTGTTTGAACGAATTTTTCACTATTTATCTCTATATTTTTTTGTAGTTTATTTATTGTTGGTTGCACTCTAAATAATAATAATAAAAAAAAGTCATCAAACCATATTTTATTATAATTTGTAGAGCTCCAACGGCCCTTCCCAAAAATATTTGAAAAAAAGAGATTATGATAAAATTTTATTTGTTCACAACTTTTTTGTCAGAGGTGCACATTTGAATATTTTTTTTGAAACGAACCCAATTCACACCGTTGATCGTGACACGAAACGTTCGGAAGCGCGATTCCATTCGTTGCGTGTAGAATTTTTTATTTTCTATTTAAACAATTGTAATTGATGGAGAAAAACAAAATTAATAAAATTTTATTAGAGAAATGTTCTCTAAAAAATCTGTGCTATTTTTTTAAAAATTATTAAACTAAATAGAGAAATTACAGTTCTGTGCATTAGATTCCACTACTCCTACTAAATATTAAAATACAATTAACTCATTTTTCTCCTTTCTAACTTTCCATTTCCCCCTTTTTCATTTTTATTTTTAATTTCCTTACTTTTATAAAAAGAAAAAAAAAGGAACAACAACAAGAAATCCGTAGGCTTTATTTGTTTGTTTGGATAATGTAAAATAATAATAATATTGATAATTATAAGAATAATAATCAGAAAATTACAGTTATTGGTTTACTTAAATAATTCTTATAGGAAAATATGTTCCATGTATTTTGAAAAATATAGAAAAATAACTGTCTTTTTTCATATTTCCATAATTGTGAAAGTTTTTTGTTTTTTTGATACATATCCAAAACTATCAAGCAAATTATTTAAAACTTTGATATATATATATATATATATATGCATGCATATAGTTTATATAAAAAAAAAATCAGCCTATTTATAATTTGTTCACTAGACTTTTCAATTGTGAGCAAATTGCCTTTTTTCATTTTCATTCTTACTTCACTATTAAGTGGCATTTGGAGTGATAAAATGTAAGATAAAATGAAATAATTTTTGTGTTTATAATTCATACAATCAGATAAAAAGTAAATAATTTTTAAATATTAAATTTTTAAAAAATTTTTTAATATTTTTAATACGTCAAGTACACCCTAAATTCAAGTGCATAATTGGGTGTGCTAACTATGTGTTATCAATTTATTTAAACTCGTTAATTAAATAAATATTATTTTGTTTATTTAATTATATTAGTTAATAATTTTAAGTAAATTTAAATTTATGTAATTTTAATCTAATTATTTATAAATTTAGAATACGTTTGTCATATTGAAAAACGTTAAAAAATTTTAAAAATTTTTAAAAATTATTTAATTTTTACTACTGTATAAATTATAAACTTATAAATTATTTCAAATTATTATTTTTTTTACCTCTAAATGCCATCCAAATTGTAATCATCACCTCCATAATTTACCAATAAATATAAACCCAACTATTGTTCAATACAATTTTTACCACCAAATATGACATGCTTTATCTCCAATACACATATAAACAAATCATCCTTTTACTTTCCCTACCTAATTTTTCAATCGCCTCAGAAGTCAGATCTACAAACAGAGTCAAACGCAACTACCTTCGACATCGATCGTATCGAATTCGAGCCGCTCTATCTCTGTCGCGTCTTCAACCCTAACGGGATTCGTTCTGTAAGAATTCATTCAAGAACGGGTGTTTTGTGAATAATCAATCGGTTTTCGCCATGAAAGAGCGAAAGTCGGCGAAGATCAATGTTCAGCCGCCGCCGCAGCAGCAACAGCACCAGAACGGTCACTTGTCTCCGTTCAAGCTCGCGAAATTGTTAGATCCGGAGGCTTCTTGGGACAAGGTTCGGACCGTGAACTATAGATTTGTTTATCACTTGATCATTGTTCATTAATACTACTGCGTATCTATTATTGTATCGCCGTTACTTGTTTCTCAATTTAGGTTTTATCAATTCAGTTTGATTCGATTATGATGAATGTGTTTGGATTTTGGATGGCTTAGCATTCTTTCGTAATCCTGAAATTATAAAAAACAGAAATAACAATTCTTTAAATATTTTGAAATTTAGCTTAAAATAACAATTCTTTAAATATTTTGAAATTTAGCTTAACGGACTCCAGGATACAACCATCCATTCTGGTTTGGTTGCAGCAGCTAGTTCAGCTTTCACTCTTATCAAGTTCACTTGATGCAGGGACTGATCCATGATTTTAGAGAGAGAGAGAGAGTATATGTGTGTGTTTGGTTAGGCGGCGGAACATAAAATAAATAAAATACTAAATTATGCAAGCATAAAAAAAAATTAAAAGAACATTACCAAAAATATTTATAAATGTATCTACTCAACCTGAAATAAATAATTACAATAAAAAAAGTGATTGATATACAATCGTACAAGTATGTTCTAAAATAAAGTGATTGGTATACAATCATACAATCATACGAGTATGTTCTAAAAAAACTTCTCTCATCCATCTGTTAACTAAATTAAGGCATCATAAAATGCCGGGAGTTTCAAAAACACAAATCAAGGACATTCCAATAGTTTCTAATTATCTAAATGATGATGAATAGCACACGTTTATATCATTGTTAGTGAACTATTAACTTTGAATATAGTAAAGCAGGAGCTTCTAAAACTTAAATGAAACTTAACTAACAACAATTAAGATTCGCACGGTAAAATAATGCAAAGTAACGACATAAAAATTAAAAAAAAAAAAAAATAGTGAAAGCTTAATAAAGCTTGTTGTCAGCACCACTCACTAAAGTTTGTGAAATCATGCACACTCCAAAAAATACAAAATTTTACACATCTTTGTTATATTTTTCTCATATTCAATAGAATATCATCATCTTCCAAAAGATATTTTGTGAAAAATTTACTTCTAAATTACTCTCACCCTTGTTAGTGATAAATACTTCTAGGATAGCTCTCTCTATTTCAAACTAATCAAAATTTTAAGGCTTGTTTCTAAATTTGATAGTAATTTTAGACTTTTAGAGAGAGAGATAGAAGGGGTGATTGAGAACAAATGCATCGGGGGAAAGAAGAGTAGAGATTAAGATTGGGCAGAGATGGTCGATGGATTAAAGAATATAGAGATGCAGAAATGAAGAGCCAAGAGTAAAGAAACAAACATGAGGATTGTGAGTAGCTGAGAGAGTTGTCTCTATGTAATTGCATCATCCCTGAGTTTTTTGTTGTATTTAATTTTTATAGGTTATACACCTGGATGTGTTTGGAACTTGGATTCATGGATAGAGAAGAAAAGCGAACAGAAAAGATAAGAAACAACAAATGAACTGAAAGGTGTCAAATTCATTATGTTTTATTTGGTTGGGTTAGCAAAATGAGAAGAAAATAAATAAATATTTGTTAAAAGAATTTAATTTTTTATTTGATTAACCATAAAATATGAGTATATATTAGTGATCTTATTTCCTTATAATTTTCTTGTCTCTTCACACATCATTGAGGCCAACATAACATTTTTTAATGTCTAATTTTGCTTAAGCTGGAATCCCTCACATTTTGGCATACATTGAGAATAAATACCCTATCAAAGTGGATGTAAGAAGACAGAATATACTCCAAAGATTTGAGGACTAGTAGTGACAATGTCTCCTATTAAGAATTAAAACATACAGAAAATATGTTCACATAGTTTCTTAACTTGGTTTATTTCCTAATGGGCCCTCATATGCAGGGAAACTGAATAGCTTCAAGACACCCTCTTTAGTTGATCAATTTTTATCTATCAACTCCCGTGTTCTTCATAGTTTAGTTCTCTGTCTTCTCTCTGTGCTCTTTGACTTCATATTTCCCAATTGTTAGGTTATCTCAGTTGAGTCTAGAAGCTATAATGCCATGGGGATAAACATTAGAGAAGAAGGGAAACAGAATTTCGTAGGAAGTCTGATTGTTGTATAGATGTTTTAAAGATAAGTATGACATTTAATGATGTTTTGTTCAGATTTATTAGTATTATGACAAGATGTATCCTCAAAGGCTTCATCTTTGTGCATGTAGAAGGATAGAAGGAAGAATAAAGTTTGGGAGACTTCTGTTAGATGTGAATACTTAATATCATAGAGTTGCCAACGTTGATTTTGATTAAAGCTTCTTTATTTTCCTCATTTCATGTTTTCAAGAGTATTTAACCAAAAAGAGATTGTGGACTGATGTAGAGAGAACCCACAAAAGTGAGTGGTTTTCCAGGGCACAGTTTGGACTGCTATACAACTCAACACAGTTTGGACTACTATTCTTGTTTATTCATCCTTTTAAGTGAATACTAGGGATTTGAGGGGAAGTTTTGTTTGCGGGAACTGTTCTGGTCTTGGAAGTGAATAAGTTTGTGCTGCTGCCACTTTGTGAAATTTGATACATAAAATATTGTTGTTGCCACTTGGCAAAGTTTGGGATATGAAATGGAATTGCAAATAGTGGGAATCAATGTAGAGGGAGAAAATGAAGTCCACATCTTTTTAACTTTTCACTTGTCAAAAACAAGAAGGAAAAAGAAAAATAAAAGAAATAAAGTGATTGGAACACTACTATAGTTTTCTAAATGTACAAGATTATATATAGTTTTGCTTAACATGGAAGGTGGAGTAGATGATCACATTTTTTTATGGTTCAAAAGACACTTAAGAAATGCGGAGCATATGATGTTTAGAGTAGTATACTTTGGAATGTTGCAGCTATACTAATCTGATGCATTCAAGTTTTCATTGCTTGAAGTTAGTAGATGAATTTTATTTGATGTGGTATTCACAGTGTAATGTAAGCCGCTTCCCCTGCAGGATCAATTAGGAGATGTATTGCATTGGATTCGACAAGCGGTGGCCCTTGTGTGTGGGTTGCTTTGGGGTGCCATTCCTTTAGTTGGAGGCATATGGATTATTGTGTAAGTCAATGATTCCTGTACTCCTCCAGTCATATTATTTAGCAGGTTTTTATTCCACTTCGAAATTTTCCTTGATAGTACTTTGAGATCTGTTCTTTTTTTTTTTAATAAATAAGAAAAGTTCAGTTAATAAGGACTCAAGGGTATGCCACCCAAATACATACAGCCATAATTAGACCTTTGATCTAAAGAATCATGTGTTCAACCAAAGATAAAAAGCTAAATAACTCTAGATCCTTATACCCCAATAACCAACCAAGCAAAGTTCTCAAAAATTGACTTTTGAATCCATACAAAGGAGACTAAATGCCTTAAAAAGATCTCCAATTCCTTTCAGTCCAAATTAACCAAACAAAGAAGTAAGGGATCATTCTCCATGCAATCGTCCCATCTTTTTCTGGACTCTATTGCCCATCATAGTCAAAGCATTTGTTCCATTCCTAGTAGTAAATGTGCATAGATAACATTCTAATGAAGTCTTATGATTTTTTAATGGTATGGTGCCACTAGCAAAGGATGACAAGATTGTTCATGTTTTCATAATCACTTCAGAAGATAGACCTCTTCACTCTCAACTTTGTTGGTTTGGAATTCGAGTAAAGTATATGGTGCAGTTTAACTTGTTTGTCTAATTGCTTACCTAAAATGATGTTCATAAATAAAGTTCTAATTGCTTACATAAAATGATTTGGTTATTACTATTTTAAATTATTGCAAATATTACACATCTTTACCCAACCAATGAAAAGTTCTCTAGCTGCAAGGGTTACAAGATTCCTTCTGCTGGTTGTCAACTTTTCTAGTTTCAACTTTCTTTGTAAGGGAAAATAGCTGGTTATAGGAAAACTTATTTGTCTTCAAATGATCATAAATGTATAATTGAAAAAAGAAATCATTTATGATAAACCTTTGCTTTGGTACAAGGAAACTCCCATGATCAACTTGCAATGCCATCTCTTGGTCTCAGGTTCCTGGCAATATCGTCTGGGATTGTATATGGCTATTATGCGATGATACTGAAGATCGATGAAGAAGACTTTGGTGGCCACGGAGCTCTCCTCCAAGAGGGGCTTTTTGTTTCCATAATGCTTTTTCTGGTAACTAGAACATCTCTTCATTGTGTATTTTTTTCCCCCTTCATCTTATACAAGTTCCTTGGCTGCTTTGCTGACTAGCTAACTATTATGTTCTGTTATATTAATCAGCTTGCTTGGATTCTAGTATACAGCTTGGCGCATTTCTGATTGGATGGGTTCCCAATTTTGGCACCCCCTCACCCTCTTTCAGACTGAGAATTGAATTTTTCTAGCTCAGTATGTACAAGACTTTATCTTACTGCCCTGACAACATTTGGAAGTTTCACAATTTCCATAATTAAAATTTTCCATTTTTATATTTCGTGATTGTCCAATACTCAATTCTGCTGTCCATGGACTTAATAGCTTTGAGATCAAATTAGATGATAAGTTGTTTTGCTGACATATTGTTGTCTTTATTTATTTATTTTTAGTACAACAAACACGAGTTAACGGGGACTCCCCGGTTTCTATTTTTTTTTTTTGGGGGGGGGGGGGGGGTTGGGGCGACAAGCTTTAGTAAGTAGTAATTTTAGGTGTGTGTTGCTCAATTGTTGTTGCATCTCAGCCGTCCATATATGGTGGGACTTACTGCACATTAAGACGAACACAAAAGTAGAGGACACCAACGGTGACTCTTGTGAGCATCTCTCTTAATAAATCAGTACACGCGGAACCTGGGTAATGATTGTCTACTGGCATGGAATCAGTTGCCCCTTCCCATTGCTTAAATTTTTTTACCTTTGTTAATGGGGGAAATATCCTGGTAGGTTCAATGTATTATGGTTAAGAGTTTAATCCAGCACTAGTTCAACTTGCTAGAACTGTCTTGTTTGAAGGAGATCTTGAGTGATTGGGTGAGAACTCAAGTCTTCGTTTCGAGAAAATCTTACAGTTCGACCCCAGGGAGTTCTTCTTTAGAGGTCAGCTTACACGCAATTTTTCTGTGAATTTATTCAATTGGCTTGATTTGTGAGTTGTTGTGCGTGGCTGAGTTTCTGTCATCGTAATATATATGTGTATATATATATATATATATATATTACGGTTTAGAGTTTTGTAAAGCACACAATTGTTATTATACAAATGTGATCGTTCATCCTGCTGGGGCTCAATATGAGAGACCCACGAGATTGAGTAGGAGTCGCGATGGGGGCTACGGCGGCTAAGATAGAGGGACGCTATCGTACTTGTGATGATAGGGATCACCGTGTAATATGTTCCCTTCACCCTCATAATTCATCCTACCATTGATTCACCCAATTTATCCTCTCCCCCCCCCCCCCACACCACACCATCTTAGGAGTGTTTGGTCAATCAAAAACCCCCTCACCACACCATCTTAGGAGTGTTTGGTCAATCAAAAAGTACAATAAAAGTACAAAGATTTGATATAAAAGTTTATTTAAAAGAAAGTATAAAAAGTTGATAAAAGTTAATAAGTTTTGTTTGATTTTGGTTAACGAAACGCCCCTTAGATATATATTTGGAACAAAAATTTGTTAAAGGAAATAGAATCTAAATTCGCTCTTGTTTAGTTTGTTATAAAAAAGTATAAGAAAAGAAGGATGAAATTTAAAAAACAAAAAATAAAAACAAATTTTTAGTTTTATTTATTTTTTAATACATTCAAACTAAATATATTTTTACTTCTTTTTTTTTTTTTGGTTTTTCAATTGTAACTTTACTTCCGCTTTTTACACTTGCTTGCAAGGAAATCCCAAACTTGCATTGCGTTGTAATCCGCACAAGTTACAGGGCTATGAAATTAAGCACTTTGAAATAGATTGCTTTCAATTAGAGGAGCTTGGTCGACATGGCTCGTCCATGCCGCTCATATTTTTAGTTTCTTAAGAAAAAATATAGTTGATTATGGCTAGAAATAAAATGGTTCATTTTTTAATAGGTTTGACTAACCTACAATGCAACCTATCATTAATTATAAATATTAGACGAAATTTTTTCTGTTTGTCGAGAAAAAGTATGAAAATTAATAAAATTTAACCTCAAGAAGTGTCCCACCAAGAGATTTATCATCTATTTTCTTTTAACATCTAAACTAAACATGTAAAATGAGTCGATCTACCTCTAAAATCAAGTTAATTTAAGTTGATTGGATCTTAACCTATTTCGTCTTTAAAAAAATTAGATCGGATTTGGTCAAATTAGAGTTGGACAAATTGAACTCTATCACTATATATTTTTTAAATTATTTTTAAATAAGCTAAGAAAATTAAAATAATATAATTATTCAATCTTAAAAGAAATTAATGTAATTTTAATTAAATTTAAATTTGAAATAAATAGTTTTGATTTATCAAAATGGCATTTAAAAATAAAAAAATACTTACAATTTACAAATAAAATTAGAATCATTTAATGTCCCTTTTTTTTGGGGGGGGGGGGGGACCAATAAAGAATGAAAAGTTAAAAGCAGAAGAAGCTTAAGCGGCATGGTAGAAGGGAACTGGGGACAAGGGTGGACGGTTGGGTCGGCAGGTCGGGCCACGGGTAGCCCAAGCCCAAACTCGGGTGTGCGGGGCGGGGCGGGGCAGGGCAAGGCAAAATTTAGAGGCGGATCCAGGTCAGCCCGACCATATTTACATCACCGCCCCAAACGACTACTATGCGACTATCCAGAAACTTAATTATTAAAGAGAGAGATTATTATGCACTACCTACGATACCGTTTTGTAATCCACTTTTCAGCTAAAAATTACTAAATTTTACTCCTTGTGTGTTTCACAAAACACCAATTTTTAACACTATTCTACTCTATTATAATAATTTACGCAATTTAAAAATTATTAAAAATTATCAAAAGTTATTAAAAATTGTCAAAAATCGCCAAAAATCATCAAAAATTTTATCCAACACCCAAAAATTGCAAGAAGTTACTAAAAATTACTATTTAATTCACCAAACGCACTAAAAATTACAACTAGTAATTTCTGACAAAAAAATACTAAAAGTTGCTAAAATTTAAACTTTCGAATGATAACATAATCAACTTCATCATCTATACTATTTCAACCTAATCCTACACTAAAAATGGCAAATTATGCTGTAAGGTATTAAAAGGTTACCTGGAAATGTAATTTGAAAAAAAAAAAGGAATATGATGAAGTATTATATAAAAAAGTCATAAAATATATTAAGCTCTCCACTTCCACTTACTTCTTCCACCAATAGAAGAGAGTTGAAGAAAATAAGAGATTAGAAGAGATACAGTCCCACAATATAAGGAAAGAGTGAATGTCTAAGACACTGAAATTACAACGCTTACAGAGAGAATAATTCACTGAAGTCTTAGAAGAACTGACTAAAACAGTCAAAACTCAATTTGCAAAATACAGGACTTGCTGCTGTCTATTGATTTGTACGAGTACTAAGTTAGGATTTTACACTTTTTTTTTTCTCCCTTCTTCGAAGCAGAGAGAAAAATGGAGAGAAAAGAATCATACTAGTGTGTCGGATGCCTGGGTAATCACACCAATTAAGCAGAAAGTCCAGCCATGAATCCTACATCCATCTCTGATTCCTTCGTCTTTGTCGAATCAAGTAAATGCGACCATAAACCCACCGTCTACCCAGCCTTGAAACGGATTGCTGCAGATAAAATCATGCATGAAAAAAGAAGAAAGTACAGAAAATTTGTTTCTGGGTATTAGAAGAAGAAACAAGGAGAAGGGAAACAGGATTCAATTTTATAACGTAAGGACTAAAAAGAAAAATTCTCTCAGGTAGAACCAAATCTCAGAAGCCGACAACAATGACAAGGGTTAGCATTATCCTTGCTACGCTTCACATTGCTCTTGTCACCTGGCTAGGTCAATTTCATACTTTAAAATTTTCTAAGAACTTAACACCTATGGTCTAACTGTAGTTTGGGTCATATGTTGCTCTTCTTGGTTTCAACTCAATTCAACACCCCAATAAGAACAATGGAAACATATATAAAAGAATTAATGATGCACTGGAACCACATAATCAAGATACAAGTCCAAAATAATATACTACAATGAACCATGTTCATTTCCCTTTAATCTTAAGAAAACATGAAAGGATTTTCTTTCAATATACTTCTATTTTCTTAAAATCTTAGAATGGTTATTCTCTTTCCTAATTGTTTAGTGATAAGAAAATAAAATGTTATTAAATTTCTGAAGCATGCAATCTCTGACATGGGAAACACAAACAAAGTAATATATTACCTCAACCTTGGTCCGGAATTCCAAAGAGCATTCACATACGTGACATTCAGTTCTGTGGGGCGAGTTGTTGGATTGATCTGAGCTCACAAATGCAAACACCTGCAAATGGAGCTTAAAGCTGTGAGGATACTGCATTGAAGGATGAGCCATTAATTTGTTTCTGGACATAAGCGAAAATCTATCAAGAAGCGAAAAAGCTCCTAAAAAATTTGAACTAAAACAAGCTTATTTGTCACCAAGACTAACCTCCTCTCCACAATTTGGACATGCTCCCTTTAGAGCTACCAAGTCATTCCTCGAAAGACCTTGGAGTGCTCTAACTGCATGGAGTTTTTAAATTAATAACAACAACAACAATATAACAATTTATCGTCATTGCTTGCTATTTCATCCTACAGATGTAAAGCATATTTCAAGCAGCAGTGAAGGCTAGGCTTAAACCTTAGCTTATTATTATCTCATAGGGAAAGGGGTTTTTTCAGCTGATGCTCAGGAATGCATTTCTGTTAATACACCAGGGGATGCATCACTATCAGATTACTGAAAGCACTATAAAGAAGCAGATACCCATCATATGAAATAGCACTTCAAACAAAGCAATGGTAAATTTAACTTAATACATACAAAACTATACAAATGTATAATTGATTAAAAAGCAAATAAAACCACCCTTCAAGTTAGGGGTGAGCATAATTTAGTTTTAACCGAACTTTTAAATAGAAGCATTCAATTTCAGTTAAAATGGTTCAGTCTAATCATTGATTCAGTTTTGGGATTAGTCATGATTTGGGTTTCAGTACAGTTTCAAAAAAATTGAAACTAAACTGACCGAGATAACTGAATTATATAAACTCATAATTAATATATATAGTTTGTATAGTTTTAAAACTATATATTAGTATATATTTAATATAATATAAATATAAAAATATATACTAAAACTAAAATAATAGAAATAACCAAATTTCAAACTGATTTTTTTTCAGAATCTGAACCTTGACCGAATTTGTTTGATTTGGTTTCACTTCTTACAAACCAAAAATCAAATTAACCGAACTAACTGAAAACTGAACCAACGCTCACCCCTATTTCAAGCAGGCATAAGCCTATAGCTTCTAAATGTTTCTTAAAAATATAATAACGCCCAACGATGATCCAAAAATAAGAAAGAAAGGGATAATGTCCAATCATATTCTTACCATATAACTTTAATTTCACTTCTTCTCTGATACCATAACACTAGTGGAACTTTAAATGAAGTCACAAATTTTAATTTAATCTTTTGACAAACCCTCAAGGCTAGTGGTAACCATTAATTCATTTTCTTATCATAAAAATTTAATTTCACTTCTGGTCTGATACCATAATGCGAGTGGAACTTCAGATGAAGTCACAAAATTTAATCTTTTGGCAAACCCTCAAGGCTCAAGTAGTAACCATTAATTCCCCTTCTTTCTTTAACTACATCCATATCAAGTTCTCAGTTTGATGGCTGTCAAATATTGCTTAGAGACTACAACCATAACAACCTGTTATTGCCAAATTGGAGATATTACAAATAACACATTACTGATGGAGTTTATTTTTCATCATAAAGCGAGGAAATCGGTTTAATGACAACCAACTGTGCTCACCACCCCACCCCATCCCACCGTCAAAAAAAGTTGGAAAGGTTATAATTGCCCCATGCTTCAGAAAAATAAAATGGATTGACGTGCACAAAAAGAAGAACTAGAATTGCACAGTGGACTTCCGAAGTGTTCAGATAAAATTACAAGATATGTTTCATCCCTATTTCTGGTAAGCAGATCTATTCCAGTCAATGATTTTATCCAGCTTATTTTGTTATAAACTAGAAGATTTAACAAGAAAAGAAAGCTCAAATAGATACATATATCAGTAAGCAATCAAAAGATTGTTACCGGAAGCTGATGCAATTGGGTATCCAATCACAGACCCCAGTGACATGAAAAGAATGCCATTCAATGTGGCAAGAAACTCTAATGCAGATGGCTGGCTGCTGTAGGAAAATGCCGAATCAAATGCATCTTGATAAGCTTGAACAATACTGTAGATTATAGGCACAAGACATGCTGAACAGCCAAAACCAAGAAAAAGAAGCCACACGCTTGCTAATGCAAAGACCTGTGAAGGATCTTCCTGCCCTACATCCACGTCATTCAATATTCAAGTGGAGAAAAAATATAATTGCACATAGAGTAACCCTAGATACACAATTAATCCACTGAATTTGGTTACAGTTTCAGGAACCAGATGGGTTTATTCAATAAATGCAATGGAGGTCATAATATTCTAAGATACATCGTAATGCCAGGGGGGAAAAAAAATAGAGGAGAAGGAGCTTGTGAATAGGAAACAGTCAGAAGATTGTTTACACCTCTGTTTCTAAACAACATCCAACCAACAAAGGACCACTGCTCATTTGTAAGTTTTCTTGTTAAAAAAAAAAAAAAAAAAAAAGTTGAAGGGTGAAGCTGGGGAGTTTTGAGCTTATTTCATCAAAAGCAGTAGTAAAGCTCCAACTTCGAACATTTGTACAAAATGCAAAATTTGATAAAATTACCTCAGCGTCAGCATATGTTGACTGCCTCCTAAGACTGCAACGCGGGTACTTGACAACATACTTTGAACCATAACACCGTAATTTCAACTGTTTCAGTAGTGTTCTTATATAAGATCAACGTGCAAATATCAAAATATTAAGACTACAAATCATCTAAGATGTCACAAACATTACCTCCACTCTATCAAACATGTCGTCAACTATTAGGGGATTCCCACTGTAATATGCATCCCGTGCCTGGGATAAGAACAAGAACAATCAATAGGATATGCAAGAAACAAAACCGAGTGAAAGACAGAGTAAACATGTTGAATTCATTTTATGCCGCTAATCCAGCTGATTAGCAACTGATTTATGCTAATTCAATCCATTTTCTTATTAATTCAGGCAAGAGTTATGAAGAAAAAACATATTAATTTAAAGGGGAAAAAAAGTTTGATCAAGGTTTTGATGGCTTGATCCAACAATAATCCCGCACACTAAAAGGATTGATTTTCAAGGATTACAGTTGAACTCTAATTAACATATTAATATCTGTTAGTTAATAATTATTTTCCACAACAAACTTGTTTACATTGTCGATAATTCTATCGTATACCGTCCAAAAAATTAATAATAATAATAAAAATTTATCGGATAGCTACTTCCTCCCACTGCCTATAGTTAATCGAAACAGAATTCTACCAAATTAACGATAGAAAATCTATAATTCTGCTGTAAAACAACTTATTTTTATAATCAATCAGCGAAAACGCCTATTTGATTCCTAATTTAAGCGCTGGAAAGGAAGGAACGGCGAAAAAACCTGACGATAGAGGGCTTCCAGGGTTTCTTTACTGGCGGTCTCGATAGGGCCGACGAAGATGCAAGATGGCCCCTCGGCGAGGCAAGACGACTCGCGAGAGAAAACGGCGTTGCTCTTTGCGGAGATTCGAACGGCGAACGGAGCTCCGGTGCGGTTGCTCCGGGAGAGATCGACGACGGTGGACCCAATCAAGTGAGGCGTCGCAGGCGTACCCGTGCCGGCAGCCATGAACGGCTGAGCTCCAGCTGGGCTGTGCTGCACTTGGTGGTTGCGTAACGGAACAAAAACGTGCGGTTGAGATGAGAAGCTACGACTGACTCTCGGCCACTTGTTCAGCGATAGTTCCCGGAAACAAGGCTCTAAATTATCCGCGCACGAACCTATATAAATCATTTTAATAACTAATTATTTTTTATTAAAAATAATTTTAATTCAAAAAAATAAATAATTTTACTTATAAATTAATATTGTAGTAGTATTAATTTAAAAAATAAATAAAATATTATTTCTTAAATATTATTTTAATAAAATAATTAATTAATTAATTTTTAGTTTGATTAAATAAATTATTATTTTATAGTACTTATTATAATTATTTATAAAAGCTTAAGATTTTATACGGTTTCAGAGGTTACAAAATGACCTAATGGTCGTAACTTAATTTAGTTAAAATTAATTTTAAAATAAAAATAAAAATTAAAATAAATATGTTTGAAACATCATCAATGCAGAAAAATGAAAAGTCATATTTTATTAAAATACAATTAAATCATAACTGTTCATCTTACACTTTAGCCCCTTACATTTTTGCACCGCAACCCTTGAACCCAATTTTATAAGGATATAAATGAATGTTTTACGGGACAATAGGGAAAGTATATAACTTTTTGAGTTACAGGATGTTGCAGTGAATTTTACACTGCAGAAACTGTAGTGAAGCATCCAAATATCAGGATTTAATCAAAAGTTATTGATTTTATTAAACAATATTTATTACAGCATTTATTAAATCTTTTGATTAAATCATGACCTTTTAATACTTCACTACGCTCTTACAGCGTAAAATTCACTGCAACATCTTGAAACCCAATTACCAAAAAAAAAAGCATCCCGAAACCCTAATTTTTCTTTAGCTTCTTGATACCCACTCCTTACACCAGTAACAGCTTATCCCCATTCCTCGCATATCTAATAATTTATCTCAGTGTAATTTTTATCTTCCGTTCCAATCTTCTGAACTTATTTAATAGGGAGTAAAAATAATTCCAGTAAAATAAAAGCAATTACCCTAAAAATAAAAAATTTGACGAAGGTGCCCCTTGAGGCTGTGGTTCATTTTCGCACCAATTATCCAGCAATCCAAAGTACACACAAACTTGCGTTTGCCGGGAGTCGAACCCGGGTCTATTGCTTGGAAGGCAATTATCCTAACCGTTGGACTACAAACGCTGTTGTTACTGGCGGCTTAAACAATAATATTTGATACTAGATACTATGATGTGCTCATCACCCAAACTAGAAACCAGTAAACTAAATGCTTTTGGATGCTATCATAAGTATACGCTAATGTAATAAATTAGTGAAGAGGAAGAGTCTTTGGTAAATTTTCAAATTTAATTAAACAATTTTACTTCATCTTATAATACCTCTCTACTCTTTACAACTATTACAACTTCAGATTAATGAGAAGAAAAATTTTTATAATTATCAATAATTTAAAATTGCATATTACAATATTTTTAATTTTCTTAAATGTCTTTTAATTATCAATTGATTTTATAATTTTTTATTTTCTAAATGCGTATTAATTAGTTATTATATAATTAAATACTCATAATTAGTTACTATTACTATTTGAAACAATTTTACCAAATTTTTAATAATTTTTATTTTACTTAAATATAAAAATAATAAAAGCCATACGCGTAGTATATGCCCGCTTTTAATTTATAATAGCCACAAGTATATAATTCGTTTGATTGTGATAGAAATAAGAATTTTATATTTAGATTTTAAATTTATGAAGGAAATCGAATTTTAAAAATATTAAATAAATTAGACAAATTTTCTCTTAATAGCATATAAAATACAAAGATGATTTTCTAAATATTTAAAATTTACCCTCTTCTTTTTATTAAAATTTATTAATAAATAAATAAATAAATAATCTTTTTTTTTGTGGTGGGCCTTACCCAACCCCAAGGGGTTAGGTGAGTTGTTTTTGATTTGGGAGTTAGGAGTTTACTACCCCCAAACTTCCAAGTTTACATTCTCTCCCTAACAACTTTTGGGACTAGCCCCGGGCGCAAAGTGTAGTAAGGTTGATAGAATGAGTCTCATTGGATGAATAAATCGTATTCAATTCTTGGGTGTAGGTCCGAATATCCGCTACTACGCGAATCCGCGACTTATTGCTTCACATGTTGAGGAATTAGTATGTGCAGTATAAATTAAGGGAGATTCACTCTCTAAGAAGTTTAACCTGATGAGTGAAGCTCTCATGGTCAAATTCATGGAGAGTCATGCTAGAGAAAGGATGAGGGTTAGGTGAATAAGACGGGACAGTCATGAGTCGAGACAAGTGACCTAAGCCCTAACCCATAGTGCTTCTGCTTAGGTCGGGCTAAGCTATAGGAACAATAAACCAAGGGTAGATAAGGGTGGGCCTAGGTTCAGGTTAGGTTATGATTACATCACCAATTTGTATATCTCTATTTATGTGTTGGATAGGGAGCGAGTTGGAATAGAATGACCCAAACTCTAACTCGGGGTACTTAGGCTAGGCCAGATCTAAATTGTACGGATAATAAATTAGATGGACGACAGGGCAACCTGTTTACAAATACAAATATAACATAATCTAAAATTTCAATTTAGTTTTGGAAAAAAAATAAGAAAGTAAGAAAATTTTTAAAAATGAGTAAAAACTAATATAATAACATTTTTGTCTCCTGTAATTCTATGTTCGATAAATTTTTTTATTTCATTTCTCTCTTACGCATATTTTAATTAAGTCAAATTAATATAAACCATGTTCAAATAATAGAAGTAGGTAGCACTAAATAATATATCTCCCTTGTAGAAATGCCATGAATAACTTATTAAAGATTTATATTGACTTGCTATGTTTTGAAAATTAAGGGCCTACTATAAACGCTATCATCAATCAATATAGTTAATTTGTTAAGAAATTAAAATTGCTTATAAATATTATTTTATGATTAGTAAAAAATAGAAACAATTGTTAATTCATTTTAATTTTTCAACATTGGAAGAAATGACTTAGAGATAGACACGCGGCGGGTATATACACCTAACCCTCCTGCACATTCTGACGTGAGAAAGAAGGGAACTGCTTTGCCTCCAATGTCTCTGCTCGCCTTTCGCACCATTGCCCACTTCCGAACATGATCCAACCACTTAGGATAGTAAATACAAACTTCAATTCACATCTATGTATATCAAACGACATGTATGAAGAGAGATTAAATATTTTTACCTTGACAATACTCTATTCTTTTTACTTTCTCAAGCTCTTTTTTTCTCCAAATGATATTAACTTATCTGTTAAAGCGGTATTCAGTCACAACTCACCCAGCTAACAATACTTTCTTTTAAGGTATTTAGCAAAGAGACAAACGTTACGATGCAGTTCTATTCGCTACTTCATTAGCGAACAACCATCCCTAACAATGAGTGTTGATCGGACAACTCAATAAAAGACAATTGCTAATTTTTATTTTTATTTTTTACACTACAAACATTTCCTTTTGGTATATAAATTTTGATTCATGGGGTTCGATGATTGATGCCAACTTAAATTAACCTATTCTCGTATAGTTACACACTATTTGTAGTATTTATGTTAATGATTTTAAAATTAAGAAATTTGATATCAAGATTAATTTAATTTTGATAAGCTGTTAATGTATAAAATTTTTATACGAGTAAATTTTATTATTTTTTTTTGGCCTTTGAAATTATAGAATGATGATGTCATCTTGCAGTGTGTCATTTATTAAAAAAAAATTATATGCTGACTGCATATTAAGATTAAAATTTAAATAAAAATAGTGGAAATGACATGTAATGACAAATTTAAAATGATTTTAAATTCAAATTAAAATAGTGTAAATAAAGAATAATGATAAATTTGAGTTGATTATAACAATTATGCTAGCTATAAAAATAGTTATTTGATTTTTTTTATTTTTTTGTTAACATTATCGATTCAAGTTGCAAAAATCATAATAGCTGGCAGGTATTCAAAAAAAGTTTGGCCCTACTTGGAGGTGTAAAAAAAAAAAATCAATTTTAATGTTTGATAAAATATCAAAAGTTATCAATTTTGTTAAATTGTCACGTTATCAAAACACTAACTTTTACTAGGAGTATAATGGTCATTTTGTTGAGTTAATAAGGAATATAATGATTATTTCATTTTAACAAAATTCAAAATTTATCAAAATTTTTATCAAATAACTAATAGTTGTCAAAAATTACTAAAAATTTTTATTCATTTTATCAAATATTGTACAATTAAGAAAAATTATTAAAAAATTTTATTTATTTTACCAAAGATGCAAAAAAATTTCATCTACTAATTTTTACTAAAACATTTTTTTTTTGTAACTCAGATCTCCACAAGTTTATCACAATTTTCAACGGACCGTTTAATTGATGGGTAAATCGAGAGCATATGCATCACCCCCTTGCACATCTCGGATAAATGAGAAATCGAATTCGGGTGGGTAGCATGGGAAGCGAACCCACGTGCCACTAATTTTTACCGAAACATTATCTAAAGCATGGTTTTAAAAACTGGACCGGACTGGCCAGTTCAACCGGTTGAATCGGGAACTAGTCCAAGAAACGGTCCAGTCCACTAGTAAAACTCAGTGAACTGTTGAACCGGCCTAAAACTGGTGATCCACTGGTTCAACCAGTGAACCGGTACCGGTTTTACCGGTTGAACCAGGCCTTTTTTTTATTTTTTTGAATGGTAAAATAAATAAACTAACATGCACTAGCCTAAAATCGAACCTGCGACTATTTTGTAGTAAAGTACTATTATCCTATTAAACCACTGATACTTATTATTTCTTATTTTTGCTTAGTTTTACTTATATAATATATTAGTTTTAAGTGATTTTATTTTACAACACATTTTGTTGACACTTTTTATTAGTAAAACAAAATAGAGTAGAAGAATATGTAAAAAAATATAAAATTTTAAAATTATTATATAATTTTAACATATTTTTATATTTTATTTATATATTTAAATATATTTATGACGTTGCGGTTCAATTCTGATTGAACCGATAGCTGAATCACTAACCCATAATTCGATCGCTTTTCCGATTCAATGAACGGTCCGATTTTAATATTGGTACGAAGTCACTACAAATTTAAATTTCAAACGGGGCTTTGTTCGTCAGTACATATTGGGGGCCTAAATATGCAGGAATCAAAAAATTCCAGGTCAGCAGATGGTGACACTTAAGCTCGTCGACACAAAACAACAATTGACACGTACGCACAAAACATGATGGAAATAACCGTTGGCCGCGACGCGACTGGGAGAAGAACGTCGCAGGAATAATATCCTTCGTCTCTTCGCCGTCTCCCACCGATCGTCACCCTCTCTATAAATTTAGTTACCTACATTGATTCAACGTCCATTCATGGCTTCCTAATTCCTTGACATTCCCCCCCCCCCCAAAAAAAAAAAAAAACCGGAGCTCCATTTCACATGGAGATCCTCTGCTAAATTCAATCCTGACCGCTCCAATACCTCCTTCCTCCTAAGAGATGGGGAGGGCCTCTCCGCCGTCGGCGGTGGAGGAGGTCCATATCGAGGTACCTCCCCGCCGTGGCAACACCAACGAAAACAACCGCACGACGAGGTCGAGACCATCCCGACCTCCTCCTCCGCCGCCGCCGGAGCCGTTCAAGAAGCATTTGTCCTGGTTGGTGCCCGTTTTCGTTGGCATCAACACTGTCCTCTTCCTCGTCGCAATGTTCATTAACGATTGTCCTCGATACAACGACAATTGTTTCGGCGCCAACTTCCTTGGCCGCTTCGCCTTTCAGAACCTCAAAGAAAACCCACTCGTCGGACCCTCTGGTTCAACGTAAGTCCCTCTTAAATGCTGTTTGTAATTCTCATTTGTGTAGTAGTCCAATGTCTGAATTTTGGGATTGTCTCTCGATTTATGTTTGATTCAATGCTTGAACTAAAAAAAAAAATGCATGGTATACGATGTGTAATTTGAATTCATGGTTGGATTTTGACTCCGTAATTTTTGTTCATGATTTCAAACATCCCAGTAATTTTATTTGTAATTACTGCTCGTGATATCTCAGAAGAGAATATTTAATATCATCGGGGATTAATCATTCTACATGGATTTAGACGAACATAGATTATTTAACAAAAAAATTATTTATTGTCAAATATTGCAAAATCCCAACAAATTGTATTGTTCTTCTTCTTTTTTTTTTTTTAATTAATTTGAATGTTTGTCGGTATCTGCACAGTAGGTTGCAGCCACCAAAAAACTTGTAATTTGATTATTGCCAAAAAGAAGAAGAAGAAGAAGAAAGAGCAATTCAGCAGTCCATTCAAAAAACTGTCCAATATGATATAACAAGATTGTCGTCGTTTGATCTTGGTGAATTTCACTGCTTCCTTTAGGTTATAGTTGGGAATAAACCTCCGAAAATGATTGTAATTGAAGCATTGCAAGGAGAACTCACCCTGCTTGCATAGTGGCTTTTAACCAATCACGGCCTGTTCAATTTTGGCTCCTCAACATCTAATGTGGTGTAGTTTTTTTATTTCAGTTGCTATTAATGTCAGAAACTACTGTTTCAAATTGTTTTTCCTCTGCATGTCATGCTATGGGAAGCATTTGACTAGAAGAACAAAGTAGCTGCAACTTGCCTTTAAATGGTTTTCCATATCATACGTATAAAATAAAACTTAAATCCTCGGAGTCTTATTGTTTTGTTTACCATTTTCTTTGCACCTGTTCAATACTTTTTATCACGGTTTCATTCTTATTAGTCCTTTCTTTCTTGTAGATATGTTTTAAGTTGAAATCAATTTTCTTCATCCATTTATTTTAGCTTCTCACCAAAGTGTTAAATGAGAGACAGGGAGGAGAGCTCTTTTAAACGCTCAGAATTAGAAAGCATTAAACATTGAATTATACTTGTTGGTTATTGCTTCACTTTTGTTTTCATCAGTAAGAGGCAATATCATGTTCAAACAATCCTTTACAAGAATGTATGAAGAGATTGGTTTTAAGGATTTGCCAAAATTTGAAGCTGTTGATTGTGATAACAGCCACTAGTCCTTTATAATGGTTCTAAAGTGGGATAAAATGAATCAGTCTTTCATCTGTTTCATTTGTTCAGCCTACAGCTTTTGGGGGCTTTAGAAGTGCAGAAAGTGGTTGAAGAACACCAGATCTGGCGCCTGATCAGTTGCACATGGTTGCATGCTGGGGTCTTTCATATTATTGCCAATATGTTTAGCTTGCTATTTGTTGGCATTCGGCTCGAGCAGGAGTTTGGGTTTGGTATGCTAATTAGCATTTCCTATTCCATATTCATTATTGATATTGTCCTGCTTATAATTGCATCAAGATTCACGTTTTTGAAGCTTTCCTAAAACGTTATTTTTATCATGGAACAGTTGCAATTAGAACTTGCAAATAGAGAGCAACATGCACAAAAAAATGTACTTTAAATATCTCTGTAGTTGAATTGTTTGTTTTAAAACTTTGGACTTATTGTTGGAATTTTCTCAGTTGTAGTATAAAAGTTTTGTAAAGCAACTTGTATTTTTCTTAATGAGATCAAAAAAACATTTCTTTATTATTATTCTAGCCCAGGTTGGTATTCCATGACCCAAAAACAGGTAGCAACAACACTAATTCCTGTTCCTCGTTCTTTAAAGATAGGCTGATGTTATCTACAGCGTTGGGTGTTGACACCCGCAACCGTGGAGAGCAATCCTCTTAAAGAAATATTCAATCCTTTAAGAATTTCCGGACAACAAAGCTGCTTGTTTTTTTTTTTTTTTTTTTTGGCTTTGTTATTATTTTAAGAAATATTTACAAGTCTTCATTCATTTTAGTTCAATCCTTTCTACAGTGCGGATCGGGTTGCTCTATGTTATATCTGGAATAGGCGGAAGTTTGTTGTCGGCTTTTTTCATCCGGACAACAATTTCCGTGGGTGCATCAGGTGCACTATTTGGTTTACTTGGAGGCATGCTTGCAGAACTCCTTACGAATTGGACGATTTATGTCAATAAAGTATTTGGAAACTATCCTTTGTTAAACTGAGCTTGCTATTTTATTTTCCTTTTTAAAATAAACATTATTCAATGTTTGATTATCCTAACTCTTTTTTTTCTTTTCTTTTCATCAGTTGGCATCACTGTTGACTCTCATTGTCATCATTGCCATTAATTTAGCAGTGGGAATCCTGCCACACGTGGACAACTTTGCCCATATCGGAGGTTTTGTTACTGGATTTCTCCTTGGGTTTGTGTTTATGGTTCGCCCACAATATGCATGGGTCAAGCAAAGACATTGTCCTCCTGGTTACTTGAGGACCTCGTCTAGCTCTAAACCTAAATATAAGAAGTATCAATGGATATTGCTTGCTCTCTCCCTCGCAATTCTTGTTACCGGGTAACTTCTCTTTATTTCTTTTGGTTGCAGCTTCATACCGTGATCATCCGTTGGTCAATTTCTGTTGTCTATGAGTATCATAGCGCACAGTGTTAATCTTAATTAACTCAAAAAGAAAAATGACATGATTCCTTTCGTAAAATCCTTCATGGGTTGGACAGAGCTTAATTTTCTCATGGAGACTTTTTGGTCTTCTTCTTCATACAGTTGGCTTCTATGCAGTTTTTTTTTTTTTTTTTCAAATTAACTTCACTTGGGCCCAAGGCATGGACTGAAATTTGAAACACCCATTTACTGAGGGCTTTTCTGCTCTCTTTCTCTCTCAAAGGGTTCCACAAAAATCTCTTCATTCCTGGGATTAGTAGCAGTGATAGACTGGTAGTAGTAAACTCTCTTGCCTTCATTGTTTAGATTAGTAGATTTTGTGATCTCGTAAAAAAGTTATTATGGCCAACATGTATGCATATGATGGTTGATTGAGATCTGTACGATCATTCCTTGTTCTGCTATTTGCATCTTGAGCAAAAAATGCTGAAAATATTTCTATTTACGAGGAAATGGGCTGAACAAATTTGTGTTGCTAGTTCAAAAAGTGCTTGGTCAAGAGAGGGCATTTTAGGATTAGTGAATTTTCATTGTAAGTCTGGATGTCATTCTATTAATTCAGGGGGCTCTCCAACTAATTATGCTATTGAATTTGGACAGATTTTCTGCTGGCCCGGTGTTACTCCTCCGTGGGGTTGACGGGAATGAGAACTGTTCTTGGTGTCATTATTTTAGCTGTATCCCTACCCCTTTGTGGAATTGCAAATCAAAACAAGTTTACTGTGAGGTAACTCGTTCTGTTTTTTGTCTTTTATTCCCCCTTTCATTCGTAGCATATTTTTCCTCTCTCTCTCTCTGGTGAATGAAAATTCAAATTTAACAACAGTGAAAGGGGGAGATGTCTGCGTCATGAGCTGCTCTCAGCAGATTCAAGTGGGATCTCTCTTCTTAATATGCCTGTGCCACTGAATGATTGTACTGTTATAAAGGAATATGTTTGTATTTATACCCAAATGGATATGCGAGTTGTGGGGCAATTCTCAAATAAAAATTAAAATAAAATATAAAATATAACGTGGGCAGGCTTATAATTAGCTTGTTAAGAGAGAGTGCTAGCAATAGTTGCCATGAAGGTTACCTCTCAACCATCCATGGGAGATGACTGATTGAGATGCAAACAGCCGTGCCAAAGACAGATCCAAGATTTAATGTTTGGGGGAGGGGGAAGATTGAAAATTTGTGGCAAATAGAGGCTATTAAGGGTTTCGGAACAAAAATTAGGCTGCCAGCCTTAAACAGTATTAACAATTTTAATAAAATTGCACTTGTTCTTTAAGGGATTTTTGGAACGGGGGGGGGGGATTGCCCCTGTCCGCCACCTCCTAGATCCATCTCTGGTTGTGCGACCTGCGCTATCATTCTTCACTTGTTAAAAAACATAAGATTGCTATGAAACACAAGTGTTTTCTTGGGCATATATATGACTTTCCAAGAAAGAAAAATGGAGAATTTGTTGCATGCTTTACTTTTTTGATCTTGTTCTATGATATGCATTTACTGAATGGTGGTGCTGGTGGTGGCAGTCAAGCACATACGATAACCAGCTGAACTTGAAGTGTCTGACCAATGGAAAGAGCAAGCTTTATTACTTGTTGGAGAGCAATAACAGCACAACTCACAATTTGGAGAAGCTGTGCAGCCAGCTTTGCAGTTGATGATGATTATAAAGTTACATATACATGAAGTTATGAACACGTGAGGGACTCACTTTAAGTGAAGATAAGAGATAGATTGAGCCATGCTTGCTGTTGACCAATTTGGTGTATGACCTTCTTCATTGTGTATATCTAGAAAAGTATTTATGTATCCTCAGTGTTGTATAATATCCTTATCCCCTTCTTACGAGTGACGAAGTTTCTACTGAATAAATTTTGTTTGAATGTGGTGCGACTTTGATCGAGTGATATCAAAAATTTGTTAATCGGTTGATCAGGCTGTAATAATTTTTTTTTTTTTTTATAGTTTCACGAAGAATATTATGACATAAATGAATGTGATGAAGGAAATGAGCAGTGGATTGGTCTGGTGGGTCTTCTTTTCTCGAGGCTTGTTGTCTGGAGTCAAGTCAGAATCTGAAATCATATTAGTCATCTTCTTTAACGGGTTCAAAAAATTTCCTGATTCTGTGATATGGGCAGTGCTCTGCTCTTCAACGGGTTCAGAAATTTCTTGATTGTGATATGGGCAGTGCTCTGCTCTTACACAACAAGGTTGTTGTTGTGTTGAACAGACATGGTTGGGAAAGAGACTAGACCCCTCAGAAAAACGCAATTTCATTTCCCCATTTGGAAATTACAATTTCATTTCACATTTTCAAATCTATTATGGACTGCAATCTCAATTCAGACACCACGTCGCAGTTTTAAGTCGCGATTTCACAAACAATGGTCGCATTTGATTTACTAAAAAACTTTGAAAATATTTAAAAATCTTTAAAAATTATTCATTTTATATCTCATTACATGAATTAGGAGATCACAACTTATCTCACTTTTTATTACTCCGAATACACCTAATATTTTACTAATTAAGTTTTCTAATTTTTTATAACTTTAACATCAAAATAAATAAATAAATAATAATCTACGACTAGTTGATTGCAACATTGCAACATACTATAATGAGTATTCACAATTTGTTCACCAATTACAACGAAACATATTTTACTTTGACCTTGCAGGTCAAATTTTACAAAATTGAGAGGAAAATGGAAGAACTAACATCATGTCACATTTAATTAATCGAATTAAATGAGTTGAACTTGAACTATACAATGACTAAAAAGATATAACTATGTTTTATAAAAAATGTAAACTACTTGAATATAAGTTGAAGTTGAACTAGCTAATAACTTAAAAGCATAGATAATTTTTTTTTTTTATAAAACATGTAAATTATATGAATGTAAAATTAAAAAATTGTAAATAAAATATAGTAATAATATTTGTGTATTATATATACAATATTATTAATGAAAAACTATACTAGGGGAAAGTGAGGATTAATCTGATTAGAATGGTTAAAAATTTAATCCGTTTCAAATCTGATTCGGATTTTATTATAACCCAATCTAATTATTTAAATTCCAAAATCTATCCTATTATAAGCAAATCAAGTAATCGGGTCGGGTATGATGGTTAAATACCATTTCTTTCCACTTGCGTGCGATAAGACCTTCAAAGGTTGAAAAATTTTCACAATAGAATATTAAAATGTAAGGGGTCCGTTTAGTAAAGTCTGTCGATTTTTAATCTTTGTGTTTAGTTTTTATATTTAATTTTTAATTTTTATGTTTAATTTTTTATTTTTATTTTTATAGTAAAAAAGGAAACAAAAGTTTAAAAGCATATTTAATAATGATAGTTGTTAGTAATAGTTATAGTAGTTAATTAATTAAATTAATTAAATTTAATTATTTTGATTATATTATTTGTTAAAAATAATTTAATATAATAAAAATAAAATATATTAATCGTAATTATTATACTATTTTTAAAAATATTTTAAAAAAATATATTTTAATATTAATTTAATTCAATAAAAATAAAATACACTCAATATAATTTAATTATATTATTTATTAAAAACAATAAAATAAAATATTTTTTCAATTAATTTAATTAATTAAATTTAATTACAATTAATTTGTTTTAGCTAATTATTAAATTAATTATTGATAAAATTAATTATTAATTAAATTATATTTAATATATTAATTCAATAAAAATAAAATATATTAAATATAATTTAATTATATTAGTTATTAAAAATAATTCAATAAAATAGTTTTAATTAATTTAATTAATTATATTAGTTATTAATTATTAATTAAATTGTATTTAATATATAATTTAATATATTTAATTTGTTATTTATAAAATTAATTATTAATTACATTATATGTAATATATTTTTATTATATTTAATATATTAATGTAACATATATGAAATAATATATTTATTTATATTAGCTGTTTTCAGAAATAGGTGAAGAGGTGGTGGTTGTTGGCGGTGATCAGAGATGGGTGGAGGTGGCAGTGGCGGTAGCCGACGATAACTAAATATGGGTGGCGATTAATAAACAGTACTAGTTGATTAGGGGTGATGTGTTAGTTATGAAAGAAAATGAAAACTGAAAATAAAAATTCAAAGGTCCCTTTGGTAAAACTGTCAGTTTTCAGTTTTTGTGTTCAGTTTTTATGTTCAGTTTTTAATTTTTTGTTTTCATTTACATAGTAGGAAAAGAAAACAAAAACTTGAAAACACGTTTGGCAACAATAATTGTTAATTAGTAGTTACAGTTGTTAATTAATTAAATTCAATAAATTTAATTATTTTAATTATATTAATTATTAACAATAATTTAATTCTATAAAAATAAAATATAATAAACATAATTTATTATAATTATTTTTAAAAACAATTTAATAGAATATATTTCCTTATTAATTAAAGTAATTAATTTAATTAACTTAATTTCATTTAATTTAATTACTTAAATTTAATTGATTTAATTAATTATTTATATTAATTAGACTTAATTATATTATTTTTTCAAAATAATTTGAATCAATAAAAATAAAATAAAATATATGCAATATAATTTAATTATATTATCTATTACAATAATTTATATTAAATTACTTTTATATTATTTTAATTAATTAAATTTAATTATATAATTAATTTAACTTAAATTAATTAAACGTATTTATTTTAATTATATCTTTATTAAAATAATTTAATTCAATAAAAAATAAATATATTAAATATAATTTATTATATTATTAATTAAATATAATTTAATAAAATAATTTTATATTAATTTAACAAATTAAATTCAATTATAATTAATATAATTTGATTAATTAATATATTTAATATAATTTATGTAATTAATATATTTAATATATAATTTAATATATTAAATTAATTATCAATAAAAGTAATTATTAAACGGGCCTTACCGAACGAGCACTGAGTTATTATTATTTTCATTTATCTTCGACGTGCATTATCACAATTAATGCACAGCCGCTGGTTTTAACATTCTTAATTGAAATCGTGTCATGTCATTAATAAAAATGAAGCTCGTGGCACAATCTCAACCATACGTTCGCGACAATATTTAACAAAACTCTTACACTAAATAGGTTTGTTGCACAGAAAAATTTGCGGTAAGAGTTGAAGCGTGAAAATTAATGATTGTAAATTTACGATTTCATTAGTATTTATTAATTTAATTAAAAATATTTATTAATTTAATAAATTTATTTTGATAAAATCAGAACAATTGATGTCCGCGCTACGGCCGAATTTTCCACTGCAGCCGTGTAACCCTACCCCGAACTTGTAAATACGTATATCACCTTCAGCAGCCTTAACATCAATGTGAAACCTTGTGTGGGTCGTCAATAGCTGGAATGGTCCAAGCACTGACGGCCAAAATTAACACTTTCAAAATGCATAAGCCAGCAGAAAACGATATTGCTTCTTCATTGACCCTTCGCAGGGTCTAAGGGTCAGTTTGGATATCAAACCCCGACAAAGTAAAGGAATCAAAAGAAGGCCTTTTGTTCATTAATGAATTAAAAACAATCTTTCCTTGGTGCGCATAGTTGTCAATTTGTCTTGTAAGTACTGTTTTTAATGCCCATTAATTTTGTGTTGATCTTTTCAAATGAATAAGATTTGTTTTGTATGTATCGATTACTTGTAGAGCTGCAGTTCACAGTCACTATGCATTTCTAGCCAATTAGAGTTTATTACTAAATTTACAAAAAGTATAATGAACTAAGAATAACAGCTATAAAATTACTGAAAAAATATAGCCTTCAGAAAGTACTTGCATTTTCCCTTGGATTTCAGAAGAATGTAGAATTCACCTTTCAGGATAACAACTAGGGAAAGGAAAATTCTTTGAAAACCCAGAAAAGAAATAGTAAATAGTAAATGGTAGACCACAGTGACATGCAATTCTTTGAAAACCCAGAAAGGGATGGTAAATAGTAAATTGTAAACCAGTGACATGAAATGTGACCTATTGAAATGAGGGAAAATGTAGAAGGAACAAAGTCGGTCTAAAGCTGTCTAGAATTTTCAGATAACCATTGTCGTAAACTTTATCCATATGTTTGATAAAGTATCGCTAAAGCTGAAAGTTATTGCCTGTGCCCTTCTTGCATTGAGGGTGTGCACAATTTGATTAAAATTTGATTTTCGAATTATGACGACCAAATTTATGAAGTTTGGTTCAGTTATTTATTTGATAACAGTTGGTTTAATTATTTTTTATAAAAATAATGGTTATCAGTTTTGAATATGGTTTTAAAATTCTAAAACCAAATAAATCGAATTAATTGAATTAAATTTATTTAATATTTAATATATATATGTATATAGTTAATCTAAATATCCACTTCTATCAATGATTTTATCTTTTAAAATCTCAAAGAATGTAGGAAATCAACAAATCATAATAATATTAGATATATATTCTAAGTCCCAAATAGTACTTATAAAAAATTGTTATTTTATTTTCATAATTAAATTATAAAAAATATATTTAAATTTATAAGCGTATATAACCGAACCGATATAATTCAGTTTAGTTAATATTCGGTTAATGCATATTTTTTGTCGATTTAGTTATTGTTTCTAATTTTTGAAATTAATCAGTTCGGTAATAAAAATTACCACTTTTGAACCATATCGACTAATCCTGACCTCTACTTGCACTGTTATTAATAAATCAATATTGCTAACTAGGTGTATGCCTTGTGGTAGAATAAAAATTTTCATATTTCTTATTATTCGAATCACTTTTCTTGAATTGTCCCATCAGGAGGAATTCTGTTTCTGTTCTTTTGCATATATATATATATCTCTCTTGGGCTTTGGGTTTATCCACCTCTCATTTCTTCATCCCTATCCACGTTTCATGTTTGAAGCCTTATGCCAATGACTATAAAGAGAGAACCTCCATCCATAAAAATTCCAATTCTACAACACTACTTGTGCTTACTCATTTTCCTTCATCCTTCAGAGTTCTTCGAAACCATTCAGTTCTAGTATCTTAGAAAAGATTCAAATGCATTTTTCTTTTTTAATTGCAGTATTGAGACTGAAGTCCTGCAGTTTCAAGTGTCTATAAATGAACAATCAGAAGATCAGGGTCCAAGAACAGAGCCACGTTGGATCTGTAAATGATTGTTCTTCTTCTCGGCAGGCTCAATTACTAGCCCTGGAGAGAGGCTCAATGCAGAGCAATATTGCTAGCTATTTTGGTTCAACAAACTCATCCTTTCACATGGGTTTTCCACAGAGTGAGTATGCTTCAATTATATTCCCACCGCATCAACTTTCAGAAGTTGATTCAGCAGGTCAGCAAAGTTATGCAAATCTGCAGCCTAGTGATGATGCATTTCAGTCACTTGCGAACTCCACTTTTAGTATCAATCGGAGCCACACCTTTTATTCCAACAGTTCCTTCACAGCCTCAAGCGATGAACATAGGCAGTCCTACACCAGTTTTGAGGGATATCAGAATCAAGTGAGAATTTGAACTCTTTTTCATATACTTTCTTAATCTCATGTCATCAAGCATAGATTACACAATTTATTTCACGCGGAGGATAGCAAATTTATGCACGTTGAAATAGCTTGATTCACGCTGGGATCAATTTTTTATAGTCTAAATTTTGGGGATAAGTGGTAACTTATTAATATAGTTTCAGAACTCTAGTTTCATCAAGTTTTGTTATTTATGTTTCTCCCCATTTGTTTTTGTACATCTTGTTTGGTTTACTTCATTTGCCTCTACTCCATGTGCGACGGATCGCACGTAAGAGAAGTATTGGAATAGGGTTAATTATAAGAACACCTCTTGAACAATGTTCAAATATCATTTTGCCCCCTTAAACTAAAAAATATTACACATTAATATTATTAATTTGTAACAATGTGACCATTTCTTACATTAATGTTTGCATTTTTAACATAATTTAATTAACTAATATGGATATGATTATATTCTTATTACAGGTTGGATGTAATCAGCTTAGCCCTCAGTTTTTGGAGCCAACTATATGTTTCCAGCCAGAGAAGCGCACACAAAATCATTATCCTAGGGAGATTTTCTGTCTTGCTCCTTGTAATTTTGCTTCATCGAGGGCGGTGATTTCAAGTAATCCACGGATTAGGTGGACTCAAGATCTTCATGAGCGGTTTGTCGAATGCGTAAATCGACTTGGGGGTGCTGAAAGTAAGTGTAAAGGGTAGTGTTTTCAAGTTAGGACCAAAGAGTGATGATCTGTTTGTTTGGTTACTTGTCTGCAGAGGCTACTCCAAAGAGAATCCTAAGGCTAATGAACTCCAAAGGACTGACCATCTTCCATGTAAAAAGCCATTTGCAGGTTCTCATATTGTTCCATATATACTCGGATATGGGTATTTGTATATATAGATATAAATACATATTTCGATCCTCATTGGAAGTCTAATGATTTTAATTTTCTTTCTCTCTTTCTTGTTTCAGAAGTATCGCGTTACAAGATACATTTCAGAATCTTCTGAAGGTAAATTCTTGCTGCGTTATCAGTTAAGGTGATTGAACATATTTTCAGAATCTGCTGAATATATGTGTGTGTATATATATATATATTTTTTTCTCTTGAAGCTAAGACCTTATAGAAGTCAATTATATCCCAAAAGCTTGCATGAAATATATGCATAAACATGCTTCGGTTTTCAGTCAATTGAGCTCTTGACTTGAGAAACGTGGCTTCTAAGTTCTAACATTAATTTGCGGTAAGCTTTTCTCTTTTTGTTTTTACATAGGCTCTTGAGTGAGATAAATACGCATGATTAGTATTACAGTAATGCCATTTTACCATAATTTAGTGCCAGAATATTGTAGATGTTTACAGACCCTTCACCTTTAAAACTATTTTACATAAATGCCATTGCCACATCGCTATAGTAATAAATTTTGGTAGAAAGTTTGGAAAAATTATCTCATTTTCCTTGCTAATTATTAATATATGTACAGAGAAATCTGAGAAGAGAGCCATAAATCCAATGCCACAGCTCGATCCAAAAATGTAAGTTGATGATTAAATTATCTGTCCCTAGCTACTCCATTACTGCGATGGATAAATCAGACATATGTTCACAATTTCTTATTCACAATGAGAGGATAAATATTATCTCTATATCTCTCTGTGTGTGTGTGTGTGTGATAGAGGGATGCAGATAGTGGAGGCATTAAGGCAGCAAATAGATGTCCAGAGTTGTCTCTATGAACAATTGGAGGTTTGTGTTTGATTAGAAATATTTTTCATGTTTTGAAGAACCAACGCCTTTGATATCCTCTAATGCATCTAGCGTACGGCCTACCCATTTTTTGTTGTCTGTTGGTACAGAGTCAAAGAAATCTCCAATTGCAGATTGAAGAACAAGGGAAGAAGCTAAAAATGATGTTGGATCACCAAAAGAGAAGAAACAAGGACCTGATGGATGAATCCGAGGATACAGTCAAATCAAATATATTTACATCCTTGGGATCACTTTAGATCCTATCTCCCACCTCTTCAGTGACATTACCTATGAATTTTGTGAAAGACCCTGGTGGGGCTTAAGTCGCATAAATTTCCACAATTAACTAGGGGTAGAAATGGAATTTTTTCGGTTTGTTGTCTTGAGATTTTTGATTACTCAAATGATTGTTGGCATGTGGCAGCTAAATAACGAGGTGCACTTGTAAACCAGTCCAACTGAGTTGAGTGTCACTATGTTTAAATTTGTTTGTTAAGTTTATTGGTAAATTTGAACTCGAATATGATTTTTTATTAATGAAAATATCCTGTCTTCAAATATCTCATGCAATAATCAAATTGGATGTAACTTTATTATATGGATGTTCGAACAACAAAATGCCTCATGTAGCAATATTTTTTGAGCCACTTAATGGAACTTGACCTTTTTTTTCCCCGAGGCATTAGAGCTTCAGGGTATCGATGAATGGAACATCATCAAGCTTCCAATCGAAAAAACTCTGAAGATACTCATGGTGTGCCAGTGTCTTGTACTGAGGCTGGTTCTCTGCCTTGATCAGTTCTTTGGCCGGTCCAATTTCAATAGTTGGATTGGGGTAGCAGAACATAGCAATTGACAACCTCTCCTTCGCTCTGTCAACTATGGCTCTGTGATAAGGTGCTTTATAAATCCCATTGCTCATTATCTGCGTGATTTGAATACCATAATTAGTCTTAGTCCCCATGAATCATTAATTTCATTTGCATGGTTCAGGACATCCCATTGTGAGATTTAAAGAGGGTTTCTGAAGTGACTCGCGCTAGTAACTGCTAAAGAGTAAACTCAAATTTTTACCAGTTGAGCTACACTTAGTAGGGTTGTACCTTATTTATGTTTGCATTTGCCATAGTACAGATTGTTAAGAAATGAAGATCTATGTATGTACCTCTAAAATGCCGCCAATGTTTACAACAAGGGCATCGGCTATGGGTTTGACGGGGACCCACTGCCCGTCCTTCAAGACCTGGAGAGCAGGCACATCGCCGCAATCAAGCAAGAGAGTGATCCCACCAACGTCAACATGGGAAGAAGCTCCCAGGACTTGTTCGGGCTGGGGACAAGGAGGGTAGCAGTTCAGTCTTAACTCGTATTTTCCATCTTGGAAAGACTTGGAGAATTCTTCAGCATGAATCCCGAGCCCCATGGCTATGAACCCTGCTATACAAACTGCAGCCTCCCTCATTTCTTCAGAGTAACTCTCTATTGCCTCCCTGCACAAT